>QEWY01003232.1:595323-928114 GCA_006503575.1 Baylisascaris schroederi
CTCACCCACCCCTTGCTCTTTGAATGAAGATGACAGTCGCGAGTAGACAGCTGAACTTGAGATTGTGGCTACACTCATAACAAAAGGTTTTTGGAAGAGTATAAAAAAATAATAAGGAAAAAGGATCAAAATTTCTGCCGTTCAGGGACCACCTTACAATTTGTTTGCTAGACGCTGTTGCAATTAAGTCCGTAGGTTGGGAGAAGGGAATCAGGGAACGCAATCTGATCCAGTTGCACGACGGACATATACGCAGCGACATGATGTTGCCGAAGGGGGCATTGCAAAATTTTGATAGACCTTCGAAAAGTGCGAAAGAAGAATGGCTATGAAGGATAGCGGTCAGCTGTGGAACTTATCGTAACATAATGATCCTTGTGCGTTAAATTCTCGAGTGCACTCAACCATTTGACTGGCAGCCATACTCTGCAGTTCACTCTCACAAACAACTCTATTTCAATACTGATCTTCACTAGTTCATCAATATCGAACTTGTTAGTTTTAATGCAGTGATGAGGCTTGCATACTTACCGGTTTGGAAGGATCCCCGCCAACCATCGACATTTGTGGATCCACAGAGGCTGTGAATAAACCGAATGCAACGCCAACGCCATAGCCCAATACTCCGGCAAGTAGCGATTTGAATGCGCAATTCTCCATTAGCCGACTCATAAACAGCTCTTCTTTCGTCATTTCCGGTAATGTCAGCATCTAAAAAGCTTGAACGAATGATCGTATAATGATCAGCCATCTAGTCTATTTTTAGTAGTGAAGCTATTCAACACTAATCACTAAGGTGTAACAATCAAACCTCACTTATTGCTGTTTCAGACGTTCTAGTGAACCCAAAGGATGTACCCGCATAATATTTGTTACTAAGTGTGTAGACCTCCTACCTACCACAACTGAGAACCTTCAACTTTGAGAGTGAATTTTGCAGTATGGCTCAATAGGCCAGTCAACTTTTGGCCATCAAATGTAGCGCGTGTAGGAAATGGATGTGCATATAAGCCCTTTGGCCCGTTATGCCTAGTGAATCGAATATAAGAAAGATCCCAGCAAACGAATTGGACAGCGCAGTGGACCGAAACAATTTTTGCCAACGAAGTTTAGTTGCAATATCAGCCAATAATTCGATTCCTATCTATCCTTTAATGCGAAATGTATCAAACAGTGCAGACAACTGTAAATGCTGTGAAGCCTCGAGTGACGTTCTTTGTTTCCTGTTCAGAGAAGTTTCGTGATGTCACATAAATTCAAATTAATAATATTGAATATTACCTAAGAACTGACGGTGCATCATCTATTATACCCAACTGTTTCTACCTCTATTGCATACTTATTGCTCCCACATTTTAATTGCCCAGGTAATTCGTTAAGTTTACCCGTACAGCACTTTTATTACAGACTGAAGACGTAATAATGCTAGAGCACCGCACAAGGCACCCGGTTTCCATTCGTAGTTTTGTGGTTTCTCTCTATATCACTTCGGTGCATCCTATAGTATAATCGTAGCAATTTCACCTATAGTACTACCACAACTCTAATAAAACCCTGTATGACATGGCACCTTCACTGAAGTAATATAAGCAGTTCATGAACGAAATAAGAGTGGCTTAGTAACAGATGACAACAATATTGGATTTTACATGGCCAAAATCTCTAAACGATTTCTCCTGGCTCCCTACTTTGGTAACCGCTCTTATCCACTCCACCTGTTCCGTGTACATTTTTTTCAGTGATCTATATTCAACTCACTGAAACAACGATTTGGGAAGATTACGCTTGCTCATTCACTTAAAATGCAAACCTGTACAGGTTTGATAGGCATTCGTTGCGGATTCCAAGGGCGCGTTCTTGAGCCGATCATCTCATCCATCATGATGCAGTAACTCGATGGATTGTAAACGAATTCCTGCCGAGTTCCTTCTTCCTCTTCGGCAC
This sequence comes from Baylisascaris schroederi, assembly GCA_006503575.1. Lineage (NCBI taxonomy): Eukaryota > Metazoa > Nematoda > Chromadorea > Rhabditida > Ascarididae > Baylisascaris > Baylisascaris schroederi. The sequence continues at coordinate 597,268 of QEWY01003232.1, forward strand.
TAACCCGTTCCCTTTTTTCAAGAAACGGGTTCCCAAACAACTCCTCAAGAGGAATTCCCTTCCCGAACGCCGCAGCCATTCGGCTTTCCACCCGCTGACTGAAATAAGTTCACTTTAACTCATATCAACATATTCATCAATAGTCTGCATCTACATCAAACACCTCAGTTCTTCGGCTTATGATGAACTGACAGACAGGGGTGGCAGCTAGGAGCCGGAGACATGGCTCATAAAACCGTTTGAGCGACGGTGCGGTTAATTAGGAGGTGCAAGAGGGAGAGCGAAGTATCGCGGCAAAGCCACATACGATGAGAAGTGAATTTCTGGACGATCCTTTCAAAGGACCGCACAAATCAGACCACCCATCCTTACTATGCAAAGGAACACTCTGTGCGACAACTGCTTATGTATGTCGACAACATATTCCTTTTCACTGCTGTATGCACACAATGAAAGATTATCTCAGATACCGCACGTCGTCGTGAGCTTCTATGAGCTCACAGCGCCTAAGTGGAAACGGGAACCCGATCCAAAATCTAGAAAAGACGCCAAATAGGGGAGTTGACGGCGGATGCACTCAGCCTCATCGTGATGGGAACGTCGCTTCCCCATCTTCCCACTCATTCGCTTTCCCTTCTCTCTCTTCAAATGACAAGTCTTTCGGTTGGCTGCCGTCTATCTCCGTTTAACAGAAGCGTCTAAGACCTAACACATGCAAGTGATAAACACACAAAAGCAGGAAACGCCAAAATCCAAGGAGCCTGGTGTTCGTTCTAGCTGATTCCTCCATTGTGTCAGGAGCCGCTCATCACCATAAAGCCCCTATTTACCCAGCAATTAAGAAACACCGCGCTGACTACATCTATCGGCGGTGACGGGCATTAGTGCCGCTTCAGCGTGATCCCACCAAGCAATCGGCTTATTTGTGATGCAATTTTCCCGTTGCAATAACAAGCATTCAGCAGCAAACATTGCAGCATAATATCCGTCCCTCAAAACCTGATGCAATACAAAGGTGCATTGAACGAACCGCGACCATGAAACAGCGACCGATAAGGATAACAATTCGAACTCTATAGAAACTTTTCACAGCCCTAGAATGCTACAAGTGAATGTGACATAACAGCAATTTTAAATGTTCGTTTTGTCAGGTGCACATTTCATGCTTTCTTTATTTCAAAATGAAGGTGTTTTTTATTGTTGAAATCAATACATTTTGAAATACATTCACTTCGCCATCCTCTAATATTAGCAATGAGCACCTTTATTCTCTTATAGAAATATGCGTCAACACGAAATTGAGGTAAACGTAGATGAGCAACGAAACAGAATGAAGGAAGGATCACTTCCTTTTGTTATAAGTATTTCGAAACAACTTTCCATTGTAGCAGTAGCAGTAGGAAAGTGTTTATTCGCAACTGAATAAAGGAAATTAGGGAAGAGGAAGAAGAACGGGATTTTCAAGTTGTTCCTATTCCCCTTTCCCCTCGTTTGCAAATATAGTCGTTCTCATCATCCACTTACAATAGAACACGAGACAACTAAAAAAGAACTTCATTTCCCTCAGTTTATTTCCTCACCGTTATGTTTTGTTGATTATTCAAAGCAGTGACCGGTAAGCATAAATTCAGCTGTGGATTAAGCAACATACTAACACAACTGCAAACGAATACTACGACAACCCCACATCTACACATTCAACGGGATCACCGATAAGTTAAGCACCGTAATTATCCACCGCGAACCCATGAAAACTCGTCAACGTTCAGATGCATCGGTATGAGTCGTTCATCCATCAGTCCCCTTGTAAGTACTATTTGAGAACGGTTGCGAACTGAAATCCTTATTGATCGATCGGTACAAAGGAATGGTTTCGTCGATAGTGTATCGAAAAAGTGTGCTTGTGGCTGGACGTTTGTCAGGTGTTTTAATGTGAAGGTGGTTCATTATCAGCTTTCGACTCCAGCAGTGGTCATATTTGCTCACTGTGAGCTGCTTTTGAATAAAACCTTCAAGATAGCTGAGTGTATCCGTTGATTTTTCCTCAAGCTTTGTGCACTTCCATTCGCTTTATCTTCCTATTGAGTCATCAGTGTGCTTTGGCTTATATCTGTCGTTTGGTACAGTGCTATTGTACTACTTGAGGAAAGCAGACAGTGAAATTCATTTCGCCTAAAGCAGTTTGGCTTTTGTGTAGGATGCATCTCTGATTTACTGCTAGCAAGATTTTAGACGTTAGAGTTACCTTCGTTTGTTTATGCAACATCCTTGATAGCGTCACATTCCAAAGGTTGATGCATAAGATAAGCTCATTTTGGACATATGGGTTCTATGAATGGACGACGTTTTCAAAAAATTGTCTCAGCATCTTTCTGTTAATGGCGCCATACCTCAACAATATACGGTCAGATCTGATTTCCCTTAAGAATCACAGTTATGTTCGCTTCCCTTTATTATGAATATTTGCACTGAAGTGGATGTGGACAATGCAAAATTTTGTGGTTCAGAGAGCAGAGAGGACAGTGACTCGGAATGCCTCGGAAAGTACAACTTCCGATTCCGGAATCCATACCTTTTGTCTTTCATCTTTGATTCCTAAATCTTTTTATGCATTGTACCTCTAGACCACTCCACAAGTCCATTCACCTCACTTGAATTTCATTCATTACGCAGTGCCGCATTTCATTGATGTTTCATTTCTGCTTTTCTTATTATACATAATACGCACACACACACATATTATTGTAAGGTTTGTGCTTTCATGTTTTCCGGTCGGTTTCTGTTTTTTCTATTTCCGGTTTTATATCGGAATATTCCTTATATATGGCAATGCCTTGTTTCCTCGTCATTGTATTCTCACCTTTGCTTACGTCATCTTCTTGCAACTAACTATGCGAATGAATTTTCAATCCTTCACTATAGACACTAAGAAAAGTAAAGTTGCTTATGTTTTGTATGTTGTTTGGAGTTGCCGATAAGTTCATGTTATCGGTGATGACCGCCGATTGCACGATGACAATGATACTTTTTTCTCTGCGGCCTTGAAAATGAATCCACTCCCTCCTGAAGAGAGGTCACTGACCATGAGCCAAGGTTATAAGTGAATGCAGTGCAGCTATCACCGTGTCAGAATGTGGCTATGACTTAAAGAGATACCCCCAACAACACATCGGTGAACTTGCCGATTGGCGCTCTTTTCGATAGTGCTTTTGTATTGGTAGTTTTATCGCGAAATCGATGCAGTTGCCAAATGGGCGCTGTGGAACCCTTCTATTCATAGCCATATGCAGTACTCTGCAGTGGGGGTGAGGTCGAATAAACGATGTGTGGAGGGAAAGAGCAGTATTGAACGCCCACATTGTAGGATATGGAGGCTAGCGTTATGAAAAAGCTTTTTGAGATGTTAAGGTTGTATACAATGGAAATATGGGTGATCGCCTTTTTCTGCACTGTCCAATAAAAGCTGCAAGTTTGAAAACGCTCGTTTGTACATCGTAGCATTCATGTGCGCACCTATATCTCTTCCTCTAATTTAATAAATTTCTACCACTTATCTGAAATATAGGATTTTTAGGCAACCTACCCACTGAAAAAGGTCATTAAGCAGCATTCTGTTTACGTTGTTGAGGAATAAAAAGTGACCAGTAAGGTCGTCTAGCACCGTCCGAATCACTATAAGCCAACAGAGGTGGATTTCTTGAGAGAACGCCCTTCGTTATTAGTACGTTTAGGTGGGCAGCATAGTCGTCCTAGTGTAATCTCAGAATGTTTATAGCACGGTGCATTTGCATCTGCAATGCCTCGCGAAGACATCGAATGAAAAGAGTTCGCTGCGGAAAGCGCAAAAATTGACCATCACTCGTACATTGCACCGCCTTTCGAGGTGCACGACGTAAGGCAGGTCATCATAAGTGCGTGATCTTTTTGAATGCATGCTTTTTGCATCCGCTGCGGTGCGACTATAGAAGTAGTGAGATAATTGTGGGAATTGCTTGTCTGGTGTGGGGAACATAAAGGTAGGGCTTGTGTTTTTATAGTGTAGTTAACAGAATCAATGCAGCACCCGCAACAACGAACAGCAAATACGATTAGTTTTTACCTGTTTAGAATCACAGCTCACACAATGTTTTTGGTGCGAACGGGGGAGATCTGTGAGTTGTTTATTGACACGATTCTTTGAGGAACTGTAGAAACGAAAGGCCTAGCCAAAGCAAGAAACACCAAAGAGGACCGGAGTAAGCAGCTTCGAATCTGGGCCAGGGGACTGTAATGGTGCGAGACTCGGACTAATTAATCCTGACAGCGCGTGAAAATTCCGGATTGCTGGATGCAACGAGGTTATGAGAATGGAAAGACTATAAAATACACGTTATTTTTGTGATGTAGTCGGCTATTGCTAGAAAAGGATGAAGGATTAAAAGAAAAAGCACAGAATTAAATTGAACTCAAAAGGAAAGAGATCAATTTCATTGTGTAATTTATGATTGAGGTTGGAAAATGTTAACCATCTGAGTTAACAGTTGATTCCATCGCGAGTGAGACTTCGATTGCCGTTCACCTCACTTCAATGCAAAACGACTCTTTAGATTGGTCAGCAAAGACCATTTCTCATCTCTAATTTATTGCCATCAACTATTTTTGCTTGACAGACTGTTTCATTCTCAGAAAGTTGATCTTTCTAAATGTTGCATAGCATGAGTCTATGATCTCTTCAATTTTATAGTTGTGTTCTTGTGTTCTCCAATTTTTTGTCCCAGCAACTGTTTACAAGAAGCACACTGTGCGCCTCTTTGTGTCCCTCTGTCCCTCAGCCGAGAGTTTCAATCGCATTGTCCTAATGTTGCGATAAACGAATTTATGTGAATACAGTCACAATGGGAATGCGATCTTCGAAGCCATCTGTCATTCAGTGATCGTCTTTTGAGGGACTCATTAGCATTGTATCACGGATTGATATTACACGTTGGAAAGGAAGTTTTCGAGATTTTCGTCTGTATTTGTTGTGCGCATAAATTGTTGGGGATGAATTTGAATAGTGCAGGTTGTTTGATATGCACATGGGAGTGGCATGCAAACTGCGATTGTGCGTTGTGGATCGCCGTCTTTTTATTTGATTGGATTACTTCGACGGAGATCACTTCCTTACCCACTAGCAGGCATTTTCATTTCAACAAGAGGTACTTTTAATGCCTCCATATTTACACCACCGTATGTTTTGCTCTTCACTTGTGTTCTGTCTCAACCTTACTCCCCTTCTTTGCGCACCAAACGATGCTCACATTTCTTATTAGAGTATAGCTCTGCGGTGAATTCTTTTTCAGGGAGCAGCTTTTGATATGGAATAGAGCATTCGTCATCAACAAATGATTCCTTCGAAACGAAATAATCTCTCAGGTTAGTATCGGTGACAGTTATACATTTACCTTGCTGGACGTGACACTCTCAGCTGCACAGTACGGAAATATATCAGTTGAAAGGAATGATGTCGTCTTTGCTTGAGGTCCCACTTGCAACATCATCGATCGCGGTTGTGCTCGGCAACTGTTTACGAAAGTTGATTCCACCAGGTCAATGCAAATGTGAGCAAGAGTCCATAAAGTGTGCCTGTAACCGATTTATCTTCGTTTACGTTTCGTTTTAGATTGCGCCCAATTTTTAACAAGCACCCACTGATATTTGATGCGGAACAGTGAGTAAGCGATCAAGTAAAAAGTAAAGACGCTTTGTGTTTTTGTTTATGCTGAGCATCTTGTATGGAATTGGAACTCTCTCACCCACTCACCTGTAGTGATTTTCATGCATGACACCCTTCTATCGCACTGGCATCGTTCCCTAATTTCTCTCGTCTCTTTCTGCTTCTAAGCATCCATCGCAAGATGTTTTTGAACTGCCAGTCTTTTGATTAACTTATTCTAGCGAGTTCTTTGAACATGTAATGCCATCTGAAATCCGGGTTGGTATTGGTTTAATGATGTGGGGTTACGACCCAAGGACTACTTATAGGTTAATAGTAAGGCAAATCAACACATCGACAACCACATAACGGGGAATCGACAAATACGCGGTGTAAAAAAGGGCCGAATGTACTTTGTTGATGTGATTGTGTTAATGCAGGTTGCTCGATTGCAGATGTCGCTCGCTTGCCATCGGATGCGTCTTCCTCACCGAGTGAGTGTCTTCTCCAAAATGACAGTGGTGCGTTCCCGATTGCTCTTTTTGGCCGTTCGTTATGCCGAGAAATGTCCACTTATGACCGATCTCAGATTAACTCATAATCACACATCGAACTTTATAAGTGCTCTTTTCCGTTCATACAAAAAACTCGTTTCTACCAATTTTTGCACATCAAACTTTCTACCGAACATGTGGTGTGGATTGAAGGTTACAGGCTTACAGAGTGTGACTTTGCTGGGAGGGTGGGGGAGGGGGGAGCGCCTTATACTATTGCATGTAAGATCTTCATAGGAGCCAAACGGCAAGACGGTAAGAAAGCGATTATGGCTTGTATCTGCTATCTATATAAGTGCCTAAGCCCAATAGGAGTCGCAGGTGCGTAGCTAAGATTTCGGCTTTTAAGGGGGGGAGAGGGAGGGGGGCATGGAGAGAACTGTGGGCTGAGGGAATACGTTCGAAGTAAAAAAGTGAAACATTTAAGGAGCCCAGTACAGGAAGGAACTAGAAGGAAAATATGTTAATGATATTGCTACATATGTTTTTTTTTTTTTGAATTTACAAGTTAAGTGGAAGAAAGGTTGTTTTGGTAGTTGCATCAAGGTGGACACTTGCCTCGTATCTCATCGAATTACAGTACCCTGTTTGCATCATATATGTCTACAACAGTCTCCGTGCTATGATTCATCAGAAGAGCATTCCTCGCATTCGGGCTTATTTACTCGTTACGTTTTTACGAGTTTAATTCCTAAACCTTTATATTTTACTGTATGGGTTTTGTTGACAGCTAGTCGAAATTGCGGGTAAAGGAGGTCGTTATTCATCCAGGGAAGTTTAGTTCCAGCAGTTCTGCCTTAGCTGAAGCGAACTATCCTTCCCCCACTTCACTAAAGCGGTGATGCTTCATCAGTGCTGCTTTGAAATTCGCTGTTATAAATTACAAGTAATAATTGATTGCATGGAGCCACTAGGAATTATAAATTTTCTTCCATCTTTCGCGGCATGGAGGTAACTGAGGGGATTTTATGGACATAGTGGTTATTTTGCTTTGCAAGTTTTGCTTGCGACAGCGATATTTAGCGTTGAAACTTTGAAAGGAATCTATTTTAAGTTTTTCCACGAGGATGTGGGAGAGAATATTGGAATGACGCTTATTGTGTGCAAGCTTTTTCCTTCGTTTTTTTCTTGTTTACAATTTTTGTGATCAAAAGCCGTCGAAGCACAACTGAGAGAGTGCTCGCTGATTGTTTGGTTATCTCTGGATTGCTAGTGAGAGTAATGGGGATCTCACTATTCTTTGGGGCAGGTTGTGTAAGACTTCATTAAGAGATTTCAGATGGCAGAGGACGTTCATTTTCTTTATGCCTGTGTGCCTGTTTATCTCCATGCGCTGTACTCTGTAAACTTGCAAAGTGCAGCTACTCTTCATTCATACACACTACATGAGGTGGTGTTGTGAGAAGAAAAAAACCTCAAACGTTCTTCCGCCCCATCTCCTGTATTTCCTGCATCGGGCAAACTGGCTGAGTTCACTTCTAATCTGACCTAACTATTCATATGACAATTTCCTGGCCGTTGTGGTGCTGTCGCATCGCCCACTTCACTCATCTTTTTAAGGAAGTTTGTGAGTGAGAATTCCCACAATTTTATCTCCATTCATTTCATGCAATTTTAATATGGGAGTTTCTTTTGAATTATTTTTTTAGTCGATGGTTTGCATTGACATCACGAGCCGCATTATCGGTGATTTGCTAAGCCTAATATTGCGCAGCTAGAAAAATTCAAGGTCAAATGCATCATCGACAGAGGCGTTAAGTTGCCAGTCGTTTTGTTGCAAAACAGCGTCACCTCGATAATCAAAACACTCCAATGTCAGTACAAATCATTCCCACTTTGCTGTAGTAGCGTTTTGGTGCTACATATAAAAATATGTATGTTTATTATTGAATATGGGAGTTTCTTGAATGGTTGGCTGGTTTCGTAGCATAGTTCACCTTTGAGATGATCGATGCATACGTTCTCACCTTGCAACCATCAAAAAATAAATTTTATTTGCTAGGAAGATGTTTACAATTTACATTTTTCTACAAATGAAATGCCGTATTTGCATAAAATATTTCGTTTAGTCTTTTCACTTTTTTTGCTGTATCGGAAATCGATTTTTGAAACGATGGAATGGACGATTTTATTGTTTTTAGCCGTTCACAGTGGACATACTTTGCAATATTGATTGGATTGTAAGAATAATTACTTTTACCGTAAATACCTCTGAATAATTTTGAAACGGTAATTCGCAACTTTTGAAGATGAACTTAAATGAATTTGTGATATGGTTATTGCATAATAATAGAAAATCAATTAGAAATTTGAAAACTAGATGCAAATATGTGGTCACAATATACTTGATTTATATCAAATCAAATGAGAACTTCGAATAAGAGGGTAATATATGACTTCTATTTCGTTGAAAAATATCTACAATTTTATAGACGGATTTATAAAAAGAACGTCAAAAACCTGGAGATAGAATAATAACTTGGTGATATCGAATAAAACACAAATTATGCCCATTGTATAACCTAAAATGTAGCATTTAATAATGGGCACTTCAATGATTTCCGTTACTTTTTAATTTTTTTAATTATTGATATAAAGTATTGGCGTACACCTGTTTAGTGAGATTATTTATCGATAACGTAGCGTTTCGTGATGGAAAAATTAGATCAGAATTGAGAGTTGATGATAAAGAATGGATTCAATTTTGATGCAACATTGCACACAACATTTGTGTGCTTCTGATGATCTGCACGTTTGCACTATTCGCGTTGTTATGCTGATTCATTCTCTACTGACACGTCTCTAACGATAGCAAAAATGCACGTTTCCATGATGTTGCTGCTCAGATACGGCATGCTTATTTTTGATTCTCTTCCAAGATACCATAAAACACTCATTATAGCCCCCCTCCCCCCACTCAATATAAGCTCATCCACGATTATAAGTTCCATGCTAAGCATTCGTTTTGCGAGTTATTTGCCTTCATCGAAGCGATATCTATTAGAAATTTATAAGGTTGTCTAATAAATTGGTTAGTTAGTGAAAGACCCCCATAGATGGGTGTCATGTTGTCATTCGGGTAATGCTCACTCTCCTATCAATGATATCCCATATTATTATTCATCGTTCAGTTCTATCACTTTCCTATATTGTGTGTGAGTAATGGAACATCGAAATGTTCTTTTCTGAATGTGTTCGTTGCTGTGCTCTTTCTCTGATCCCACTACTGTCCACTTCTGTGTTTTTGTTGTCCTTCGTAATTCATTGTTCTTTAATGCCTCGTCCAGGGATAAACGTCGTCTCAGGCAATATACACTTCCGGTGGTTAAGTTTCTCTCATTGTAGTTTCATCGAAACAAATTTTCATGGAAAAGCACAACTAAAGCAACTGGCATAACCTTCTAAGGAGATCGTTAGAAAATGTCAGCGAAGAAATTTGTATGACAACGCCTAAGAAAATTACAGTAATCCAGTAGAGGTTTTTATATACTGTCTTCTTTCAGATAGCAGCCATCAATGCCGTAAGCCTCGACTTAGTCGAGGTGATTGTTTCGACTGTGGCTCGTTCATGATGGACGGTGGTCAGGAGAACAATAAGGCTACTATCAGTGACAATATTGAACTTAAAGAACGCTCTGGCATAAAAGTAAGTTGTTATTTTTAATAACCGCTTTGCGTTTCACCTACACTGCTGTGCTCGATCACCGGGATCATCCAATCGTTTCCCATATTTAGACCGCAGGTGGAACTTATGTCGCTTTTTTGTGGGGATTGGGAGAAGGAGGGAAGGGAAACAGTCGATTTCTTTGTTTCCTTCTAGCAGGTGGATCTAGCGTCGCCTTTTCTGCAAGATTTTCCGCCATGGTGAACATTACGACGATGTGGCACCCATTGAAATGCGCTGACTTATTTCTAATGTTTACCGGTAATATCGCATGCGAAATACTGCACACTCTTGGAGAAATCGCTACTCACAAATGCTTAGGGAGATGAATCTCTAGCTGCCAGTGATTGGGACGTAGTGTTTGTAAGTGCGAACAAGTGATGTTGCAAGAGACGTGTTCTAATAGCAGAAGGATGAGGTAGGGATGTTATGATAAGCGAAGTAATAGTCACAGTGAACGGTGAATAAAACTAGTGATCTTATTTCACTTGTGGGATTTCAGTCAGAGAGCCCTTTATGCTACGTGCGTGTGAAAAAATATTGCGCCAATCTAAGCACAACGTCACACTCATACAAACGGATTTTACCTTTATAGATGAAACGCAAATAAATGTAAAATGCATCGAGAAGAATAAAACAAAGCGAACCATTACCACTCGAAAAGGGAAGAAAATGTTCCGCTCGCAACACAACCAGTGATAAAAAGATGCAATAGATTCAACAGAACTGAAGGTCGAAAAGTTGCGATAGTTTTGGCGTCTGAAGGACCTCACCCGAGCAACGAGCTCCTTTATTACTAGCAGCAATACCACGAGATGATAAGAAGCACATAAGCTGATTAACAAGCATGACCACAGCCTATTTACGTCATCTGTTGCGGCCTCTAAGGCAGACGACAATCCATATAGGGAAAGATCAACGTCAACGTCAACATAACTGTGAGCAAAACAACTTCGTACACAAAATAAAGATCACTACGACCACAGAGGTCAAAAGAACTCATTTGATCTTACTGGACCACTCGTTAAAGTAAATTAAGAAATGACCAGCTTTGCCACGGTAGTGGCACCTCCCTCACTTCTGGTGCTTCCATTTTACGCACTTAGGATTCATTATTTTGGGTGTATAGTGAACACGTGAATTGGGTGTGTTTCATCTCCTTCCCCACATATAACTGCATCTCGGCGTCTCATAAATTGCATACTCTCGAAAAACTGGAAAAGTATAGTTTTCTGCGAACGTCCCTTCCAAATACAAGCATTGAGTTCGGGTTTGCCCGGCAGATGTACACATACTCTTCTAATTTTCCTCAGGAATACAGTTTGACCTCTTGTTTCCAGGAGTGCCGCATAGGGCAGCTCCATACCGGAATAGCTTTGAGCCAGTATTGTTATCTCACATTTTCCCGCGTACTTAAATTTTTTCCTTCTTATTTGAAAAAAATTAGCTCCGTCTCTTGTCACATCCTAACGACGTACGTATAGTCGTTTCGACGACTTTTGATGTCTGTAATCACAGCACTACCGTCTTGTGTGATTCCTTTGTATGCGCTGTTTCAACGTTTCTCGATGAGTGCTGTTCGGTCACTCGTTCTGTGTCTTCTCAGAAAGCACCCTTATTCGTATCACGTCTTGTTTTTCTTTGTCTGGTGCCTAAAAGCATCGCAAGAAACTGAATGAAAATAAGATTGCAAGAAAGCATTCAATCATTTTACAGCCACGTTTTTAAGAAGGGGAGCACGTTACCCAATTTATAGATGCTTTGGCATCGTGTTGGGCACTAGATCTGGATTAAGGGAGAGAAGGGCCAGATCCCGCTTCTCGTCCTTTCTTCCGTTTCTATGACGACAGCTCAACAACGTCCTCTAAGTCCTTGATTAGTACGCATCCAGCTTCCTGTTTTCTACTTCTGCTTGTTAATCAGTTTTTTCCCTTGATTTCTAAACTCCTCTTCCCCTCTTCCCCCTCCACTTCGTCCCATTCGCACCTCACTCCACTCCAAATCGTGAATGCATTAATGCTGGCGATTGATTATGGTGCCGTCAACAAAGACTGCTGTGGAGATCAAAATGTTTCAAGATGCGAATCTATTCTCATGCGTTTAGTTTCTTCAGTTGCTTAGATTGCATATCTAAAACATTGCAGACTTTGTCGCCGACTCGGTATCACAGCTGGAGATGTAAGCCAATGTTTTTTTCCGATGGAATCCGAAGAGTGGACTACGTATTGGCCTACGAAACAAAGGATTCAACGGAAGAAAGCAGCACCGATGAGGATGTCACTGCAGAGGTAACAAAGAATTAAATTCTCTTTGGTGCTCACAAAAGAGAATCTACGCAGCATTCTATCGTATATCAGCGTGGTGTTCTTTTAGGGTTTTTATGTGAGATTCCTAAGTTTCTTTCACTCGCAATTGTTTGCATTGTTTGGAAGGTAGAGTGAGGAAAATACTGAAACTAATTGTTGCAGGGAACGCATGATGCAAGAACACAAGAAGAGAAGCGTGCAAGTAAACGGCATCATTTCGAGCAAAATTTGTGCAAATTGGGTCTCGAATTGGAGCACGTCGAAGGGAAGGTTGTTCCTGTTTGTTTCTTGAAATTCTATTAGGTTTACAGAAGTTGTGAAGAAAGATTAGATTTTGAGTTGGTAGCGATGTAGCGATGGTGTTTTGCAAAGACATATTCTTCTTTTATAGGGCTGGAACTCGATGGCTGTGTTCAGAGGGAGAATTTCAAGGGCAAGAGAATGGCCGGGGGAGGATTTAAGGCCGTTTCCCTTTTGCGAGAGAACTATTCAGAAAATCTGGCTACTTAGCCTGCAAATTTTGCTCCAACTGGAATTGTGCATTATTCCAACTGTGAATGTTTATACGGTGCTGTCTGCGTATTGCAAAACATCTGCATACCTGTTGGCAGTTGTTGTGAAAGCTGTTTATATGGAGCCATTTCTTGTTAATTACACTCAGATCATGTCTTTGCGCCTGAATTGTCTATACTAGAAGGATAACGCACAAATTGAGAGCAAATCAAAGCATTGAAGTGATTCTCATTCTTTTGGTTCGTAAAGTTGTGACGTCTCAGAGCACCACTTTCTCCCTTCAAGTTCATCTTTGGCCATCACCCGAATTGACTCGGAGTCGTAGTAGAGTTTGAAAGTCATCCACTAATTTTCTGATGGAGGTAGCTGATCAAAAACAGGTGATAGAAATTTCATCGTAGCCTTTATTGAAGCAAAAAGGATCGTACTTTGGCTCTTTGGAAAGCATGGACGAGAGGGGGAAGGGGCGGCAGAAGACTCACGAATTGCAGGCCTTAAGTTGACACCTGGAGTCGAATGTTCAAAATTAGAAGGGGTTTCCTTAATAGAGTAGTTTACACAGAAGAAGTAATAATAGGTGTTTTCAGTACTGCAACAACGCTCATTTTGTGCTTGTCCACGCACCTTTCGGCTTGTTGCTTAAGCAGGCGGAGAATTTGTCTGTGAAGATGCCTGTGCAGCAGAGTGATGTTAAGGTAACATGTTGACTGTACGTTGTGTTTCCATGAAATGTTGCTTCCAGCAGCTGTTCTTTTCTGCTGATAAGGACAGCAACAATTCCACCTTTCCTTCCTCCCCCTCAGCCTGTGATTTGTAGTTTTTTGCTTAGAGTGATGAAGTATTATTGAAACATTGTCGATCCGTTTGATCGTTTGTTTCAAGCTGAGACATTACATACCGGCTGAAGTAAGGTTTTACAGTCCGGGTGCCCCCACCTATTATATGGACTATAGTTGAAGTGATTACCGTAGTCCTGCCCAACCTCTACGTCCCCAATATCTCGGTTTTATTTTCTGCAACAACTTCCGCCTTATGACAGTGCAAAGTTCGAATCGTGGCAAAGGATTGATAGAAGATAAGGGATTGATTTTTTAACTTTGAGACACAGCAGATTTCTTATATGGTGTTGAGTGCATGCTTCTTGTGACATTTCCTCATGATGTTGAACTGTTTAAGTAGTACAGTAATACTGCTTGCTGCTACCCTCTTACTGTATAGAAAATATAAAGGCATCTTCCATGCTGTGATACACGGCACTTCAGTTTTCTGCTGAAAGTAAATGCGTTGAGTTGAACATCCACGACTGCTGATCTCTGCTGCTATTCAAATCGAATGACGCCATTATTGTTGTACAACAGCATCCGACAACTGTGAAGATGCGAGTAGAAGCATAAAAATAATAGCAATATGAAAGTGGGTGAAGGTGATGCAAGCCATCGTCTGAAAAACAGATGGGAGAAATTGTGCAGAAAAGGGAACGCTTCTGATATTGTGATTTTTGAAGGTGAAGCGTTATTGCTGAGCAACAAATTGATGTCTTAGACATCTCAATGGGAATTGGAGGATTTGGATATCCATCCAAAAGTTTGGCGAAGCGAGGAAGGGGAAGGGGAAAGCCCAGCTGGGGCTGCATAAATATCAAGTTTCCATGGATGCGAAGGAAAAGAAAGAGAACAGGACGTATAAAAGCTCAGCACAAGTTTTTATCTAGCCAAATTGCAGCAGAGTTTGAAGATAGTGGAGGAACCGTTTTGCTTGTTCTAGGAGAGAACGATCATCGATGGTATGCTGGACAAATTTCTGAATAAATTCCCTTTCTTTACCTTCAGTGAGGAAACAAACGAACGATTGAAAGAACCGAACTATTTTACAGCACCATTCATTATGGATCACCTGGAGTGGTGAGTGCCTTCTGATGTCCTTCCATCAGTTTGTTGGTTCTAGGAGCACGCCGTAAGCTGAGCATCCTTCAAGTGAAATTTTGTTCCATTCTTTTCTAATTTCGGCGTTCTTTCTGCTAGGAATGCCACTTGACCTTTCCTTCAAACAAAAACGTAATATCGCCTTTGATTTTATGAGTAAAACATGAGCATTTTCATACCTGGTGCCTTTCTGCTGTCTTTGTTTATCTCATTAAGACCGTCTTCATCGCAATAACGTTGTTAAATCAGAGCGTCGTTTCAGCTATGTAGGAAGTGATGACCCAAACAGTTTCTTCGAAAGTTCGGAGAGAAGTCGGATGGTCTATGATCTGTTATTGCGCACGAGGTACGACTCAGAAGAGATCGAGAAGTATAGGGTGGGCATTGAGAGGCTCGTGAAGAACGGCACCTATACCGCTGCTTATCCTCTGCATGAGGTGAATGGACTCTACTTTGTTATTTACTTTCTGTTGTGTCCGAGCTGACCACAACTCAGCACTCAATTAGTGGGACAACTCAAGATGAAAGCGAATAGAACAACTAAGCGAAGTCATAAGGGAATCTCGAGTCTTATATAGTGACTATCAATGAGTTTTGGATGTGAAAAGTTGTTGAAGTTAGCTGGTGAGTTTGTGCAGTGAAATGCTCTATCACAACTTGCGGTCAATACGATAAAGACACCTTTCCGACACAACTGCCTCTGGTTTCAATATTTTGCCTCTTCGATATTATGCCATTAAACCGGTCTTATTATCAAATCCTTATTTCGCTTTATTTGGGACATTTCTATGTGCTGCATAAGCTTGAATGGTCATCTAAGAAATAATGTGGCTGCTGTTTGGAAGGGAACGGGGTTCCTATGGCAACACAGATGCACACACTGGCACTTATTTGAAAGTGAATGTTGAGCGTCTGAAAGGATTCAGAGGGGAGAGGGTACCACTGCAGAATGCAAGATGCTATTGAGGGTTCGGGTTTGTTTTGAAAATTGCATCATATATCTATTTCCTTTTATTCTCAAGTTGTTCGATTGAGTTCAAAAATAAGGTGTTTTGCAGCCGTGTGAGGAACCAAAATACGACGTGAATCGTTGTAGCAACCGTGAAATGCTCTATTGGAATTGGTGTCGCTACAACAATTTCTATAAGTACCAGCCACTCTCGTTGATAAGGTTTACTTTGTTTATTCACCAGCCATCGCACCAATAAAAGATCCATGGCAACATGTGCCAGAAAACAGAGACTCTTTCAGCCGGAATTGCCGTTTTTGGAGAAGGGCAAGCAAAGAGAGGGAGAAACAGAGCTGCTTGCACTTCTGAGGTTGGGAGTGAATACGATCTATTCTTGAGCTTCAGTGCGGAACTCTAAGGACCAAATGAAAAATTCTCGGTCACTGAAAATTGTTAGTATCGAAAATCCGACTAGTATTCATTGAACTGTTGAGGCTGCAGCCCGAGTAAGTGTATTCCTTCTTCCTACTTATGGCTTTCACTGTTTCTGAACTATCAGAAAATATTTCTTTCTCTGTTCCTTATGTACCTTATCGCTGATTAATATCTTCCTTCTTTATAAATCCCGCTGTTATTAATATTACACTTATGCATACTTGTGCACAAGTTATGAGCACTCTCATTCTGGTCCACAAGTCCCTCACCTTTCTTCATCTCAGTTTGTTTGCATTCTCCCAATCGTTTCCCCTTTATTCCTTATCTACCCTTCTGCTATATTTGCATTACTCTTTAAAACAGCCAGCTGGCACCTCGTGCAGTGAAGCGAAATTTTTTTCAGAAAGTATTTTGGATCGAAGATAGGAATCTATTTTGCGTGGTTAGGATATTACACGAAGGTGCTGTTTCCAGCTTCCGTTGCAGGCGTTCTTTGCTTCTTATTTGGACTGCTTACCTACTCTCAAGATATACCAAGGTTGTACTCTCTCTTTTTCCATCTTTACTTCTTTTGACTGTTTTGTGATTTATTGCTCGAGATATCTGTGAAAGACAGCCATGTATTCATTGATAATGAAGACGTAATGATGTTCTTTTTCGATGGGATGGATCTGGAGAAGAGAAGAGCGAACTTTTTATGAGGAGCTTCTCCTTGTGACTATATATTTCACTGAATTTTGGGCTTTCGCTTCTCCTTTTCAGTGCCGTTATCGCTGTTTCAGCAAATCCTCTAAAGTGCTATCTGCAATAGGTTTCTATACTCTTACTCCTAAACACTACCTCTATGAGATGGAGGTTTATTCCACTCCATAAATGGCAAGGCACGCAACACAATATTTTCGGGTCTTCCCTACTCTACACTCCCTTTCTCTGAATAGGACATTTTGAAATTATTCTTCACCTCTCCAAATTTGACACATGCCTTGAGAGCGCTTTTACTCTGTTGCACAGAATTATAAAAATTAGAATTAAATCTTGTGAAGGAGGTAATTCGTGTCGAAGACCTACTTCATGCCCCCGCATAGTAATCCCTTCATGCAGTATGTGTGGTTGCTGGTACATAAACTCAGCCAACTGTCTTCACATTTCTTGATTATTGCCCAGTGACGATATTCGGTGCGGCATGAAAGGAATATTTCTGCAGTAAAAGGATTCTCACCGCTGCTAGCAGTTTCAGTAACGATATCTGTGGAAGCGATGGTATCGGTGCGGTGGTAATGATGTGTCCCACATGCGACAGGTACTGTGCTTTCACACCGCTCAATGCGAGTTGCGTCTATTCGAAGGTTTATTCGCTTATATACTTCGATGTGTTCCTGGGGATAATGCCACACGCTAAAGCCTCTTGCTGGTTATTTTGAACAGTAGCCTGCAAATGATTTACCGTTGGGATGGGAAGAGGGGACGAAGTTGTTCTGAATATCTCAAAGGCGATTTCTTGGAAAAGATCAAAACTTCAACAAAAAACAAGAGAGCACTTTTAACGTTTCCTCTCTAAAACAGCAAGGAATCCTCGAATTTTAATCTAAACCTGAAGAAACTAGAAGGAGGTCGAGGGATTATTAACCATTTCTCCCCTCTTCTGTAGGTTGTAAGAGTAATCTAGAGAAAGCGAACGTGGGAGCGTCATCAATGAGGAAGAAAAGTGTTGAAATAATCGTTTTCATCATTCTGTATAATACCGTAAGTCGACAACTAAGTCTCAGGACTGACATATTTCCTCGATTTTTATTTTTTATTTATTTTTCTTTTTATTTTTATTTTTATTTCTTTCTCATTCTCCATTTTTTCGAAGATGAAGGATGTGTAGTCGAGTTAAGGCAATTCTGCACGAATGAATCGATATACTTTTTGACTTTTGCCATTAATTGAGCTTTCTAGCTCTTTGTTTTTTATAAGTATTTCAACGGTTAACTTTGACTGAAAAGGTCACCTTTGATTGAACGCTCATCCTTATAAGCTTTATTCATCGGCGTTTTTGTGGATGATAGGACATCGAGAGTCGTTTCGTTGAGGTTTAGGAGGCGTCGAATGCTCTTAGAAATTTGCAGCATTTAGCAGATTAAAATGGACTATGGCTCAAATGACGTCATACGAAAAGCTGTGCACTTCGGTTCGTTCTCTTATGTGCATACGACAACTTTTCAGAACTAGTTGCTTCTTCATTTCTGTAGTTGGCATCCCTCTGTGACAATATGCGTTTAGCTCTCCCTCTAGATATGGCTTGTCTAAGTTTAAGTAAAAAACGAACACAACGCTGGGAAATCAGCAACCGTGGTCTGTGTATATGTGGACACACATTTGTTTTCATCCATGTTGAGTTTATGAATCTCTTCAGCGATGCCTTCGGCGAGATTCGCACCCTCGAGATTACCCTTACTGCTGTGGTGGTAAACCGTCTTGATTCGATGTATTTAAGCAATATAATGCAACTTAGGAGTTGCATTAATTTCCTCATTGGTTTTGATTTCACCTTTATTAGTTCCCCATAGCATTTCGATCAAAAAATCTCACTTTTGCTAGCCGTCAAATGTATTTCTTCATCGCACAGTCATACACATAACTGTAAGTGCATACTGTGGCACATGCTATCACCACTGACCGTGAAGTCGTCTCTGTTGAGACTCACGCATATAGCACTCATTAAAAATGCCATCGTTGAAAGCCGAAACGTTCTCTATGCACCGTTTTGCATTATTTCTCTTCGTACCTTCATCGCATCACTCTTTTTAATGCACTGCGTTATATTCATTTTTGTGGGTGATCAGCGACTCAGGTATGCCGCATCGATAGACTGTTCTTTGCACTTTTCCTGTTAGCTTGCGAAGATGAAATGCAATCGGTGATAAAAGCGTTATGCATATGAGAGTCGCGTTTATGGGGAAGATGTTGGAAAGATGTGATCTGTTATGATAGATAATTGATACGCTCGGTTGCAGCTGAGTTATATTTTCGACAACAACGCGACGGTTCTGTTTGCTGCGTTGATGAGTATTGGAGCGACGCTTTTCCTGGAGGGATGGAAGAGGTATCATGCAGAGCTTGCCTGGAAATGGGGACTCCTAGATTTTGAAGTTGATGAGGTAACTCTTCGATTTTATTCATTTTTCTTGTTTTAGACCTAATCTGCACTTACACGCAATGATTCGTGGCATTAAAAGAAGGTCAGGATGGAAGCAGAAAAGTTGGCGAAAAGAGTGTGAGAACGCATCCAATTGCTAAGTTTAGACACAAGGTGTTTGTTGATCATTGCTTCCTTTCACATGTTCATCTTAGCATGAAATTCCTTGTTGAAATGCTGATAATGCTGACGGTGTCTGACGATGGTCTTCCACTAGTGGACGGCCGATAGTACGAACGCCGTTACGAATAGCTCTTTTTGAATTGCTCGGCTATTCCTGCTGAGACGAAGGATCCCTCATTAATGAGATTCATGGTGTTGGTTCAGTAGAAGAGGAGCTAGTTGGAATTGCTTTATTCATCCTTATGACTAGTGTCACCACTAATAATAAAAACACGATCTGCCACTTTTGATCATGGCACTGTGCCGAAATGTTGAATAGAAATATGCCACCATTGCAAATTTTCTCTTGAAAGAGAACTAGTCTTTTTGTTCAGGCTGTCATTTATGTGATCAAATGTTCGTTCACCTTTGTGTAGAACAGGATGTTCGTAGTGCGGAGTGGGGATCGGGGCCTGACGGTGTTTGTAGTGGTGCCATGCATCATCCTCAAGAGTACAATCACCCTTTCACTCTTTTCGTAGTTGCTTTTGTAGTGACGATTTTACTGACCGTGCTATTCTCTTTCACTTGCTGAATTTAGCTGCACTCTTTTCATCGGAACTAAATTAATAACTAAAATCGAGTTCAAGAGCTGAATCTTCCTATCTGTGGTACCAAAAATGCTTGTATTAAAACCATGTTACTTCCACAAATTCTTAAGAAATGTTCTCAGGGAATGCTTCATTCCGCTTTCAATCTTTACACATCTTTAACTTTTGTTTCCCACACACTTACCTTCCTTTCGAAATCAGAAAAGCAGCTCTGCCATCTGCAATTGTTACATCAGTCCAAAAAAGAGCCCAAAAGTTGTTGTCATGGATGGCTGCTGCAGCTAAAGCCTTAGGATTAGACGAGAGGAATGCGCATGCTCATATGTAAATGTTTTTGAAGATTTTGTGTTCAAATAACGTTGCTTTTGTGTTTTATAAGAAAACAAGAATGAGGTCGTTGATATACATTCGCGATACGAACAGGAGACTGTGCGGCCCGAATATCAACTTCGAGTAAAGGAGGCGCGTACCAAGCGACTCAATCCGATCACACAAGAGATGGAACCGTATATGCCATTCAGACAGCGAGTTCTTCGATTCTTTGCATCAAGCATTACCGTCCTTTTCTTTGTACGTTCTTTTTCACGTTTTGTGATGTCCAGTAACTGTTGTACCTAACAGGTGCATTCGTTACCCTTTCCATTTACATCACTATCATTGGTGACTGTTCATAGGTAACGTTAGAGGGGATTTCCAGCTGTTTGCTTCACAAGATGAATATTGAGAAAGTTTGACGAATGTTTGGATGAATTCATTGGTAATCAGCAGTGGTTTGGCAGCAAGAAATGGAATAATAAGATGAGTTTTTATGGGGGCTCGTGTTTATTTTCACTGACACCCACGCATGACAAACAAATCAACGGTCGGCAGATTGAACACACGTCCATATACACAACGCAGTTATTCGCTAGGCTTGTCAGCCAAAATTTGTCGGGAATTCTGCATCGGTGAACCGGCGAACGCATTCGTTATCGGTGCTTAAATTGCTGCTTTAATTGTTAATGGAAAGTCAGCCTTTTCTTTTACAGCTGCTCTTAGTGATGGCGTTTGTGATCGGTGTGGTGGTCTACCGTATAGTGTTGTTGCAAGTGCTATATCGCGTCGACGGTATGAAGCAGTATGCCTCTATACTGACGTTCACCACTGCTGCAACACTTAATCTCATCGTTATCCTCATTCTGAGCTATGTAAGCGCCTCTTTTTCCTTGTTTTCTTTGAGGACTTGGGCAGAAACAGTACTGAGTGTTCGAAAAAATTAGGGACTAGAGCTGGCGATCGCAAAAACTTTGCGATGGTACTTGGCAGTGTCGTATTTTCGAGGCAAAATGATCTCATTTTCAGAATCCGTCTTCAACTATTAGATTGGACGATTCCAACTGCTTAATTGCTGCCTAAAAGCACCTCTCACCCATAAGATGGTTACTTAAACGGCGTAATATTGAGCGAAGGTTTTAGCATTCTCACATTTAACACTGCTAATTTGAGGTGCGTCACAGTGTTTTTGCTTTAGGCATTCCGGGTGCAGTGCAGGGGAATTATACAGCTTAAAAATGTACTGCTTCTTTGTTTTTTAGAAAATGTTTCCCACCTCAATTAAAGCGTAAATTATTGTGCAGTGAGCAGAGCGCATCAAATGTCTTCAGCGTCAAATGTTCAAAAAAGGATTTCTCATTTTCAGTTTTTTGGGGTGTCGACGAAAACTTTGCGGCATTGCTGTGCGTTGATTTGAGGTAGAGAGCATTTCTAACTACTTGCATCCCCGTGAAAGCGAAAGCCGTCTACTCTCCCGCGTAGAGGATATGCCCACGCAGGTGATCGTGGAGGAAAGTGGAGGGAAGATCCTACAGAGCTTATCTTCCCCCTATCCCCCTCCCCTACCGCAACCCCTCATCGCACACAAACACACCGCAGCTATTTCTACGCTCGAGTTCTCCCTAGCAGCTACACTATCGTTTGAACTGAGGTCGGCGCCAGTGTAGCATATTAAGCTGACATTCTATTTGAACTGATGATGTGAGGTCGTATATTTAGAGTGCATTGGAGTGTTGGTTTGTGTTATTAGTGGATTTTCAGTTTTATACATTTCTGGCATTAAAACTCACCGATTGGGAATGCCCACGAACGCAGACCGAGTTCGACAACAGCTATACGTTCAAAGTGTATCTCTTCCAGTTCATCAACTACTACTCGTCTATTTTTTATATTGCATTTATTAAGGGAAAGTAAGTTGTTATATTTCGTTGTTTTTAAATATTTTGAATGAAAGTTTGAACGAATTTCTGGGTTGATCTGCTTTAGAAAAACCAATACGCAAGCACTGAGCAGTTCACCTACTGGAACTGTACTTGAAGTGATTTGCTACAGTGGCACTATTGTGGATGTTGCATTGTTATAGGCATGTGCAAAGATGTTGCATTCTTCCCTTTTGCGGTCTAAAAGCTAAATGAGGATCTCTGAACCGATAAAACGAGCATCGATATGACAATACTATTTAATTAATCTATCAAAGATAATTTCGTGCTCGTGGTGAATGTGATTTGTAGTCTAAAGTTAATTTCTCAATACCTGCATATCCGATATGTGGTTTAATGTTTGCAAAAATGTGATGTGCAGTTGCACTTTCTTAGAGGTTTGTCCTTTTTTCTGCTAGATGAATTCTTATCGTCCGTAGATGCCTAATTTCTGCAGTATTGTTTATTCGTTAGCTTTTTTTGTATTTATCGTCGGAATAGTGGTATTGCGTTCTTTTATTTGCAGTATATCAAGCGTACCTGGTCGGCGTATATTGGGTCTGAGGCCAGAGGAGTGTGATCCAGCCGGTTGTATGGTAGAGTTGGTGATACAGTTAGCCATTATTATGTGCGGCAAGCAGTTCTGGAATGCATTTGTGGAAATTGCATGGCCGTATGTTCGTTTTGTTTTCGATTTTTGCGTTGTTGGCTCCTTCTTTAAGTTGTGCGTGGGAATGGGAGCTAGTAAGTGGTGTGTAACAAGCTTGAATATTCTCATTGAAATTTATAGTGAGATTTCTTTTCGAGCTTACTTTCAAGTTTTGAAATTATTGTTATCAATCCCAAGAATACCAAATTTTGAACTTAAATCCTTTTTTCAGTCGTATTAAGTGACGAACTCTAATACTTGAAAGCCATACATCGGTGTTTTGAATTCCACGTAACCGTATGCATATACTAGTTTTCTAAGTTCACCACCACTCCTCCATCCCCGTTCCGGCAAGGGATTTTCGGAAACCAAACTTCCTGCGCGGGGTCCCCTGTGGGTTCTCCCTGCTCAAGGATGTTAAAAAAGGGGATTCTATCTTCGCATGCTTAAACAAATTTCCTGTAAAGTCGCAGCAACATGAAGCACTTCTATAACGTGTCATGTAGGTGGTAGGAGAGGAGCAAAAACTTATTGCAAGAAAGATAACTGGATATAATGGACGTAATTAGAAAACAAGAGAAAACCGGACAGGCTGGAACTGGATGAGCTCAACTTTGATATTCTATGAAGGCATCCTCCCATATGCAGTCAGATAAAGTGTCGGGGATTGTAGAATTATAGATAAAACGCTGAAGTTGAGAAAGAATAGGTCGCGCCAGAACTGTTCTCTCTTGTTTTAACAGAACCGTTTTAGTGGGAAGACACAACAACGATGCGAATTAATTGCCTATATCGTAACTCTTTGCGTGTCGAAATTCTTTGAACTTCGTGCTTACACACAATTTTACATTTAATTGAGCCGAAATGCTGTTTTCAATTTCCTTTTCGCCAAAACCTATTATAGACCCATATGCTCCGAAATCGTAAGCGAAATAAAATCTTGCGAAGGATTGACTATGCAATCTTGCCAAGTCATTCGACATCGTGTCCAGAAGGCTGACAACGCAGTCAAGTCACACATACTCTTTCAACTAAGGGAAAATACGCTTCCAATAAACAAAAACACCTCCACCTCTATTAAGAAGTTATCTGACGAGGTACAAAACGAGACCCTATATAATCTACCCACTAACTCAAGGAGAACTATTGCTGTCGAGGCTCCACAGGGTGCCATCCTGCTTTCTTCCTCCTTTTCTGTTAGCCTTCCATCTTTTCGATCTCGAAAAAATGTTGTTCGATTGTTGATCTCAGATCGTGCACACAGCTCATGTCCAACTTATTTTCGCTTCCATAAGTTGGAAACAACAAGAATGAATAAGGGAAACAATGACTGACCAGCATTTGAGAAACAGGAAATTCGTGAACCATTGCTTTCAGCATACTGCGATTTTTTAAACTTTGTTATTCACGTTGCTTTCTCCGAAATTTCGAAAATTCAATCACGTTATTGTTCAGCAGCTCGGAAGTTTCTGAAGCTATATTATGCTCTACTATAGTACAGTAATGTGGTTTGTCAATGTTGTGCACGATAAGCCACTTTTAGCGGTGGGTTCGGATTCAAATATAAATCTTTGTTTAGTTTTTTTTTTCTTTTTTTTATTGTGTATCTCAAACTATTAAGGCAATAAGACGGTTGGAACAGGGGGTTAGAGGGAGGATTATAATCTGCGTGGTTTCTGGCAAAAGGGCATACAATCACCCTTCGGCCTTTTTTCTTCGAAGGGGTATCTCGTTTAAAATAAGCTTATTCGAAACACCTTCGGTATCAATCACGTTATTGTTCAGCAGCTCGGAAGTTTCTGAAGCTATATTATGCTCTACTATAGTACAGTAATGTGGTTTGTCAATGTTGTGCACGATAAGCCACTTTTAGCGGTGGGTTCGGATTCAAATATAAATCTTTGTTTAGTTTTTTTTTTCTTTTTTTTATTGTGTATCTCAAACTATTAAGGCAATAAGACGGTTGGAACAGGGGGTTAGAGGGAGGATTATAATCTGCGTGGTTTCTGGCAAAAGGGCATACAATCACCCTTCGGCCTTTTTTCTTCGAAGGGGTATCTCGTTTAAAATAAGCTTATTCGAAACACCTTCGGTTCTGAAACATCCCTCGCATCTCCTATATTGGATTGGTGCATAACTTCTTGCCGTTTTTTCCACATGAGCATAGTCCTGGCAAGTGCCCCTGGGCGTAGATTTCATTTACACTTTGGTAGTTTGAAATCTAAGCTGTCATGAAATGTATAGCTTTGCTTCCTCCGTTCAGCTTAATACGGAACTCCCCTCATGTCAACGACTACAGCATGCAATGACGACGCAACGGGATTTTTTGAACTTCGGCTTTTTGAATTTGACTGCAACAGAGACCAACAAAACTAACCGCACTATCTACGGAGTGAGATGCATCGTCGAGCGTCCAGACGGCAGGTGCTTGTATGGCTTAGAGGAAGGTAGTTTCGGTTTGAGCGACTCCCAACGATCTACACGGTCTCCGCATTCATGGTTTGTAGTCGTACAACAGTCGCCGTTACCGTCATCCAGCTTAAAATTTTTCGAATTATTCGATAATTCGGGTTAGAGAGGCTGCATGTTTTCAATGAGTTCAACAAGATGCAGTCCACCGCCGTGTTGCATCTATTTTCCGACATTCCGTCGTCCTATGGAAGCGTTATGCGTTTTTGGGACGGTTAACTGAAAGTGTTGAGACAAAACGCCTTCCCGTCGATGCAAAACAAGGCAAGAAATTACGCACCAGTCCGTGATACCTGCGGTCTTCTACTTGAATTCGGAGAGTAGAAGCCGCCTGAAAGGTTACCTCTCGACCTGGCATTTCAACCTGTGGAGAAAGGAAAACATTCACTTCAGTATCGGCAGAGTTACAAGTCATATGATAGTCCCATCCAGAGAGTTTTCCAAACTTTCGCCTGGAAACATTCGTGCCAAAAGCAAGTGTTTTGAGCAAAAGCGATGTGAACTTTTATATCAATGCAACAAGTGCGTAAAGTATGTAGGTGAATGACTGAGCATTTATATTATCGTTTATGGCATAACAGGTTGATGAGGAATATGGTTCGTTCGTGGTGGATGGGGATGCCCGAGACGAAACGGCAGAAAAGCGAACGACTTCGACGCGAGAAGCGACTTGAGATAGAGTGCGCGAAGGCTGAAGTGCCGCGATGGGAGCGTGACTACGTCCTCAATCCTGTCTACGATCAGTTCCTTTTCGATGAATATCTTGAAATGGGTATGTTATCATAGGCATGATTCTCTTGAACACAGCAGCGTTTACCACTTCCTAATGCAACAGTTATAGCTGGTCGGTGTATACTCAGAGAGAGTAGAACCAAATTTTTTTTTTTCTTTGAAATCTGTTAGGCGACGTTTCTGCACTCTACTTCGGAACTAATCGTTTGGGTGCTGTTCGTGATTGCTTTTATAATTAGTCCTCTTATAGCTACTGTACTATTGTGTATTTATGAGTCGCAATGGAATTCTGGTTCAGAGTTTCTATGTTTCGACTCGCTCTCTTTTAAAGTCTCATCTTTTAGCAGTAAAAAAAGCAATAAACCTTAAGAACGAATAGCAGTGAATTCAGCATAAAAAATTACGTTCCATCATTCATGGTTTCCTTAGAATTGTAGATGAGGAGCGATAGCTATCTGTCCATGCTTCTTACAAAAGCGTATCAGGTGGCATTCAAATGTGCAAGTGGAGTGACTTCGTTGTTAAGAAGTACATCGTGTCAGTGCCATGTGTCAGAACTGAAAAGCTATTGAGTGATGTTCAGTGAACAAATAATTTGTGCACGTGGAAGATGGAGAGCAGATAAAGGGTGTGGAGTGGATTGGGCATTTCTGAGCCGGGTGTAATGAGCCTTTACCAGAGGCAGTTTTTTTAAATGGAGTGATCCCTGCCAGCAACAATAGTGCGCGGAATAGGAACTATCCCTGTCTCCCCTATAATTATGGCAATGCAATGGTGGATGATTGTTTTTGATATTTCAGTGATTCAATTCGGCTTCGTAACACTTTTCGTGTCCGCGTTCCCGCTGGCACCATTGTTCGCTCTTTTGAATAATATCATGGAAATCCGCCTGGATGCCTATAAATTCCTTATAACAACACGACGTCCGCTGCCACAACGAGCCAAGGATATTGGCATTTGGTTGCCCATTTTGGACGGTATAAGCAAAGCAGCCGTCCTCATTAACGTCAGTTGCACCTTCTTGAAAGCCTTCACAGTTAATCCAGCATATCCTCGTTCAGTTAATGCTGTTATTAGTTGTTTTATTGCAGTTGAATTTGCAATGTCATTCGCTCACTGATGCGATGTAAGCCATAAAAATTTGTGCGCATATTTATGTCTCGGGCCACCCATTAGCGTTACGAGGTAGGAGTATTGTGGCGGAAATACGTGCTGATGAACTTCTCAACAATGTATGACAAGGACGTGTAACTTGAGGAGCAGGCTGGCAGACAAAAAACACAGTTTGTTGACTGTTACTGTATAGTTCTGCCTAGTTATCTAGGCACACTGCGTATAAGAAGACACTGACACATTAAGGTGCCATAAACCTTTCGTTGTTGCATTGTGTGGTCTTTAGAGGAGTGAAGTTGCAGGCATTTGTGATCGCGTTTACGAGCGACTTTGTTCCGAAATTTGTGTACCGTTGGGTGTATCATCACCAGGAACTGTATGGATATGTGAACAACTCTCTTTCGATTTACGATGCAAGGTCGATGGCGGCATGGAGTGACTTCAACCCCAATATAACGACTTGCAGGTACGACTTTGGGGGGTTTCATCTGAAACTTCAATGTATACAGAAGAAAATCATTTCCTTCCGTTATCTTTGTATCTAACCATGTATCTAACCGCATCCTGTCCCCTCCCCCTCCCTTTAAAACTATGGATGTGCGCATTCACTCTTTTACCTCCTTGGTTGTTTGTGGCATCGATTTTTGCACAGCATAAGGCAGTGAAGTTGAGATCGGATTACTGATTTTCGTGTCCTAGAGGGTGTTTAGCAGCTGCAATCAAGAGCTATGCTTTCGAGCAAAGTTACACCACTAGTCGGTTCATTTAGCCTTGTTGCATCTTTCATTGCGTGGTTAGAATATAGCCGCCATCGAATAGTAACGTTTGAGCGACTTGGATGAAGGTGCACACATCGACTTTTATAGATTGCAATCAATCAATAAATAAATCATCGTGTGATGCTGGGAATGAATAGGTAGAAATGTGGCCATTACCTCTTGGACAAAGGAAGCTGTTTCTCCCTCTCGATTTTCTGCATTTGTACGTTTTCTAGACGGCACTATCGTGCACAAGCATTTTTTAGATTAGGCTGTCTCATCGGAGTCACGCGTTCCAGTTCAGTTTATTGACGCGAAAACGTTGCATGACGATTGTGACTTTCTGCTGAGAAATTGACTGCCTTGATAGGTTAAGGATGAGCTCTCACCCAGTCAATGTTCGGAAACCAGTTTTAATCTTCCTCATCGGATTCCCATCAAGTGACTTCTTTTGTGGAGTGTAGACACGGGCTACTGTAAACTGCTCCATGAAAAGCTACCGAATGTGTTATGGTACGCCGTGTCGGATCTCAAGCAGTCAGCTGAGTAATATGTTTGTTAGGTTTCGAGATTACCGCAACCCGCCGTGCAGTGTGGTGTCGTCAAATGACTGCAGTACGGAATACAGTGTTACGATACAGTGGTGGATCGTTCTAACATTTCGGCTGGCCTTCGTCCTCGTTTTTGAGGTTTTTTTTGCAATACCTTAGCGACTATCGTAGGCAGTCCAGAGTCTTGTATTCCTGTTTATTCGTTGTGAGGCGCTGCCACAAATCCACTTCCACAACAGACAAATCTTTATGTTCACTTTTTTTGCTATTTATCTAAGATTCGATGCACTGAAAAAGTGGAATGATTTAGTTTATCTTGCGAGATCAGCTTCCGATACTTCCGTTTCCAGTAGAACTCCTCCCTCAGCATATATAGGTATTTGCTTCTTCCCCTCCAAGAGCTCCCATTCTATCGTTCATTTTTTTTCCCATTCGTACAATTATTGTTCATTCATTTGCATTCATTCGTGCATTTGGTTGAAGGTATTTTGTGCATTCTTGTTTTTTGTTATTATGAATGTAAGTTTTAGATTAAATTATTTGATTTTATTGTAGTGAACACAGGGATGTTGACATTGCAGCATGTGGTATCAGCTGTGAAGGCATTCATCGCTTACATAATCCCGGATATGCCTTCGAAGATATTCATTCAACTGCAACGCCAGCGCTTTCTTGCTCGTCAGGCACGCCTCTCCGACATTGGTAATACAGCATCTGCTAGAAGTGCTGCGAACAGCAAGCACGCTCAAACGAAAGAGTTCGTTTTATGTTTGCTTTTACGTTTTATAATTCCTTGAACTTTTTTCGCAGAAGTGGAATGTTTCCGGATTTTCTTCTTGCCCATCTGCTCTCTCTTCCTCGACTTCGGCCCCTTTTCTCGCTTAATTAAACGTCGCTTGTTCAGTTCCGACCCGGAGGATTCTCTTTCCTATAGACGTTCACTGCACGAACCAGAGTTCCAGTCGACCTCAGATTTCTTCAAAAATCATCTACTAGCAGTTTCACACACCATCGATACCGTTGTGGATAGCGTATCAAGTTGTGATGGTGATTTCTTATTCCAGCGATAACATCGCTTCGCGTATTCGGCGAAAACTTTAGGTCGTTCCCAGACGTGTCTATTGACTTCAAGATGTGGGGATGCCGAAAATGTTTTTAAACCATCCCAGTGTTACTGAGTCGGAGCACTTGAAGTCTCAGAACTGCTGAGGTCACTGTAAAATTTACTGGGTATGATTTCGAACTTGCGCAAAATAACGCTTATCTGCATTACTCTCGTGAAGATACTTGCAGGCAAGGTTTTCTTTTGTGCACTCAGCTACTGTGCAAAAGGCAAAAACCGTGCTGCTTTGCAATTTTAGTTGCGCCGCACATGTTTTCAGTTTTCAGCACATATTTGGAAGTTGATCTGGAGAGTGTTCGTTTAAAGCATTTAAAGGAGCTAGTGTTGCATTGTGGCGTCGATTCAGAAACCTATAGTGATAGAGTGACAAGGTTTGTATCTGTCGATAAACGTAGTCCTCTTCTAAGACAGACTCTATATAAACCGGAAATATGTTGTGATCGAAGAGTGTTTCATACAAAGAGAAGGGTTCAGTGAAGCAAGCATCGAACAGGTACTCAATTTTACGAGATGAAGAGACTCCCTTGTGAAAAGAATATGAGGGCTCCTTGTAAGGATTCCCTTCCTTTCATCTTGGATCAGCGCACTGCTTCATTAGCCCGAATCCTAATGGAGCTGTGAGCAGTTTCATTTCCTTGCTTATTAACTCTCACTTCAACAAAGTGACGTCTTTTTTGATTTCTTGTTGAATATCACAAAGTTTATTTCCAGTCATGCGGCATCTTCGGATCGTGATGACGTCGCCTTTCAGCCAGGTTTATTCGATAAAAGCGACGAAAAAATGCCTCATGAACTGCAGACGGTAATGCAGAATGACTTGCGTCGCAGATCCACCGTAGTAAGTTCGAATGCGCCTAGTCTTGAAAGCTTCCAATCATGTAATGGTGGTGCTGTCGACACCAACGGGATGCGTGGGTCTCTATCTTCGGGCACGGTTTCAGATGGGGAGCAGTTTTCCGGTTTTATTCTACCTGATTAATCGTGAGGGATGTCTCCTTCGATCGACTTTCCAACTTCACTCTGCTGAGTGTATGCGATAGCTAATCTGCTCAGTATGTCCGCATTGTTTCTTCTGATGAAATGTTGATTTTTGATCGCATACATGTCACATGCAGTTGTTTTACAAGTCAGGAATAATGGGCTGTGTTCATTCTGCGGTTGTTCCCGAATCGTGTTCTTATGCAGGGCGTTGATACCAATTGTGCTAGAATTTTTGTCTTAGCATAATGCCTCTTGGAGGCGCATCCTTGCATTTCAGAAATGATTTTTGGCCAGAAATTGTGGCCGAATACTTTGTTACTTCACTTTTTGCAGAAACTTTATTTAATCCAGCAGTTCATTATATGAATTCAAACGTCGCGTTTTCAAACTATCAGTGATCTTTCTCTACTCTGAAGCTAAAATTTGAGCTGCAATGATCCCTACAAACGATCCATCCTGACGAACAACGTTCAGGAAGTTTTTGAATTCTATGATTTCCCCTCAGAATACTTGAACAAAGTCCTGAATTCTCGCAGGGTTTGCTCACATTGTTTTCAGTTGTTCACAGTGCTTGCTTACCGTCCAGTCCTATCTCATTTCAAGAAAAGCGCAAGCTTTTTGGCTTATTGTCCTCTTTCATCCACTTGAAGGGTTCTTCATGGTTTCAGTAGATCTTGCTACGATCTAACGCTATTTAACCACTCTCACTTACAACTGCTCTATCGTTGCCCACTGTTTAAAGCTGATGTTTAAATTTCAAGAGGAGTTACTGCTGGGAAGACTAATTGCACTCATGAGAAAAGACGAGGACGACATCCCAGCACTTATGACTTGTAAGTGCTATTTGAAGAATTCCCCCTGAACGGTTATTATATGTGATATTACTGTAACTGTTGGGATTTGGTTGTTTGTTTCGTTTTTACATGTTATTCAAGGTTTTGCTTGATATATTGAAAAATTGCTGTCTGTATTGGTTATGAATAATCATTAGCGTTTCTTTAAGAGTCAATGTTTTCATGTAAATATTGACTCATTTATCAGCATTTCCGGGAAGGCAAGGGTTCGAATTAACATTCTAAAGACGTTGTGGGAGGACCCTCGTTTTGATGGAAGACGACAAAAGTCACTTCCGATAAGTGTGAAACGATTTCTTTACTGAAAAATTTCTTAATTTTGAGGCATCATTTCACAGTCGAAAAAGATGAATGTGGAAACACCAGTAAAGTCGGTTGAATTTCCGTTATGAAGGCGTGCAGTAATAATTCGATAGTATGCTTTGAAGTGCGACCGTGATAGAGTGCATTTCCCATAGGGTCGCAGTAGCTCCTATGTTTTTTATCTCTTCTTGAATTTGTTATTCGTTTGCTTCGAGCCCAATCCGTCGACACTTTCAACGATGTCTTCGCTGTGTTTCGTTCCATTTTTGTTTGCTTATGTCGAGCTTACTGCCATAGTCCAGTGGTTTCTTCGTTATTTCGATCACATGTACGTTTAGGCAGCGTTGCCTTTGCTTTTTACCAATTGCCGTTGCGTTGTTTCTGTGATGCGAAACGTGTTTTAATGAATCCTTGCTCAAGCATGTCAACCAACAACAAACCTTATCAAGGCAAGGATGGAGAGGGGCACACTGTTTGCAGTTGGCCCGATATGAAGTTAAAGCGTCCGGTAGCAGCGGTTTTCTATATTAAGAGAAATTAAGTACTCGTTTGTGGGCGATGGCGCATGCTGCTACATCTTTTTTACGAGCATTTCATCATTTCCGGTTGTGTAACGCATTTGATAGGTTTAAGACCAAGTAAATAGTTTTGCACTGCTAAACGCTGATATCTTCTGCTTGTGGGGACATACAATACCAGCATCCATTGGTTAATTACCCTCTGCAAATTTGGTATCAACGTCCTTTTCGAAGTTCGGTGCAGTGGGAAGGGGTCATCCTTGCACCTTTCTGTCGTAGGCAGCAATCTGTCTTCGTTCTCAGTCCCCATTATCTGTGAGAGTGTGCTTAAGTCGAGATTCCTCTATTTCCGTGTTTATCATATCAGCGAGCTGATGTCTGTGTTCAATTTTTAGAGGTTGTCCTGTCTTTTCATTATAAAAAGAAACACGTTCCAAATACTTGTTCTTGCAAACGATGCCTATTACTCTGCAATTTCCGTTACCACGGACTTGAACATCGCATCCGTCCATATGATGTTTTTCATCGTAGAATCGCCATCTAACTGGACTCTTAACTGCTCGAGCACGTTATGACAACACTGACTGCCGCAAGCGATTCGAAAACGCTTACTTCTGCTGTGACCTCAAGTGAGCAATAAACTCATGCACCGCAGTAATGGGTCGATGAAAGAGCAATATTCTCGAAAGTTACACTAAAATTTGACTATGCAAGCCAGTGTATTAGTGCATAGCTAGCGAGTAAACGTGACGGGAGGAGATCAACTAAGAGGTCTAAGAGGAACACAGTGGATTTGCAGTAGTGTGAAGATCGTCACTATACACACCGGCTTGGAGGTGAAAACATTTTGCACCTCAATGATTGCACATTGAAATCTCTTCCAAACACGCGCGGTTCTAAACGTACAACAACTGAGGAGGATGTTTGTTGAGCAGGTTTCACGCTGGAGCTGTAGACTATGAGGACAAAGTCTTTTAGCCACTGCAAATTCAAACTCGCTATCGAACAAGGCACCAGAAAGTCTCATAACGGCTTCGAAACACAGAGCGAGGTCACTTTTCAGGATACGATATTCTAGCGACTCAAGACCGGAAATCAGCAAGACAGGTCTTACAATTAGGATGATAGGGTCATTGATGAATGTTGCAGAACGTCGTGCGACTAAGTTTTTTTGTACATTTTCAACATTACAAACGTCAGTGCCGAGAAGTGTGTGTTCTGGTGAAGGTTCGGGCAGATTTTAACTTCGAAGTTACGAATCCCGTCGGAAGCTGGCAGCGACGGTTTCCCAGCATCTATTAAAAAGCAATTCATGAGGAGGTTCAGTGGAGAATGTGACATTTTTCATACGCAATATTTAGTTCCACTCGTTCCATCACTGGCTGAATTTCTCATCTTCCCGCAGCAATTTCAATCCGCTAATGGCTCACTAGGAAAACTGTAGGTCTCAGATTGTTCGCAAACAACGTGCAGTACTGCGGGATTTCCCGAGAAGATCATTTACATAACTCAGGAAGAAGAGTGCCACCTTGAACTGTTTGTGATAGCATGCCTGTCTGACAATGATCCTCCTATTTTGACAGTGAAGGAGTCTATAAGGAAAGCCCTGATCGCGTATTAACAAAAACCCCGAGATGCCATGTTTTTCCATTTCAAACAGAAGTTTGTTATGGAAACTGCGCTGAATATCTCCGCATAGTCAAAGTAAGTAGCTTCAGCTTGAGTCAACGTAAATAACATTTTTCAAATGCTACAAAGCAATGATTCCAGGAAGATGGGAACTGTAACATGGTAGAATGACCAACTTCATGCGAAACAGAATATTACAGTATGCGCTCGGATATTCTACATGACTAATGAGGTTTATGAGTCTGGCAACTTTATTACATCACTGCGAGGTTTTTAAGTGGGGCTGTTATGTATGTCGTTCCCTAAATTTCCATATGAGGGGTGAGTTTTTGTCAACTTTTCCACTTATTAAATTCTGCACGAAACACTTCACTGCTCCCTCCCCCTTGTTTAGTATTGAGAGGAGAAAAAACAGCAACAATAAAAGGGACGGAATAACATACGAACAATGTTACTCATATACGCCTGCAGACCGTTTAATTAACTTCACTTTATGCCACGGTATGGAGTGTATCTGCTCTTTCCTGTTTCAGAACGAGATTGAGTAGACTATCACGTTCTCAGCTGGTGCCAGCCGCTCTCATGTCGTTCAATGATGACGGCTTGCAATTCTTTAAGTCTTCGCTGTTCCCTCTTCTCTCTTGTTTCATAGCACTTTCTCCTTTCTTTTCGGAACCCCACTTCGTTCATAGGCTACATCAATTCCTCTAGTGGTCTTTATGGTCTTTACATCAGCTTGCTATGTTCACATCTTTTGTCGATATCTGATCTATTTCTTTTTTGATTAATTTCTTTTCTTCTCACACAGATATCACAGTTCCTTACTTGAAACCTCCCATACTTTCCCCATTGATTTAATGTTTTCATCATTATAGAACGAGCCCTCCCCCTGCCTCTTTCCCGAATGTCCAACAACTACAGGTAAACATCGCCCCAAACCCCTGTCATCAGCTGAACACAACGAATTCTCAATTCCAGTCAAGTCGTTCGAATTTCACATGCCATTTAAATATCTCGAGATGCATTATTCCGATCTACCCGAATGAACTTTACTACGTTACATACTTAAAGCTCAAATCACTGACATTTAAAATAGCGTCGTTTCCTGTATGAATATCGCTGAGTGTGTGGCCTAATCAAGTAGACAGTGTGTACGATGTGGTGAATGACAAAGAAGCAGACGCCTTACTATAACCACCGCAGTATCATGCATGAATGATCAATGCAGAATGTCTAATTGTACGTTGGTGCGCTTCGCGGCGGATGATTTCTCATTGGCAGACGTGTGTAAGCAGAGAAACGTGCAGATTTCGGTGCAAGAGGCCACGTCTTTCATCGATACGTAATGAGTGCAGTTTTTTTGCTGTTCACTCGTTTTAAGCGTAAATTTTTGTTGTACGATGCAAAGTAACCCTGCTGCAGTAATACCTATTTGATATTTTGACTTCCTTTTGCGTAATCCGATAGGCGATACTGCGTACATTTGAGTCTAAAGAAAGCAAGCTGGTCGTATTTTCTCGAATATTCAATAAGCGATCGATGCTTGAATAAGACGGTGATTTCATCGATGTAACAGGTGTAGCGCTTTTGCTCGGCTTCTTGCTGTACCTCTTGCATGCGTAACCGCAGCTTTTGAAACCTAGAAAGAAGACTAGGTATGACTTGAAATTAGTACTGACCCGAAAAAAGTTTTGCAATTTCGTTCGAAGCTGTCGAATTCTGCGAAAGTGGAGGTTGTTTGGGTGCCTTCCAAGCACGAGGCATCAAGTGACAGCACCACTTCAAAACATAGTGTGTTAACATTTGAAACCACTAGTTGTCACACAATTTATAGAGGTGAGGAACGTGTGACCGCAAGAAGACATCGTTCTCAATTTAAGAAAAGGGTGGAAGGGGAGGATGGGCGACTGAACATATCGAGAGACTTATTAATTTTCCTGACTTTCAAAGCGGTTGAATAATAGTCGAGAGCATCTGATCCCTAAAAGTCCTCGGCAGGAGTACGTAATCAAGAAGAAATAGCTTTCCTGCTTCGTACGTTTGAGTTTACTGTCCTCTCATCAAGTTTTGTTTTCGTGCATGTTTATTCTGTTCACCTAATTGCACTTTCCTTTTTTTACTGATCTGAAGTCTCTTTTAAATGATCGTATCTAGTGAAACGTTTATCGAAGAGGTCCTTTTAATCTAGGGGATAAACAATTCCCCCATTCTTTATGGAAGGCATTTAACCAAGAGGGAATGTAAAATACAGTTCAAATTGGCAACAGTACGTTGGTTTGTCGCAGTTAAAAAATTTCTTGTGCAGAATACTTGTGAGGTGTTTTTCAGTGGATTTAACAAATTCGATAATCTTTTGAGGGATCTGTTTGATAGCTAATTTGTATGGCCTATGCTAGATTAATACGTATTCATCACATAGCCACAGATTGAAACCTATATAAGTTTATTCAGCTTTAAGTTGAATGTGCAATTTAAAGGAGATAATATCGCATAGTGGCCAAATAAACTGCAATTACCGATGAATATGATCGAAACTATCGATCAAAATAAAATGAGACATAAGCACTTTTAGAGGCAAACGCTTAGTCAATCAGTGAAATTAGAATGTGGTGTTGCCCCATATTTTCCAGAAATCTGCACGATACAATGCAGGCGGTAACAAATTTGCCTCAACTCTGAAAGGTGTTTTAAACATTTAAAGACACAAAAAATTTGCATAGGTTTTTCGGTGATCTGATTATAATAAAAACAATTTATTTAGAGAAGGCTTTTCCGAGTGGTCGAAAAAATTATTGAATTTGAACACATTTTGCATATTGCCATTTGTTGGGTAGTTATGAAACTGTTTGATCGAAATGAACGAAATGCAAGAGCACTTGTGGTATCAGCTCATCTGGCCCAGTTTCCAACTTCTTGTTCATTTTTTCGCTCGGAGGAAAACTTGATCACTTCGGATTTGAAGAGTAGATGGCAGTGATAAAACTGCCGTTTCCGGTCTGTTTACCTGTTCACTTCAAAAGTTTATAAAGTTGGAGTTGTGCCCATAAATTGCTGAACATATTTAAAGGTTGTTCCACACATGGGCATCTCTTTTCCCATTGAGTTGAGGTGATCTCGGCGGCGAAATTGAGGCAAAATAGAAAATTTTAAGGTGATGCATGAAAAGTAACTGCTAAAGGCACCCCACAGTCCAGTAATAGAAATTACATGAAGTTCGAAATTAGTGTGGAAACTACTACGAATACAGTTCCGCTGAATTTTTGGCAATGTCTGTTTTTTCGTTCGAAGTACGGAAAAATAATAAGCGAAAACTTCAATCCTATCCGGAAAATTGTTGAAATACGAGTATGCCTTCACCGATGCTACGACAGTTGCGCCTTCGGCAAGCAGGCAACTAGCCACCAGTTAAATGCCTAGCCTTTTTTCTGCGTATAGGCAATCTTTCAGCATTGAACTCATTGTTTTGTCATTATTTAACGTTTAAACATATTTCTGCTTTCATATTTTGTTCGCATATGTTTTTGGCGCGGTTGTTTCGTAAGCATTGAAGGAAATCGGTTGATGTTTTTAAGCAGAGAGTGAGCAGCATCGATGAATGCCTTCGTATTCTCAGATGCAATTTATATTTTGTTTATCACCTTCCAAGTTTCAATTCCTTCTTGCACAATTTCTATCGGATGCAAAATTTATTTCGCACTCATTTTTGTTTATTTGTTTACGACATAAAAATGAGCACCTCTACGGTTTGAACCTCCCCTTCGAGCGTTTTATTTGTGCTATCTAAGTTTGCGATTGTCTCTTCATTCATATGTTTTGTTTTTTAAAAAGCGAATGTAATAGAAGCGTCGGAATGCGGGATCAGAGGTGTTATGTGGTCTCGTCTATTAAAAAGTTGCCTCTCGAAGGAGCAACGTTTTTGGGGTTATATTGGCGATGGGTCGGCCATCCGACTCACAGGTTTGCTTATTATGTGCCCTGAATTTGTGAGTGCTAAATGGGAAAGCATGGCAAGGAAAGTATGATGTGAGGCGGTGTTTGCAAGTTGGGCC
Organism: Baylisascaris schroederi; assembly: GCA_006503575.1. Classification (NCBI taxonomy): domain Eukaryota; kingdom Metazoa; phylum Nematoda; class Chromadorea; order Rhabditida; family Ascarididae; genus Baylisascaris; species Baylisascaris schroederi. Next base: position 635,139 of record QEWY01003232.1, read on the forward strand.
ATCGTAGTAGCATGACGCACCAATATTCATAAGAAAACAGCTATTGGTGTACCGCTGTTTGTTGATGCACCCACCGTTTTCAAAGTCAACTTTTACTCATTTAATCTTCCGCCTTCTTATTCGCAGTTGAAATGACTAGCTTCAATGTGCTTTTGGCCATGGGGGAGAGGGATGGGAGGTTTTCCACCTGGTATTATTGAACCTTGAGGGAGGTTTTCTATGCACTCAATGAGAATGCGAGTATGTGTGTATCCTTGGCCAAAGCTACAAACAATTTTTTTAGCTGAGTGTGCACACTGGGCAGAATTTTTATCGGAACGCGTTCTTGTCTGCGTGGCCAGGTAGTGTATCTAAAAAACCCTCGATCACTGAATGAATCAACAAAGTCAATGAACCAGGCAACACCAAAGCTACTGGCTTGATTTGTTATGAAACCGTGGCAGTTGGCTGGAGATTGCCTCGGTAGTCGTTTATGTTTACCTGTTTAGTGAATTATTTGCATGATATTTAATTACCGTTCAAATGACCAGTCACGTCTAACTTTTCTTTTTTTGAATGATGGGTTCCCTTCTATTTTTATCTTTCACAGACTGTGATTATTCTCAGTGGAGTCATGATCAAAACAATGTTTTACAAAATTTCGCTGCAAAATGTAGAGATCATATGATCGAAAATGTGTATACTTCGTAGTATCAAATACAAATGCATGAAGTTTTAAAGCTTACTAAGTTATAAACTTCCCTAGGGTTTATAGTTCGTAGCTGCAACTCTAGTGATAATGCATCTATGAATTGAAGAATCCAAAAAATGAGTATCCTGAAAGCAATCCGACACATGACATGTGCACAGCTGTCAAGTTGCCACAAACAGGGCTGCAATATCCGATGGTTGCAGTCTTCATTCGCAAGAAGTGATGTAATTTTAATTCTGCAGGCAGTATACTTCCTGCTGATGTCAGTATGTTACACTTTCATTCATTTTTTATGGCAGAAGAAGCAGGCAATTCCATTGTTGTTCAAATGCGATCGACATTTTCCGTAGTTCTCGTAGGAGAAGGGTTCTAATTTCAGAAGACCTTTTATATGCAGAAACGATGTTTTGGTGATGATGCGGAGCAAACACTCTCAATTGTAACATTCGTTTTGTGATAATCTCCGATGCGAATAAGCTATTTGAACCATATAACGGGTGTCCCTGTAATGTGTTTTCCGATCCCTTCAACAAATGTTCGCTTACAACATCAATCACATAACATTCCATTCAGCAGATCAACCCTACGAGGTTAGCAGTTTTCATGTTTTATAATTCGAATTGTGAAGTACAGTGGCATCGAAAGTTCGCCGAAATGCTCATCTTATAGGCCTCGTTTCCTCGTGGTCATGTCCATTTTCATTCCAATAATTTTGACGAGACACTCAACTTCGTGCGCTGTGAAAATTGGATTCTTGAAATCTCTTTTGTATTGTACATCGTTTGCATCGATCCGTTCTTGAAGGCGAATCGTGTCACGTTGACGGATTTCGACTTCATAGAAATTCAGCATGACGGATGGGTGGTTCTCTCTTTCGCGTAATAAAGTGATCAATGATCACAGCTTATATACCCATCTTTAGCGCTGATCAATCGACATCGTTGCAGTTTGTTCCTGTTGGAAGAATTTGCACATAACACTGAATCCATCCACTATGGGGAAGCACATCCAGTATGTTTGCACTGTCTCACATCTTGGTAGTATAGAGTGGCAGCTTTTCGAATGAATTCGTTAATGAGCGCTAAAAATCCGTAGCCAGTGGTCCTCTAATATGCTGCTGCAACTCGACCGTGCATTAGGTATATAAGTTTTGAAGTTGGCTTGAGTAGTGGATACTGGATTCCTCGGATATTGGATTTCTCGGGATCGGACAAGAAGTCATCTGTGCTGAAGTGCACTTTGCGGTTCCGTTGCCACATATATTGTGCAGCCGTAATGTTCTTTGCAAATGTTTACACGAATGCGTGAAGATTGTTGCGTCTGTCGGTTTGTGTCATTAACCATGACGAATTTTCAGCAAATGGTGAAAGGTCTTTTATAGCAAAAATGTGTGAACGGTGTTTGCTATTGGTGTAACATCGATGCAAAGTATGCCTGAAGGGATATCGTTGACTGTACTTTCTGAACAGAGCAACTTCCGATTCATCGATGATAATGTATGTGACTTTAGCTTTTTTCATTTAACTCATCTCCCATCCGCTTATCTCATTGAAGTTGCTCTTCTGGACAGGTTCTGCTTTCAATCCTTGATCATTTTAAAGGCAGTGGATAGCGATGCGATCAGCACCGTTCTCTTACAGATTCCGCTATCTCTTCTATTATAGAATTGAAGTACCATCTCGAGTTCCTCTTCTGTCCTTGTTTCCTTCGCACTTTTCTTTTGAATCGTACTTCAGGTGGTATTATCTAAAAGAGAAAATGAAGCGCGACGCTATGCGTATTTCTCGGATGGACGGAGACGGGTCGATTACGTGCTAGCCCATGAAGCAAAAGATAGTGCGGATAGCGAGGACGAGTCGCCCAGCGATGACGATGACCTTGTGGCGAGATATGTAACAGAGTAGAATATTTTCGCTTCGAATTCTTTATGCATCGAAACATCTCAGAATCAAGTTCCTCGACAATTGGGCATTTTAGAAGGGATGCGGCTGACCACATTTACTTTATATGTGTGTGAGCCGTCAAGTTGATGAGACGTTTCAACGTTGTGTAATGTGAAGATTGTTGACATTCGGTGGGTACTTTGGATGAGGACAACTCTATGAGAGTTCGTATTTTTGAATGCAATCGAAAAGCCTTAACAATGATTGCTATAAAGCAGGTAACTGGTCACCGTTTCCTAAGAACAGCAATTATGCAGGTGTGGTGTTGCTGAATAACTGCAGGTTGGATGCCGAACTTATGTTACGCTTCCCATGCTTATAATATTAGGGTAGTTTGTTTTTCCTACTGCTCAATGAACCCCTTCAAGTTCAGTGAACAGTGCTTTTTATAGCTGTTAGTTTATAAAGTTAGTTGAGAACAATTATTAGGCTAGTAGCCAAGTTTGCATGCCATAGCAGTGTGTTTGTCTCTACATGTACCTATGCATCTATGTGCGTTTGTGACAATTGCCCCAGATTTATTATTTTATAGTCTGTCAAGCAAACAAGAATCGTTAATTTGGTCACTACCGAAGGAGCGTTCTTTTTAAAGCTCCTTTTTTGTACAACCAAATTTGAACCTCAGGAGGAGTTGCAAACCGTCCTTGCAAAAAAGCAGCGTTGACATCGCGAGACCAGTCAGAGATAGCAATTAAGTTCTTTGAAAGGTTATAGGCAGTGCCTCGAGTCTGGTTTTTCATGAGGGGTTATTCATTAAGATCTTATTCAGCGTCTCAAGTAACCCCAACCGTTATATGTTACGTTGTAACAATAGTGTATGCTTTATACTTACTGGTCGAACGTACTCGGCCTTTATATATCCTGACCTGTTGAAGATGGAGGGTAAGGTCCTTAGAACTGCATACGGTCGAAGGACGCTGGGTAATCTGAAATGCTTTAGAGATTATTCATTTTGAAAAAATGAACTGCATGTCTACGAGTCAGGTTTAGTTTAGTTCAGGTTTAGTTAATTTAATGGGGAAGTAACAATCCTTCGTATGTTATAGTATGCTCAAAAGTTGGAACCTCCATTTAGTGACTTGACATAGAGTTTCTCAAGTAGAATGTTTGTAATTTTGTAGAGGTAATCTGTGAGGAATTGTGGCCTCGAGGAGAATTCCTAGTCGATGTTTTACGGAACTATCAGATTTGCAGTGTTTTACCACTCTTTGTTTTATATGCGTTTTGTTAGTCTCTTCTTCCAGTTATGGGACCCAACATTAAATGCCACATAAAAATGAATGTAGCTGAGAGTTCAGATGGGTGATCACAACAAAAATGATATGCTCATTATGACTGCAGCTATTATCTGTTGAACTGTCGGCAGTTGCTCTTGGTCTGACATAAGTGGGGTGCTGAACTTGGCCACAATTGAAAAATGATTACACGAATGCATTGCTACTGACTGCACCGATACGTAATCGGAAGCTTTTATCAATGCCACATATTGGCACAAGTGTGCTTCGACCTCTTAAACATCTACGAATAGCTCAGCACGTATTTTTCTAATTTCAGATACTTTCTGGTGGTGAGTCGAAAAAATCGAGAAGGCGAAGAATGTACGAGGAAAATCTGAAGTTGAAGGGAATAGAAGTTGAGCATGTTAAAGGAGAGGTAACAGGTTATCCTTCATATTGTTCCGCAACAGGTTGTCCCTCATGCCGTTTTGTTATCACTGAACCTTTAATTGCTTGTGTTCACTGATGTATGCAAACCTCTATAAGTGGACTGTGGAAGCTGTTCACAGCTTAACCAATGTATTTGCGACGCATCACGATTTGCCTTTTTGAAAGTGTTGTCCTTTTTTCTTCCAACCCTTTCAGTATCCCGAATGAGAGGTTGCCGTTTTCGAGTCGATGGAATTTCCACTAAACCGAGTCTTATATCCTCATAAATTTCGGCAAAATTCGAGACTCGCTTCGACTGACATTCTGACGTTGTTGTCATCTCAGCTGATAGCTTTACTGAAAGCTTCCTTTGCTCACTCATATATCGGTAGTTTCAGTTCTGTAGCAATATTCGATTCGTTCTTGTGCACGTGCCGTTCGATTTGCTGTGTCAACAGGCTGAAAAGCTGGGAGTTGAGATGCGCGTCCGCCCCGACTTTAGACCTGTATGTTTGCTTCTCACTTACGTTTGTAGTTTGCAGTTTATTTTCCTATAACCTTATAGCATTTAGCATTTTTGATAGCTGGCCACAGCTGCCATCAATGCGCTTTGCATTGGTGAGCTGGCACGTCTAAGAAATATTCCTTTCTGCAGTGTTTACTAACTTTCATTTTTGAGGTTTTATTTGCGAAGATGCATTTGGTTCAGCTCATTAGCTTTGGTTTGAAAGCTACATAAAAAAAAAACTGTTCACTTTTTTGTCATTGTTGCTGCTCATCAGCCATTTATATTTGCTTTCTTGTTTTTGGTCGTTGTGCTAAGGTCAGCAGGTGCTCAAATATACGTGTAACCAAACACATCCTCATCAAATGGTTCCTTTTTGTGAGCCTATAAAAAGTATTTATTGCAATAGAAGCACTCTCGATTTAGCAATGCCCAAGTTATGTTTCCATTCATTGTGGATTTTCAGAAGTTGAAATAAATAGGTTTGTTTTCCTCGCGAAGCGAAGTGGTGCAATGAGAAAGAGTTGTGCTCGTGACGTATAGCTAGGTAAATGCAAGTGGTGATGGCTAGCTTCAACACCTGAACACTAGGGTATTAAGTAATGTCATATTCGCGAATCGGAAGAGACAGGTTCCTCTTCTTTCATTTCGCTTAAAAGAAGCTTTATCTCTGAGGGGTTGCATTGTTAAGACGGGTCTATGTTCATGTGCATATGGCAGTTGTGATGGTGTCCACGCAATGCTACACTGCACCACATGGGCAGTGTTCGAGGATGTGGACATTGCAGCAAACTTATTAAAGGTGTTTGCTAGGACATCCGTTTCCTCTAAAGTGATAAGGCAGCTTTATGTCATTCTATCAGCAGTCAAAAAATATCATTCATAAAACGAACCATAGTCGTAGTGTTAACGTCCTCTACGTTAATAATAACAATATTAGAACATTTTAGCGCTAACTCCCAGCCTGACAACTGAGCAGGCAAATAGCTAAATAAATTTCCACAGGCGTTCGCTAGCTCACCACCACAGACAAACTTACAATGTAAATTGCTTTCCGTAAATTATGCTCAAAGTGCAGAATTGTTTGCAAGTAGAGGCGCTCCTTTTCTCTTGAGAGATGTTTCTTGTTGAAGGAGCGAACAATGGTCGACAGTTATCTGAATCGACTTCTTAAACGTTGCTCGTTGTTTTCTTTTCCAAAGGAAATAAACGCCCTAATCCATGAACCGAAAAATCGATATCATCCATTCACCTACGATGAAATGGAATGGTTGGTTGTTGTTAAATTCATCGTTTTCATGTCCCACTCTATGGTTGTTTTATATGCCTCGACGAAACATTCTTTTCGACGAAATGATATTGTGGTGTATATAGGTCTGCGGTGTCTATGATTACTCCTGCCCGCCGAGTTGGAGGTTTCCTTTACCATCTTGGGTGGGATTTTGATAATTCCTTTCAGTGACGGGGCAGCCTCATGAGGAACTTACCCGCACCCTCTCCCGTCCCATAGTTTTCAGAGTTACTTGCGATCCCACCTGACAACGACCATTGGGGGAGTAGGGGAGACCATTAGATCAAAAGCTTATGATTCAAAATTTGCAGATTGCAATCTCAAATTTGTGATTTGCCACTTCAAATCCACGGTTTGCGACGTTACTTTCCAAAATTTTCTTTTTTTTCGTTCATTCTTCACCTTTTTATCCTCCTATTTGTTCTTTTTCACGTTGTGCTTTTAACCGGCTGCAGTTTTAACCTAAAATTGATCTTCAACTTATAATTTTTCTCACCTTTCCATCTAGCAGTGGTAAGGAGAGAGGTGAGCTGATCACTTATTTCAAGTGCAATATGATTGATGATTGAAAATGAGAAATTTTAATGATGTTGGTGAGATTTTTAGACTAATATCAGTGATGCCGAAAAATATTCTTTCAGCTTTTGTGGCTCAGATGACGCTGAAAATTTTTTTTCAAGTGCGGATCGTATTTATATAGCGCACGATATTTTGAGTCGAACCCGCTATGGACGAGGTGACCGAGTGGGTATCGAGAATATGCTGAAGTCCGAAATCTACACTGCAGCATACCCACTGCATGAGGTCAGACTTGTTTTGAATTCGTTCATTGGATCTGTGTCTAATGATATGACTTGAGGCAGCGTCTCGAGTGCAGAACAGCAGTTTAATCCACTCAAATATCCACTCCTCTCTTCCCCATACCGCATGTCCGTGAGACATTGCTAACGCGCTAATCGCTTGCTCTAGATATGCCAATGCCCGACAACTGTGTTTCCGATAGGACTGCGAAATTTCATAATCTTAATTACGCCGACTTTGCAGTATTAGAAAAAGCCTTAAATGTTTGCCGTACTTTACACTGTTGTGTATCTTCCCCTGCTTTCTTCCAGCAGGAAGAAGGATGTAAATGGAAAGAGAGGGGGCAGGAGATGTACGGCCAGGGCGAAGCAGGTCCATTGAGTGGCATTGACGCATCCTTTATAGCTCAAGAGCCTGGCCCATTGATGTTTCTGTTTCTTGCACTCAATTCGTTGTTCATTGTCCTGTTGTTCTCCCATTGCTTTTGCTTGGAATAGAACAGGAAGTTCGCATGAAGACTTGCTGAAAGAGAACAGTTACAAGAAACTATTTCTAAGGTGCACTATCGAAACGTCCTGTCTTCTCGGTTTAATGAGAACCGTCTTCGAACTTGTGTGATACAGTTAACTCACTCTCATGAAGACGACGTGGAGGAAGGGGTAGAGTCCTTGAAGGACGTACTGAAAATCACTACAGTCTGCTACTGTAGTTGTGACATTGTTTCGCATTTTCAAGCGAAATTTGGCGAAGTTACCCATAATGGATGTTATGCAAAATTTCTTCCTTCACCTTTCAAATTTGTCTTCTTTTTATGAAACTGTTGCGGCGTTGCATTCAGCACAAAACAGGGATTTATATCGAATGCACCGAGTTTTTGCTGCCGACCATGCTGGTGCTGTGTGCGGTTAACTTTACCGAAAATTTTTGAGAAGTTCTATTTTTTCTGACTGTTTCCTAGCACTTTAAAGAATGCAGCCATTTGTTCTAGGAAAACTTATGAATGTTTCGATTCTTCTTACCAAAATCGGTTCCATTTCTTTCATTTTTCAGATAATCGTAATGAGTTTAAAGTTTCGATTATATTTTTGTAATCACATCCACCTAAGCGATCTGGTTTGTTTAAAATAACAGCTTGACAGAGGTGTGAATCAAAGAGATCTATCAGAATGTACCATAAACGGTTTGCAAGATGAACCGCGGCTTCGCGAAGCGATCTGGGTATAGTGTCGTGAGGCATGCTACAGTCTGCACACTCTCACATAATTAAAACCGAGCTAAACGCAGTCTACAACAGCTGTGCAGTGGGTTGATCCCCTATGCAAAAAAGCGTCGTGTAGTGTTATAGCAGTTTGTCTCACCAACTATTGCTTTCATTATGTTAAATGATGAAAGTTCCCACTTATTTCAGTATCTCGACTATGAGAATCTCAGGAGTCAGCCATGCAGGAAGGTTTGTTGTGTCCAGTTTGTTGTCACTTGTTTGACTTCCACTGAGAGTGCAAGTAGTTTGTGCACAATATGAAGCTGATTATAGCTGAGGGTTAGTATGGAGGAATCTGGTGTTTGCGTCCAGGTAGCACTACTGAGGGGGGAAAAGGGAGGAATTGCGGGTTTTTTTAAGGGAGATAGCCGTTATATATCACAGAAAGATGGCTTCCAAATCATTAGAATGTCGCCGAAAGTAGCAGGAGTGGGCCGTTTGCTAGTTCCGTGAAGAACGGCCTCTTAACGGAGGAAAAGACTGAAATAGGCAGTGGGAAGCGTTATGCTTCCTACAAGGGGGCGTACATACTTGCCCTGTCGTCAAGTAAATGAGGAATACAGTTGCTTTAACTTCATAATAAACGTTTCGATGAATTCGAAATGTTTGTCTCATTAAGGAAGAGGAGAGAACAGCCTATGAAATGAGAAACTTCAGCACACGACAGTTTCTTTATTGGATTTGGGCGAAATTGCGATATTTTTATAAATTTCAACCACTCTTCTTAATAAAGTGAGTCAACATTTCCTTTCCTTTTGTTTTATTCAGATTTGCACTGATGAGTCTCATCGACTCTACGCAAATCATAACATTAAGCACAGTGGACTGGCTAATTGAAAAAACAGTTGACGGTATGCCAGGCTGGATTTATTGGGTTTGGGAATATAAGAAATAGAAGTTGATGCTGCGTGAAGGTGACCAGGTCTCTGAATCAACAGTGTGGCAGTGAGACGAATCTTCTGTTCGTATATATCCTAGATTCTGTGGGGGGTGACCGATGAAACGACGCCTCATGGCTAATTCAATAATCCTTCTTGGTTAAAATCAGATGAAACTATTAGAGCTAATGCCTCGTAGCGTACAGTTTGAAATTATTTTGCAACTTCGGCACCAATAAGTTTGGAGTGCAGAGGTAATCACTTCACTGCGTACTTTCTAGGTGGCTTTGCCAGGGTTCTGGAGTGGATGAAATTGGGATGCTTGTGGATATTAGAAGCATCCCGGCAAATTTAATTCATTCGTCACTGGCTTTGGTTGCATGAGGAGGGCAATGTGGCTCTAATTATTCGCACAATTCACAGCGAGTTTCAGAAGTAACCCACCGAGATTTCTTTTATTTCCATGGCGCATTTGCATAATCGGTCAGCTATATGGGTTGTTCCTGCTAGGCAGCATCATGTTCCTCAAACTTTCTTTGAGTTCGTGAACGGTGTTTTTCCACCCCACCGTTTTCTGAGATTCTTCCGTTTAATATGGATTTTGCTTAGGCTTCCCTGTTATCTCTGTAAGTTATGACTATACACCTATATTTTCATGAAAACTGCTCATTAGAGGCACCAAACAATTCATCTACACTGGCAGTAGCTATTTCATTGCTAAATTTTCATGAAAATATGGGTGTGTATTTCGAAAGACATAGCTATGAAGTGTAGACCTGGACAGAAAATAGGTGTGTGACCTTATAATAGTAAAATGTGAACTAAAATTTGTATGTATAACAAGTTTGAAAGGATAGCAGGATAGCAGCAAGTTGAGATGAGCGAGTAGCGCTTTCTGGCTCCTTCCCAGCTTAGGCTGTTTACTAAGCTTACATTAGGATAAGAGCATGTAGAATTTGGTGTGTTTATCCTGTCGGTTTCTGTAGGTTTAATATTGATCATCGCACTTATCCTTGCCAGTGCGAACGTTAGCTAAGTTCTTTGCATCGTCGCTGACAGAATAATCACTCTGAGAACACTTCAGAGAGTATTTTGGTTCGAAAATCGCGATCTATTTTGTCCTGATAGGATATTATACGAGATTTCTCGTTCCTTGTGCGTTGCTCGGTGTCTTTTGTTTCCTCTATGGCTTCTTGACGATCTCTTCGGATGTGCCAAGGTAAGCACGAGAAGTATGGTAGACCAAACCGTTGAAACACTGTGAGTAGTCGTTACTGCCTTTAAAATACGCAGAATATGCTTTATTTGTTGGCATAGTGAACAGTTAATAACATTGAGGGTGATGATTCCTCTCGCAGACAATGAAGCGATTTCTGTGAGGCCTTTAAAGTGGAGTCAGATGAGAAGTTTACGTTGATTGGCCATAAAACGTGCCGCATCCTCTTGCAGAACTTTGTTTCGCAGCCGAGTCTAATCTCACTCTGAGGCTTCCCACCATTTCGCTGACCTTGCCGGAAAGATTTCCTTCTTGCATTTTGATTTTGCCCGTTGTTAAAGTAGTTGGATTCTTCCGTGCCACGAGCACATGCAGTCATTTTTGAGGGATGCCGGTCAGACTCTAGTATCAGCTGGCGTTATTTAACACGTGGAGTTCTTTAAGCAATGAAATTTGTCGAAAGGACGGTATCGCCAACGACATCATTATGTGCCCCACTTGTGACAGGTGGTGTGATTATACTCGCCTGAATTCAAGTTGCTTCTATTCAAAGGTCAGTCAACTTTCGAACCAATCGTTGCCTTGTCTAGATCGCTTGCGCCCTCTTTCTAATCATGTGCTGTTAATGCTGTTGATCTTTCTCTAAAATTTGGTTGCTTTCTAAGTTTAAATTAAGTGAGAGATGTAGCTTAAAAATAGGGATCATGAACACGTTCAAAATGTACACTTTACCGTTTATATTTAAGAAAGGTACGAGCGGATGCGTAACATGCAGGAAGTTGGCGCTGATAAAAGCCCTTGAAAGAGGAATATGTTGAAAAAGGTTTTCACGAACAAGGTTGTTCGAGGTGGTTTAGGGCAGGCAGTTCGGCACTTGCCATATAAAAGTGCATGAAGCAGGAAGAGTCTCTTTGCAGTTGTCTTATATTTTCGATAACATATCGACGGTGATATTTGCGACGTTGATGAGCGTAGGAGCAACTCTTTTTGTCGAAGGCTGGAAACGTTACAACGCAGACGTTGCTTGGAGACTTGGACTGCTCGACACGGGCTCGCATGAGGTTTGATGAACGATTATGCAGTGTATTATGACGCGGTCGTGATCTGCAATAGCCATTGTTTCTCTGTGATGATTTTAGTAAGATGTGATCACTCCTTCACTGTTATTGCGGCTCGAAGAGATGTACTTATTCGGAATGTTCCATATTGATCTAAGAATTGCTTCAGTCCTGCAGTTATCCTAAGCTTATGTGAACTGAACTTTCCTTTCCATCTTCAGCAAATATCTAAACATTTCTAGAAGTCCGTATAAGAAGTTGCAAAAGCGGAAGATAACATAGAGAGTAGAATAAGTCAAAGAAAGTTGGGGTGGCCATTCAAGATCAAATTTTTGAAAGCTAATTGGGTAATTTTTTCTTTCAATTTTAAAGGAGATGCACCTTTGTATGCACATCTTTATCCATCCCTCATCTTCTCGGTTTTGGATTAAAAACTGACTGGAGGCATGAAGTCTTTGCTCATATTCCGCGTTTATTGGTGCTTTGCACTTTCGATGTAGCGATGGCGATGTGGCCCAAGCGATGGGCCAGAAGGGTGAGGGAGATAGGGTATCAAATAACTCTCAACTGTAGACTCAGATGTAATTGCATCAGAAGCTGTACCACCGTCCATTGGCTATGTGTATGCATAGTTAGCAGTGACAGCTATGCAAAAAAACGTGACACCTTTTTTATATTTCTTTTTTTATTACGCAGTTTTGAGGTGGTGTTGGCCGTGCACTCTCGCCTCAGTCCATCTTCCTTCCCTTTTTCCTCTGAGGCCATGTTATCTATGGCCTGATTTACCCTACTGCTTTCGCTTAAGGCAAATAAAAGGAACACTCATGCATTATGTACAGGCTTCCCTGGGGATTTTTGATTGAAATGCTTTAGCTGATTGTGTCATTTTAGGGAGTGGGTTATTTTTTCTGAGATCCTTTATAGGGAACCTTCCATCGAAATCTTTCGTTGTTATCAAATTTGGCATCACTGTCTAGACCCTTCAGAACTTTCTAAGATTAATTTCAGATTATCTCTTAAGTTGAAAAGTTTCTATCGTGGCGTCAAAGTTATGTGAGTAGCACTCATTTAGAGGAAAAAATCGTTTGGGGCGGATTCATGTTACCACCTTTTTCCCGCTGTTTGTTGCGATAAAATAGACTTGTGACGTTCTCGTTTTTATTGCGGACAACAATTTTTCTACTGATTTGCATTTTACGAAGCTCTTAGTGCAAAGAGAGTCGTCTTGAAATTGTTGTGAGCGTCAACAAGATCGACTGCGAATATGTCATTACAGGAAGGAATCAGACTTGCGTATTTGCTGCAGTCGCTTCGCTCAAGTAACATTCGTGACCCATACACACAGCGACGTGAGCCGGATGTCATACCGCTCAGCAGAAGACTTCCAACGATACTCGCTTCGGGAGTCACCGTGATTTTCTTCGTAAGGCACTGTTTGATCGACTGATGCTTAGTTGCGCTCCATTTTCACTCATATTTCTGCATTTCGTTCGTTCACTTTTCCAGCTGAGTTTTGCCTGAAAAGTCCCCTTTAGTGAGCTTTGATTTCTCATATCTCTGTCCTGTCTAAAGAACCTTTATCTTTGGCGTTGTTCGAGCATTATGATAGTTTTGTCTTATAACGCTTTTTGGGTTGTTGACTTTTCTACATACGGTTGTTGTTTTTACGCCCAATTTTATAGAGGTGCTTATCGCGCTTTACAACTTTCATTTCAGCTATGTCTCATCCTGGGTGCTGCTTATGCAGGTGCTTTACCGTGTCGACAGTATGCGCCCATTCGCCGCAATTTTCACATCGGTCACCACAGCAGTCTTGAATCTGATCGTCATCCTCATCATGAGCTACGTAAGTGGCTACGAATACTCCACAACGTTGTAGAGTGAATCGCTGAAAAGTGCATTACATTCAAAGGTGGTCTAAGTACTGCTAGATGTCACAACTTCCCTCATATGCGTTGCCATCCTGATCTAGCAACAAAATTTCCTCTGTAATTTGCAAGCATGTCGGTTCAAAAGGAAAAAAAATTCAACATTCCCCAAGAAACATGAGCCTTCAAAGCAGCCTGAGTTTAGAAACCCTGTCTGATTTGTTTGTGAAGCAGCTCCTTGAATCACATGGTTTTCGCTGACGAATTCTAGATGTTTTATTTCGTTTTCTAGCAAGCTGATGCATGAAATGACTTTATCCGACCTTCAGCTATGAGAAAAATAAAGACTTCAAAGAGTTACATGTTGTATAAGCAGATATTCTGTGAAGAGTGAATAGGTGTGTTCGATCGCAGTGGTGAATATTGTTGTACTCGTTGTTTGTTTCTGCATTAATATACCTCTTAGCACGCAGACTATTTCTGAGTCAAGAACGAGATTTGTTAACGCTGATAACCTACCTAGACTGGCAGGGAAACTTAAATTTTTCGCAGAAAACAAAGTAGTTCAAAAAAAAGGAAGCAGTGGTGTGGTTCCAGCAAAAATGCCGCGGTGACGCGGTATTGTTTACGTTGCAAGCTTGTTTGTTCACATCAGGTGGTCATATGTACAGCATTTCGTTGAGTGCATCGCAGGTTTCGGAGTTCGTTCTGATGGTGCTTTGAGAAATCTGCTTCTATATAAAGACGCAGTTTATCGGTGGCCAGTGTTGGTAGACAATTTTACAGATGTTTTAGTTCTACAGTTTTCTGGCACTGAAGTTGACTGATTGGGAATACCCTCGGACGCAGTCTGAATTTGAGAAGAGCTACACAGTTAAAGTGTTTCTTTTTCAATTCATCAACTACTACTCATCGATATTCTACGTCGCGTTTTTCAAAGGAAAGTACGTTTGTCTCTTTCTTTTGCAGCTGCGTTCTGTCATTTCAAATGATTTTACATTCTTCGAAATTTTAGATGCTCGTCTTTCCTATGCTGTGGTCATGCTTTCATTGTCCGGCGGCATTTAGTGATTTTTGAGGTAACAGCAACATCCTTGTTGTAAGTTCTGTCCTGACAAAGGAGCTGTAAAATCCATCCTCGATTACATCTCTTCAACGATTTTGTGATATGACCCACCTCGGTTATAGGCGCTCTCCCTCCCCCCCCCCCCCCCCGATAACTGTGCATTCACTGCTGAACACTCAAGCGTTAAGCCCGTGAGTTTTGCAAACTGTATAAATGCAAAGTGGAGAAATTCACAGACAGGAGGCATTTCTGTAATAATACATTCCCTTTATTAAGTTGAGCATTTCCAAGCCGTCATTCTCTCGTTGGGTCTTAGAAGTAAGGGAATCGTCAGTCCTGAAACTTGCAGCCAGAGTTTTAGTGTTCGAATTGTTTAATTACTTTTCAAGTTAAATCAGCCACAGTGTTCAGTGCAGAGTTAGTCACAGGTTCTTGTAAAATGAGATTTATCAACGATTTTATTTAAAGGTGCTTCGCAGAAACTCGAAATTCTACACATTGTTCACTTATCTTCTTTTTATTTCATCAGCGGCTAATGTAAATGAGAGTGTGAGCAGGCACGTTGTGAACTCATTGCGTGGATTATTTTTGCTTGGCCTAGGGCTTGGTTGAAGTTCAGCCTAGGCTTGTGCTTAGGATTGACTTCAGCCGGCTGTTTTTTGGCTAAAATTTGATTTGAAATGGAGGGCTAGAAGAAGGGAAACTGTTAGTAGGAAATTCAAGCAGACCATTACTTTCCATGTTTCATTACCGACCATTGCTTCTTGTATCGGTTTGTCATCTTGCTTTTCTCTGTTTGATTCATTTTTGTTTTCATAAGAGTCATTTGATTTCAGTTTTTCTGGGCTGCCTGGTCGGCGGGTTTTGGGTTTACGGCCAGAGGACTGCGATCCAGCGGGGTGCATGGTCGAACTGGTCATTCTTTTGGCAACGATAATGTTCGGCAAAACTGCTTACAACGCTGCAATGGAGTTTTTCAATCCGTATGATTTTTTTTTGTGTAGAATTCGTGCAGTGCGGCGTTTCGATTTTTTAACGCGATCTAAAAATTAGGGGATTCGTTGCTAAAGCTCTATCTCACTGCAAGGTACCAGTCAACATCGACCACTGCTGAAGACGGTACTCCTTTCCTTGCGATAAATGGAAGTCCGTGCTTTCGCATGGTGATGAGTGAGCCGATCACTTGCCTAATGTCACCTTATTTTATAACTCGGTAACAATTCTATGGGAGATAAGCCGTCTATATTTGAAGGATTTCATTTGATTGTTGGGGTAATGGTTGGCTTAAAACTCTTAAAGGAGCGAATATCAGAGCTTAGGCGTAGTCAGTTATTGCAGAGTAATTCTGACGTTGTTTCGCGGATGCACGTTGAAGATACGGGAATCAAGAAGCCGAAAATCGGAGCGCTTTCGTCGTCAAAGGCGGCGAGAGATGGATATGGCAATTGTGCGTGTGCCTCGATGGGAATGGGATTACTCGCTCACGCCCACCTATGAACAGTTTCTCTTCGATGAGTATCTCGATATTGGTATGTTACACTCCATCTTAAACCTGTGGAAATGGCGATCGCCTGAACCATGAACCATAGCGCTTCGGCTCCGGAACGTTTTGGCATCGGCACACTTAGGCGTAGGGGATATGCCATTGTGGCTCATGGACGCGTTGTGCACTGTTTGTAGCACTAGTGCCTGATAGAACAGTCAGGTGTAAGCTGAATTGTTTTCAGATGTATAAAACAAGGATCCAGATTTTTTATTTTGCCAGTATACCGTAGGGTGTCTTCCACAAGCACAGAAAGGAAATGAGGTGTAAGACAAGCTTTCGCAGTGCACTTTCACATGCGTGAGCCAAAGTACAGGTTTAGATAATAAGAAGCGCCTTCAGTGAAATGCCTCTTTAAGAACAAACATAACAGATAAGGTGTTCAGCGCCAAAATGAAGTCACAACATTGCATTTGGCAATGTCTATTCAACCGCCCATTAACAAAGCCGTCACGCCAAAACATCCTGATTTGGCAGGAGATAATGTGGGATGTGCATCTTTTACTAGCAGTATATTCATGCTCAATTGGGGACGCAACAAAGTTATGTTCACAGTTAGAGGTCTGAAGTCGACACAGATTTTTTTGTTGCTGGAATAGGTTATAGCTATTTTTTGGACTAAAAGTTTAATCGATGCTATCGTAACCCTTTTTTTGTGCAAAGTGGGTGTCATTATTTTCTTTGGTGCATTGCCCATTAAAGTGATTGCATGCAAGTCCGTTTGTGCCTTTGTGGCTTATGGTTATGTATATTGCGGTAGTTAGACCCAACTTTGCCTTCTAAAGCGGCAATGAATGCAGCATTGTGTGAAAAACGAAATACAACGGCAAATTTAAGGCAAAGAGATTGGCCAAGTAAAATAAATGAATGATACAATGCATCAAGTCGGCGAATTTTTGGAGAATTAGAACCCAAGGGAATTTGGAGAAAGAAAATTAATCATTTTCATCTCAACGTTATTTCACAGATATCCATGAAACTTTTGGCACTTTGGCAACGATAGCAGTTAGCAAACAAGATAATGCAATCAGGAGAGTGATTCAGAGGGTTCGGATCATGAGATACCTCAGTTATCGACATGTTCTTCTAGTTTTGCGTTGATGTGTTGCAGTGATCCAGTTCGGCTTTGTGACATTATTTGTATCAGCTTTTCCGTTAGCGCCGCTTTTTGCACTCATCAACAATCTGCTGGAGGTACGATTGGATGCTTACAAATTCGTCGTTGCAACTCGCAGACCGCTGCCAGAGCGGGCCAGAGACCCCGGTGTTTGGCTTTCAATTATTGACGCTATCAGCAATGCGGCCGTCTTGACAAATGTAAGTGAGACGGCCGTCTTGACAAATGTAAGTGAGTGCAGCGAAACAGATAACATAACAGATATTGCACACTACGGGCCCTGAGACTGTTACTGTTCGAATATAGAATTTTCTCATGGTAGAACCCATTTTCTCAGCTGCAATAAAACTTTCGTGTCTCCAAAACCGAATGTTATTCATGCACGCTTTCTCGTCAGTTCAAAATTTGCGCAATGGCTTGATCAAAAGTGAGTGGTATGGTGCACGGTCTGCGATCATTTCGAGGTGTATTGCGTGAACTAGGAATATGCTGATGTGCAGAACAGTGCACACTGACGCTATATTGCTACATTTCGACTGTCGTTGCATTCGAAAAGGATTCTCTATTGAAACATTGCAGCGGTAGTCTTCTTCTTTTGTGCATCTGATTAACAAAGAGATGGTAGTTTCAGTGAGAAACACGTGTGACAATCTGTTATGCGGCGTCTAATTACAACTGCTACTCGTTTTATGGGTAGAAGTGGAAAATAAAGCAAACGTATTCTCGTATTCTGCAACGAAGATAATCACCATTGCATCGCTTGATTTGTGGTACGGTTGTTTGGTAAAAGTTGTGAAGCGACTGTATGGTTATAGGCATTTGTGATTGCGTTTACGAGCGACTTCATTCCTCGGATGGTCTATTTGTACAGGCATCCAAATCTCGAGGGTTATATCAACAGCACTCTCTCACTATTCGAGTCTAGCTCTCTGCATGCACCGGATTGGTCTCAGTGGAACAACATTACAGCTTGCTGGTAAAGTTTTATGGGAAACGTTTTGCAAGCGTCTCTGAGGCATTTGGGAGTGTATCATTGTAGCTTGCTTACTTCTACACAGTCATTCTATTTAACTAAATTGCAGAATAATTCGTTTTCTTGTGTGGTGCACTCCAGTGATGATAAGTTTCGGAAACTTTTTTTTTGCAGAATTCAGGGCGTAGGCAACGCATATCGGTGAGGGAGGGTTGCTGTACCACCCAGTACACTGGGCATTTGTTATGATTATCTTCCTCACAGCAAAGAACTTTTGAGACTTAGGACTGAAACTTTGCCGAATTTATACTTGAGGATTACTGGATATTTTGGGTGCACCTTCGCAAGAACATATCCGACAGTGTTTAGCATGTTGGTGTGATTTGCAAAACTTAAAATATTTTGAGGCTGACGAGTCGGATGGGTTCCTCTGCTTTTTCCAGTCATTTCTCTTAGGTCTCCTCTCACGATCCCATCTCTTGACTTAAAGCCAAATAAACCTTTTTCTAGCACTGGGAAAAGCTGTATTTGCAGCTTCTGAGAAGTTAAATTTAGGTTTCGTGATTATCGGAAACCACCGTGCACACTGCGCCCATCTGCTGATTGTGACGACGCGTACGGTGTAACCAGCTTATGGTGGGTTGTCCTGGCGTTCCGGCTTGGCTTCGTCGTTGTATTTGCGGTATGCTCTGAAATCACGAATTCTTTTTCTGGATTTCTTCCATGGAAGACGTCTGGAATGTCCTCGAATTAATTGAACAATTTAGCAGGACTTGATGCAAATTCAGACTTCTACTGCAGCCAGTAATATTTTTCGGAGGGATAATATAGAAGACAGCAGCAATCCTTCATAAAATGTTTTTTGCTCGTTTCTTTTTTCTTAGAAGATTAACGCAGAAGCTGCTTAGGCAGTCGGGGGACAGAGGAATTTTTTTTCGCTTTTATTATAGTCGCTGTTGAAAAACATTGTGGAAAGTGGAACTCTTGTGGGCCTCTTTACATGTCACTTCAGTGACGGGACATAAATATGAGCGTCTATCGCATTGAGCACACTGTAATATATATACATCATTCAATATGTTTTTCACATTTGGAAATCATTTCATCGAGTGTGCTGCAGAGTATGTCCTGGGAAACGCTGGTCCCGAAAACGTTTTTTCTTGCAATGTTGCAGAATCTTAGCTGCATGGCGGTAGCTCTTTCAGACTGAAATATTGCAGCGAGGACTGGCCCCAAAGTTTTTGTTCTAGAGCCCTCAAAATTTGAAGGAGGTGAAATTTTTTGTGGATACCGGTTTTCTAGGTTTTCGATTTGTGGTCTTCGGCATATCGGGCGGACAGAATTGGAGTCGCTTGTTTTCAGCATCCACAAAGTCGTGAAATTGCTGCCGTCTTTGGAGACATGGTGCTTGAATGTGAAGCAGTTGGATGGTTCTTCGATGTTTTTAAAACACCGGTTACAGTTAACAGGTTAAGAAATCGTACCTAGACGCAGAAAGTGAGTGAGAAATTTACCGCAGCCGTTTCATCATTGGAAGTATGAAAATTTTCCTGTGTGAGAACATTGCAGCAAAATGTCCATAATGTGTCTTGTATTGTGGGTTGAATGTGAATGGTGACGTATCCCGCACTGATAAATACGTGGTTTTACCAGGCTTCCTCGATTTGGTACCATAATTCTCCCCCTTAATCAATCTGCCCTCCTTGCCTTCTTCACTGCAGTCTCGTTGGGACCCCAAATATTAATGTGAGTTGCAGAATAGATTGGACGCAACGTCATATCATCATCATTTCTAAAAACAGTAAATTTTGCAAGTGGAAGATATTGCTTACTCGTTGAAGTCGTGCCCATATTGCATGCTGTGCTGATCGCCGTAATCCGTATTGAACTTTGCAGCACGCTGTACTCGCGGTGAAGGCACTCATAGCGTATATCATACCAGACTTGCCTACACGAGTATTCATCCAGCTGCAACGACAGCGTTCGCTATCGCTCGGTGGACTTACCGAGGGAACGCGATCCGTCTGAAGGATGCATGTTGTTCTAAAATTCGAACACTTCATAATCCTCTTTCCCTTGTCTTTCTCGATTGTTGTATCCTTATATAGCAGTGACAATTGCGATAAATTTTTTGTTAGTGGACGATGGAATGCGGTGGGAGTGATGAGATTAGTCGGTTCACAGTGTACCACTTTCAGTGGCCATATTTAGGTAGACAAATTAATTATGTAGTGGAATATTCCCCTTCATTCTGATCGCCCCTGTCTCCTCCTTCTCCTCCCCCCCCCCTCTCCCCCCAGCTGCGCACTCTTTCATCCCACTCGCGTAGGAAGCCGGACGAAATCCTGCTAATCTTGCTAAGCTTTTTCGAACATCGCTAATGGGATTCACCGGAAGTGGAGAACAACAGCGGGGCACTTTTAATCAATGAAAGTGCTGATTCCATTATCGGGGTGAGAGATGGTGGCGATAAAAATTTGCAAACTATCTCTAGCACTTAGAAAATTCGAAAAGAGATCCGGAGTGGATTCATCAGCCTCTAACTTGTTCTCATATTCTGGCCCATCAGGCGACATTCCGTAGAATAGCGCGTCCATGTAACCCGAAAGTAAGGTCTCAGCAAGAATATGCCATAAAGTCAAGTCGGTTTTGGCCAGGTTAAAAGCTCCCAGCCAAGCAAGCCTCATCGTTGCAGCTTTCGTAAGGTTCCACGCTTGTTTTACTTTGTCCAGTTTGATACTACTCATTCTTTCGGTTTAAACCGTACAAGTGTAGCAGAGCTGCACATCTCACGGAACTTGTGGTGTCGTTATCATGAAATTTGGTAATTTGATTCTCGTATTCTTATTGCATTTTTCTTGTGTTCATGTTGAAAACTGTGATGGACGAGACGATAAATTGAAAAAAGAAAAAGCTTAAAGCAATCGTTCTTCACAAGCAGTCAAATAACAAAGCCCACAGTGCATGGTTTAACTTTTCAAAGAAGCACATCAACAGCAAATACTAATGAACGAAAAATGTGCAAGTTCGCCCGACGTGGTAAACGTTCGTTGCAAAAGGGCTTGTTTATTTTTTTATATTGTGGATTTTAAAGTAATTCACTAGGTGCTTTTTCGGCTAGAATGAGAAAGTTGCCACTATATGGATTGGAGAGCACGCGAGAATCATATAAAGCGTCGGGCTAGGCTCATGTGGCATTATTCGAGTAGAACGTTTATGGACGAGGACTCGAAAATGTAGCAAAGGGCCACACGACATTTAACGGGTTTCTTTGCACGTCTCAAACGACGTTCCTTATATTTCATCGCAGCTGTGCGTTGTACTGCTTTATGGGATGATGGTGATGGCAAGCGAATGCACATTTAATTTTAGGCTGCATGTAATCTGACGGTATTTCGTTAGAAACTACTAACCAGCGAAGCATCTAAACGATTCTTGCCACACGATCGTTCGGACGTTTATTAAAGTAATGGATGTAATTACGAAGTATTGCATATTTAGCAGTCAAGAATCATTGCCATTATTCGATTTCAAAGTATCGTTAGAAAGCTTTTCAAGATGACATCAACAAGGAATCACCGACATTGTCATGACAAATCACATTTGCCATTTTGCAAGTTAGAGGGCAAATTAGCCGTCGGTAAGAAATCGCGGGAGTAATTTCGCCGTTCTCTGATTGTTGTTTTCTGAACGTTTACGCTCCGGCTCAATGATTGCCTGTGTTGTCTTAGTTGTGTGCGATGGGTGACCGCTGCCAAATAACTTTGTGCGACTGTCGTGAACGAATCGCGCAACACGGAAATAGTCGAATGAGGCTTTAAGCCATGCAGCTTTGCGAAGGGAGTGGGCAAATAGGGCAAGGTGAACTAATCCGAAATTGCGCTATGAAGAACTTTGTGGGCTCAACTTTGAGTGTGGTCCCAGCGTTGGGCGCTCAGCATTAGCTGTGTTTTGTGTTAACGCCAGAGTTGGGTGATCATTGCATTGCTCCGATCTCCTAAACTGTACGTCACCTTTCATAGGAGTGGTTGACCTTTCCGAATTTATGACTGCTAAGGGTCATGGTGGACTGGTGTACCCCCATTTTATCACCGGCATAATACCCTAGACTTTGTGCGTCCCACCTGCACTCAGCAAGTCTGTGGGGAATTTCTGAGATGTGACTCTCCTGACGTTGGTTCTTCCAAAATCTTCCAGGGAAGATGGCTGCGCTATACTATATATGACCACTGATTGGTCATGAATATTCAGACCGACGACTTCGCCAATCTTTTTTGCTTCGATTTCGTGGAGCAAACAGTTTATTGGAAGCGTGCTTTAAGGATTCTTTTGAAAATGGGGCAGAGAGCTCATGCAGTTGACATCTTTGAAGAATGTACCTACTATTTATAAATTGGGAAAAAAACTTTTGAGAACTGAGAGGTTACGAAGTTTTACGACTTTACAAAAAGTGCAAAAAAAAGAAGATTACAAACAATTTCACGACTTCCTGTGACCGGCAGATTGCAAAAACATTTAAAAAGTAAACATTTTAATGCTAATTCGCTTGCAACTTTCTGACGAGCTTTCCAATCAAACCGCTGCTCTCATATAGGTCAGAGGGCCGTAGAATTTAAAGCTTTATAGCATGAATAAAGTGGGACGGGGCAATTATCAGAGCCCAGGGGAGGGTGGAAAGGGGGGAGGGGGGAGGAATACGACATAAATAACAATGCGTTGCCATTGTAGGACTGAATTTCTAAAGCAAATTCTGCATGCGATTATTCTGTTGCAAAAATACGGTGTTCCATGGGTGCCTTTGCTATTTTTCTGTGTACTTGTCTGTTTGCGCATGCCTGCGAGCCGATCGTTATTCACTTTTCCGTGTAAGTTAACGATATTCAAGATGATGTGGGTTTCGCAAGTGTGAATTTTTAAAATTTTGAAGCGAATCGTAGTAAAACATTGCAATATTTCTAGCTTCAAAAACAATCAAAATGACTAACTATAAAAGAAAACCTTTGAAATTTATTTCGCATGCGGTTGGATAGAGCCGAAAACGGCTCTTCTCTGAGTGTTTCTGCAGTCATTTGGTCCCGTTCGTTTAATTAGTGAATTTGCAAAAGGCACATATCACAAATGTTGTTCCCGCATCATAAAGTTTACATCATACGTATTTTCCTACATATAATGCTTCTAGCTTTCGCACGGACGCCTGCATGATATGGCTTCACTCTCACTGTTTCTTTACGTTGTGACAGTGAATCTGATGACATCAACGCAGTCAACAAATAATCTCGAATACGGATTTCCGGATACATGGGATGGTGACAAAGAGAGGGAACTGTTGTGTCCATCAAGGAACATTCCTGATTTTCTCGGTAAGTTATCCTCTGGTGATAATTATTTATCATCAAGTGATAAAACCCGCCTCATAAAGAGAGGCATAATTCCCGTCACCAACAATTTGTGTTTCAAACAGCCTACAAATCTTCTCATCCTTCCTAATAACACTACCGTGCTACGGATAGGATGCATATTTGGAGGGTTGTGGTGAACGAAGGTGAGCTCAGTATGCCGTCATAAGTGTGGATCAAATTCGAGTGTGAAGTTGTAATTTAGCAGTTCACAGTTATTCGCCAGTAGTTGCCTATGAGTTGCAAATGCGCTTAGAAGACAGTATGAAAAGTGTGCTGCAATGAAAAATTCGATTTTCAAGCATAATTCTGTCTTGGTTACTTCAGGATTTGAAACGATTATTAGTGATATGCGCATGAACGTAATGACTTGATAACCTTATATGTTAATTAGTGCAATGATTTCACTTTATAACCGGAAATGGCCAATGCTTTTTGAAAGATAAAGATTCGTTTTGAAATTCAGCCACTCGGCTGGAAGCTGCAAAGTTTAGGTGAGTTTATTTTTGCGAATTCGTGCAAGAAAGTGTCGTTCTCTGAAAACACAAATTTGCGATTTTATGAACATTTATCCGCTATTTTCACTATAATAGAAAAAAGGTTGTTGGCCTCGTCATAAATATTGTTTTCTAAGGGACTAGCAGTTTTGAGGGTTCAGGAAATAATTGCTACTTTCGAAGCATGCTGCAATCATCAACTTTGCATAATGAGACGTGATTCTCAGAAACGGTAATGGTGGCGCATTCCACCTTGATAAGTATGCCACTCTTCTAGTCGGATTCAAATTGCCCAATAAAGAATTGAAAAAAGTACATTCTTTAAAATTGTATCCACGAAGAAAAAACCTTTATGCCGTAAAAATCAGTGAAAATAGTTTAGTTGACGAACGATAATAATGCAATTCGTACACCAGTCGAGTTATGCCCATCCTATCAGCCTGCACAATGTGGGTGCCTAGTCTCCCCAACTCGGAAGTTCTTCGATGTTGAACCTTCACTGGTAGCGATGTACAACTCCGTGAGATCATTATTACCCGTCAACCGCGATTTCTAAAACGACATTGTGCTCTACTGGCACATCGATTTCGTAAACTATGCTCAGCTTTAGTTCATAGCCTCTAATTATGATTTATGCGATACTCTACAGTCTTTTTAGTTTTCACGGGCTGTTGTTCTTCACTTTACATCTAGCTTTCTTTCCAAATCTGTAATCGTGATCTCGAAGTTCGCTAAGATGTACGGTATCAAAATTTGCCAACTTGAAAACTCCTCTCAGCCTACTGTGGAAGTACCTTAGTGAACTATGATATCAACCAAGTGCGAATATAATCAGAAGCATCAATTCGGAAGGAGACGTTCTACAGAGAATCCTAGGGGGGAACGCGGATTGTTTATCAAATTTGTTTTAATTTGTTCCCGGGAATGGGCTGATGAACAACTTTGCAAGAAGTTTTTGATGGGCGAATATGGATTTGCTGAAGACAGCGAGTTACAGATGGCTACTTCCTCTGCCAATTATCCGCATCCTACGGCAACTCGTCTGCACCACCCGGGCAACGATTAAATCACATGTTCGATGCTATTGGGGCAGTTGGCGCTTTTCACATCAGTAATAAACAGGTTAAAAGAAATTTTTGCTGCATCTGCACCCTTAGTGGTATATTGCCCAGTCGCTAAGAGTGTTTCGGATCGATGTGTCAAAGTTAAAAAAGAAGACGCACATACGGAGTGGTTTAGAGGTGGCAGCGCACATATTCCCCTGTCAAAATCGCAGCAAATTTTGTGCAAATTTTTCTTCATCATAAGTAAATACGCTCTGAAATGAACTTATAACACTGCAATTTCTTCAATTTGGCACCGCCAAAGTGCAGCCATGAATTTTTCCCTCATATTTACCTTATGACCTCTAAGCTTTAGCTCATAAGTGGCACTCTGTTCGCAGTTTTATTTTCAGCAATTTATTGACTGAAAGTTATTGATTGCTTACAAATATGCTAAAGCCATCCATATTCAGTCCCTCTTCTCTCGTCCTCATCATGTCGACTAGATGTCAGCTGTAAAAAACTTGAGAACTGTAGAAATGTGATAAAGTTTCACTTGCATAGCTCTCTTTTCAACAGCAAAATATTTCACACTCTAAACTGACAAATCAGTCTGTGAGGGTGTGCTTGATGAGTAAGTGACGGCAATTATTTTTTCATTTTCGAAGTGAAATTCAAGAACAATCTCCAACATTGGAAAGGTTGGCATTCTTCTCAATGCAAACACAGTGCGCTTCAACGGTACTCTTGAAATTACAGACTCTTTTTGTCATTAACGTTTACTTCGTTGACGCCAAGTGAATCGCAAATGCACTTTCCTAAATA
This sequence comes from Baylisascaris schroederi, assembly GCA_006503575.1. Classification (NCBI taxonomy): domain Eukaryota; kingdom Metazoa; phylum Nematoda; class Chromadorea; order Rhabditida; family Ascarididae; genus Baylisascaris; species Baylisascaris schroederi. Next base: position 660,757 of record QEWY01003232.1, read on the forward strand.
TCGCTCTTAAGGTGAGTTTCATGGCGCGTTATTACCCAGCTCTACCGTACAAAATTTGGGAATTCTACGATCGTAATATGTCACAAGCATCTGTTCCATGGCAAGCATGGTCGGATTATAATCGCACTGCGATGGCTAAATGGGCGCAGGTTATTTGGAGCTTTTGTTCTCATTTCATTACTTCAAAGGATTTCGATGATTAGATTTTCGATTATTTTGTTGTTTTTTAAGGATATATACCTCTTCTGGAAACTTTTTCAAATCCCATGAGTGGCAGATAATATCTGGAATGTAAGTGAGCGAAGTGCGTTTATGAGAAAAGTGTTTGCAGCTGAACCATCGTAGTGGATGTTGCTACTAGGGCGTCGATCACTTTGCACAATGATTTATACTTTATATGCTGCTTATGTTGGAATTTCATTGCTTTCATGCATTTTCGAGGGTTACTGCAGTTTCTTAAAACTGTACAGGTTCCACCGAATGAGCACGCAGCTCGATTCCATCCGAATCTCGACTTTTGGAAAGTGGGCAAACGTGTTATCGCTGGCACTGAAGCACCATCTTGGGTCGGATACGAATTCGATGTGAGTGATCTCGATTCCTGTTGGAGAAGAACTGCATAAGAAGTGCTATTAGAAACTGTTTCAAAGTTTTTAAAACAATCGGATATCCCAGTTAAATAATGAAACGTGCGAGATATCGCTTCGCTGTCTGCTAATACAGTCATATCTTTGGCTAAGCTATAATGGAATCAACTTCGCAATGTAATTTTCGCTTACTTTACTTTGTAAAACTAGTTTCGGAAAGAAGGCTTGAAGCCTGGACCTATTTTCTCAAGCATGACTGTATTCCTGTTGTGTTCGCTGTTGCTAATAGAAACTGACATGCCCTGAGCTGCCCAGACTTTTTGCGCACTACAAAATGTTTTGAGTTCAGTAGGTTTAAGCAGTGCGTCATTTTTGTATTTAATAATGGTTTTCGAATGTAATTAAGTGGAAATGTTCAATCCAGGTGCGCACCTTAGGCAGCTTCAAATTATTTCGCTTTATCGAAGACAACGACATCTTTGGCAATCCTCAAGGTGCAACAGTGCCAATATCGATGGCAATCCATGAGCGGAGTGATTCGGATGGAACGCTGTGGGGATCCTTTTCAGCCATAGATTTTATAAAGCGACACCTTTATCAGGTTCTTTTTACGCATCATTTCTCATACACCAACTGGGAAAATCTAACAGAGATGCATCGATTCTTCTTCAAAGTAGCCATTTGACATCTTTTCTGTTTCAAGAGAAAATGTTGTCACCCAGCCAAGACCTGTATTAGATGCTAATTTAACTACAGGGCGTATTCACAGTCGATTCGTCTGGTGTGCGTAGAGTTGCCGGTTTGTACGATTATGGAGAATGGAACAGCAGTGCGTGCTCCTCGGACGATGAATTCATTGGTTTGTTAGCAAACAGTTGGTTAGATGACTCGAAATTTAGAGTCTAATATACTTGAGTGGTTGCTCGACATTCGAAGAGTGAATTGGAATTCTACTGGTGAGGAAACGAAGCCAAGAAAACTTGAGACGGGAAACTTCCTCAGATGACTGATATGTAGAGTGTATGTCTTATCACAATACGTCGAACAAAGTTGAAGTATAAAGAGCGCTTATCATGAGAGGTACGAACATACGACTTTTAGGCTATTTATCTTATAAACTGTCAGAAAACAATAGCTGTAGGCCGATAGGAACTAGCAAGAGACTTGCTCCTCTTCCCAAAATGTCGAAATCAATTTCGTTTAAAGAAGCTTGGAGTTTGGAAAACGTGTTAATGATAATGCTGAAAATTCCAGTCTCGTATAGGCGCAGTCGATCAATTTGTGTCGCGAGCTCAAAGAGCTCTTGTTTCTCAAACGCTACCCAACCAGTTCTAAAAACGCGCTGGTGATTCTGGATATGAGCGTATCTCAAGCCTTGTACTGTTAGAATCGCAGTAAAAATTGTAGCATGGAGACATTTGAATATAAATGCTTTACACCTGGCAGGTTGATGGGTTACATATTACAGCTTGAGCTGTTCGGGGCTTTCGTATTTTTGCTATTTAAAATTGTCGAGTATTAGAAGTTTTTTTTTCTCGTACTGATACTCTACTGTCCTTTATCTACTCCTTCAGAGTTGCATATTGCTACGGTGCGACATTACTCGTGGTTTCCTTGCGAAGATTTGAGTCCACATTATGTTTCGGCAGCAAAATGCAGTACGATCGGAAAGCGAGTTTTTTCGAAGGGTGAGAAAAATCGGTAACATCTCTGAGGGATGAAGATCTTGTAGGCATTAAGGAAAACAGTGAGAAACACTAAGGACTTTCGAAACGGCGTCGTGATCCAAAGTAGGCAGAGGACTTTTAGGGATGTCCTAAAGCCTGGAGAGCGCCAAGGATTTCCAGAAATCTCAAGGCCTGGATGTCTCTAGGATAGCGAAAAAGCTCTGAATCTCAAAGTGATCCAAGCATCTCAATGGGAGCCTTGAAATCCAGGCACCTCGAAGCGAAATTCCCGCATTGTCCGACTCTACTGTGGACTATCTTGAACGGCGCTACGGAATACTTTTGAGATTTTTAGGAGATAAAAGGAGTCTTCCTGGTTACACGCATTCAATCACCTCAACCGAGAACTATGTGGTCATTCCGATCAGTTCGCTTCTGATCAATCCATGCAAGTTCAAGGAGCCACCTTTGAGCAGCGCTCATTCGGATATTCAGCAGGGTGCACTTTGGGGAATGGATTTCTGTGATACCGTTCCAATGAGGTACTTTTAAGCCATAACTATACTATATAACTGCGTTTGTAATATCCATTCAGCTTGAAAAATGCCACTGTCATCCAAATTTAACGTTGATTCGGTGAGACCAATACGCAGAGCCGTGAGACATGAGTTATATCTTTTTGACGTTCTTTACAGTAGAAATAGGGAATGGTGGTTATTTTTGAGTTAGAATTGATGGAACCGTTGAGAAATTTGGGAGAGAACGCTCCACGAAGGGGAAATTTTTGTGCTTCATGTGTCCTCCATACGAGCACAGCATGCATTGTGCAGCAACCTTTCGATGCAACAACTGGATACAGGAAAATGACTACGTGGAGAGAGGTGATGTTGATTTAAAAAAATGGAGTTCAAAGGAACTGGAGGGGCAATTATCTCACATAAATAGATTGACGAAGCTTTCATGATGGATATTCTAAAATGCCCAGTTTTTTAGCGTTATGGGAGGTAACATAGGTGTTTCATCCAAAAATCCTTGGACATGTGCCGACTAAACAAATAAATAGACTATAAAACAAAAAATGCGAGAATGCGAAACCCGTTTGTTTGGGAACTTTTCTAAGGAAATCAACAGCACTTATCATTGATCTCAACTCTCACCGTTTATCTATTTTTGATATTTGATCAGTCATTTGATCCTTTATCAGTTTACGTACTAAACGTGCGTAAATTAAATTCTAGTTTGTTACGAAATTTAAATCTAAGGAAGGAGGTCACAATTGCAGGTTCCTGGTATTTAATAAGAAGACCTATGAGTGGAGCACTAAGAAACCTCTCGAAGTTTTCCCCTCGATGTTCATCACGCACCAATTGAACGCTTTCAACAGTGCCGAGGATACAGTGTTCGCTGATATGGTTTGCTTTTCTGTTTATAAGTTCAATTTTTGAATGAATTTCACCTCAAATTTTCCCTTAAGTTCCACTCACGTTTTGAAATTTTACAGAAATGACAGGCATACAATTGCAGAGAAATTATTCTAAGAAAAGGAAAACCAACAACGAAATTGACAGACTGCAACTGCAAAGAATGGTGCATGCACTATAACTAATTTCAATGCCACTTTGAAAGATTACTTTGTACTTGTCAAGCAATATTCCACCAGCTGAGAATTTTCAAAAGAGCATTTGGAAAATCAAGGTGTTGCAATTGAGGGCACTTCTGCGAGTCATTTTCTGCAATTTTTTTCCCGTCATGGCACGTGCCCTCCCTCACTGTGCATTCTCTCCTAGTTTGAAAACTCTTTCTGTTTTTTTCTGATGATAAAGGTTGTTGTGAACTGATCACCACTTTACTATATACAAACTCGCAGTCTGCGAGTAAATACGTTGATTTCCGAACGGTATTTGTGTAACAAAATGTATGAATTAAAAGCTTCCAGAAACATCACGTTCTTTTTGAATTGATGTCTACTAACGACATATTACTGTGGACAGCGAGAAATGTGTTCTTTCAAAATATAGTGAGCCGGCGTTCAGCTATCAAGGGAAAGTGCTGTTTTCTGGTGTGACGCTGATGGTCAGAAATATCTTTGCGTGCGTTGTCAAAAAACCGGAGAGGGCACGTCTTCGAAGAGTTGTTAAGTGAGAATTTAACGACCTGCTGTAAGAGGTCAATATCCTTAACACCCAAACAAATTCATCTCTTCACTTCAATAAAACTCAAGCAGTGCTTCCCAATGCCACGAATGATCCCTGAGCAGTATAATACATTTGTAATAGACTCCATTTCTACGGAAGACATAGCGAAATCCAGGCAAGTGAACAACATTGGATTACCCTTTGAGCTTTCCAAAATTAGAAGCCATCTGTCACTATTGCGAACTTTTTCCTGGCAGCATCGGGAAGTGCTGAGACGTGAAAAAGTTGTCATTATCACAAACAAATTGAGTACTTGTCAATCTAGGTGTATCCAGTGATACTGCAGTGCTCTCCTTTTTTTATAATTTATTGAACTTCGACGTCTACAAGATTTCAGTTCCGCCTCTCTAGAAATGACGACAGCAACGATGACACGTTGTTCGTACGCCGTAGTGCGCAGTACTCATTGTCTTCGATATCGGTGTGAGAACAAATGATTAAGTACCATCCAGAGGGTAGTTAGTCGTACTTGGCTTAAGACGTTCTCTTTTTTTCAGATCGCATACAACAGTCCCGAGATTTATACGAGATACTTTTACAGAGATTTCCTTGTTTCACAAGTTAGTTTTTTTGACTTGTTCATGGGTAATATGTTTAAAAAATTGTGCATTTATCGCTTGTAAAAGATGAACGGATGCATTGAGTTTATTCTGAAATGAGACGAAGTGGCTCAAAAGATGCAAATGAAGCGATCCAAAATCTTGGCAGAAGGGGTTGCGAATGATTTTACAGAATCATCTGAACCGAACAAGCAAAAATGCGAACATTATTAGGAGCGCTTTTATCGTTGATAATTTTTAGTTTAGTGGCTGATGAAAGAAGTTTAGAAAGCTCACATTGAAGCAATTGGTAGATGGGAATCATACTGGTAAATAAGCTTCGTCGGTTGACTGTGCCATGTTGTTGAGTGCTGTGTCTCATTTTGACTGCGAGGATCGAATAGAGCAATGCGAAAACGATGATCTTAGCTTGTACAGCTGTAAACCTTCAGCTTTATGATCGAAAGTGAATGGCAAGAGGACGTTTTACTAAGAACAGTAGAATTCGTCCCATCTGTGATGAAATTTCGTCATTACAGGTTTATCCAAGTACGGCGCGCATTCTCCGATTCACACTTGACATCAGTAGCCAACGCGTCATGTACAACTACCTCATTCCTCGCGTACGTTTTAAACGCTTAAGTAATCATTTATAGGTTAGAAGAAAGTGAGAAGAGTTGAGCAGTAGTCCCGTAATAAGACTTGTTTCGACCAGGAGGCAGGAAAGCGATTTGTTTTAATGGGAGGGAATCCGCAGAGATAAGAGCTTGCGAAGTTGCTTCAATGGAGTCACAGTTTCGAGAAATGTCGATGTGGCATAATCGATTGGGGACCGGAGACGCAATCATATAAAATTGGTCCACAGTTTTGATTTCTGGTGACGAAAAAAAACTTCAGAAAACGTCCGTGCTAAGGTCACAATACCAAAAGCGACGCGAATAACAACATGCTCGATTTACCTTGTTGAGGATAGCCTCAGAGACGTTTTGAGTAATCTGCGTTCACAAGTTTTAGCTAGTTGCAGTGGTTGCTGCATCTGTTTTGAGAGTGGTGATGTTGCTTAGGGCTGATATCGCTTTCAGGAAACCGCGGCGACTGATTTCGTTCAGGTGAACCATGCATACGATGGACTTGCGTACCAATGGGCCTATACTGTTGAACATCCGTTTTCTGTTGGCAACAGCATCGCCAAAATAAACGTCAACGAACCTTCAGGTTTCACTGCTGCAGTATTAACAGATTGGGTTTGGTTTGCAGTGTTGTTGGGGTCTCCAATTCAGACAGTGATTGCTCCAGCGTGGAATTTCACCTGCACAGTGAAATCCATCTTGAAAAGTTGTACAATTGCTTGTCCTCAGTAGTTATGCCCCACATTTGTGACTCCAGCTACAGCGAGAAGCACTAACTCCTTACCCAGGAAATCAGCAACTGCCAGCTATTCTCTTACCACTTCCGCATTTCACCCTACTGCTACTTTTCCCCACGTCGTGAAATGCATTTTGAGTGTCGAAGCTGAATGTTAATTTGGAAGTATTGATGTCGTCGTCCACCTTGTTTTATTGACTACTAAAGCGGTGGTGCAATGGCGACTGCTGGCAGAAAGCGCATAAGTGCAGAGTATTCTTGCACGATATGAACTGTGCCAGAATAAGATAACCTTAGACACAATTTTTTCGCCTTAAGATGAATTGTTTAAATTCGCAGCAAGGAGCTCAAGAACAGAGAGACTATATGGGGCAATAACCAACATATGCATGTACATAATACAGTGGCAGATGTTGCTCGTGATGTAGGGCTGTTTTATGAAATTATACATGCGTCTCATTTGTACATCACGTGGAATTTGGAGATGCCGGAGAGAAAACGGGAAAAAGATCGACTGCTAAACCGAAACGGCGAGCTTGTTATGATTTGTGGCTAAGGCCGCAAGTTTTGTAAATTCATATATCGCAACTTTTTCACCTTTAGCAACTTCAACCAAAACAGTAGCGTATGTTGCGAGAGTGCAGTTGACATCCTTTTCCTCTCCTGCCCTTCTCCTTTGAGGGATCTCTTTTCTTTTCAAAAATTTCGTCAGCACTTCTGAATCAGTCACATATGAAAATTTCTTTTGCTTAGCAGTTCATGATCAGAGAAATACTTCGTTCCTTGTTTGTGGGCTGTGGGCTTCTCGTCATTCGAATATTTGAAAGCTGATATGAAGAACGGTCTAAGGAGCAGGAGGTATATAAGTGAAGCTGTATGGCATGTAAAACTATTCTGATTTATAGGAAGCAGAAACTTGAAGTTCCGGTCAGATCCACAATTTGTCCTCCATGAGCCATGGTTTGTGTCAAGGCCAGATGGTCGAAGGGAAGACGACGGTGTTCTCCTAATACGTGCCCTTGATGTTGAGGAGAACAAAGGTTTTTCATGATTGGCTATATACTTTTCCTTACACTTAATCCGCGAGGTGCTTAATTGGCAAATGTGAGTGCAAACTTTTTTCGACAGCGCTGCAGGTAACTAAGTCTTTATTACTGAAGATATTAGACACTGCGTCAGACGGTTTCATCGGTTGAATCGAACAGAACTGCCAGACAATCCAATCGCTTGAAATGCGCTTTTAAGGGTTCCCTCAACCAGCCAGAGAACGATATTGCTCGAGAACATTTGAAATTTGCAATTCGAAATTTAGGCAACGATGTTTAGAAGAAATCGGCCAGATAGGGAAAAATGACCGATCGTTTCTTTAAACTGATCTTATGTGTTCTTTCCCTTGACAGCAATGATGGCTGCGAGGATGTATCGTCATATGTTCAGGAAATAATGATAACGAACAAAAAGTGAACTACAGAACACTAATGTAATACATCAATGGACAGGGTTGCCGATGATTGTTTTGTAAGTAATGTAATAACTTCTAGAGTAAGTACTTCAGAAAACGATCTTATGGAAATAGACTGAAATGTGATACGGCGAACGCAAAAACAGAGATGAGAGCCGCATCAGGTTGCTAGCTGTCGGCAGGCTGCATGTTCACACTCATTATGAAGAATCTATAAAATTGATGTAGTCGGAAATGTCATTCCTATTCATGCAATGAAAAATGTAGGAACATTGCTTTTCCGATGGAATAGGCTATCTTTATGCCTATCAATCAGACTTCATGTCTGTGCATAGAAACAAGTACAGGGCCATAGTCAGAATTCAGCTTCGTATAAGAGGGACGGAATTTCAATTGGGAGACACGCTAAAGAGCAAAAAAAAACTATAAAAGTTTTTTAACAGGAAAGATCATAAACTAAGTGCCGAAAATCATCGTTTTCACCTAAATTTGGGCTTTGAATTGTGGGTTTTGTTTTCAATAAAAAAGGAATTCAGCGCAGACGTTAGGCAAGCGTCAAACGACTCATTCGGTCAATCTCAGCCCCTATAAAACTCTCCACTCATCTTTGTAATTACAAAAACGGCTTCTCTTGGTTTATCGAAAATTTTCATTTGAATTCTATTCTGAAGGCAATTTCCATTGCAATGAGCTTGTTTTCAAAGAAATATCTTGTAGTAGTAAAAGGAACACAACTCCAATACAACTTTTGTTTTGCCCATGTACACCGAGAAAGCATATCTCGTACAAATATACAGGGCAGTAAGCGAAATGTTAGTTAGCCATAGATATAAGCGGAGGTGGATAAAAACAGAAGTGTGAAAGGTAACAGGTACGCACCCTTTCTACCAGGTAGAGTTGTTTGCAGGTGGCTTGCGAGTTCAAACGAGGGGAATGGGTTAAAAAAATTTTTTTGAAAGCGAGCCAACATTTCCTGCAACACTGCTGATATCTCAAAAATTTTCACAAAGAAGATCCAATTTGTAGCATCGTGCTGTTGCGAATGAGAGACGAAGCAGGCAGAATTTCTCAAATCATCAGTGTTTAGCCACAGTAAGTCAACGGTGTCCATTAGAAAGGTAATAGGAATTCTCCACCTTCAGCTCGTGAATCATGAAAATCATGGCAAGGGAATTTGGCATAAGCAACTCCAAAGAAATTATGTTTCGACCAGTCCAGTTACAGTTTGTCTCATAATGAATGAGCTGTTCACACTTGGAAGTGCTATAAAGTTATACAAACAAATTTGTTGCGCTGTCGATGGCGTACGATCAAGAAAATGAATTTTTCATGCGGGATCACTGCAGCTCGTTTCATAGAGAAATGCGTTATCAAGTGTCTGGTTGTTGCTTCCATATGCTTCGGTGGCTGGTAGACTCAGAGAACTGAATCTCAGTTGCGCACATTATGCCAAGTTTTTTGGTTTGCCTTCCCACTTATTTCGACAGCAAAGAAATGTTTCCGCAATTTCGAATTTTTCTCATATTCACTCTTGGCACATATTCAGAAAATATCTTTGGGCAATGAGCTAGCACAGGCCCTGACCTACATAGTGGAACACGTGCTCGCATCAGGTTTTTCATTGTATGGTTGAATCACGCTTTTCTTTGGAGTGTGGCTTGGCCACTGTTTTACCTCGAGAGTGGTCCGACCGGCCAATTTTCCCTGTTTAAGTTGCAAAAATGACCCTGTTTAAGTTTTCTTCCTGCTTCAAGGCCATTAAGTTCTTGCTGTCTGTTCTACTGTTGCTTTCCGCAGTTCATGTAAGAAGTACGTTATTTTATTTTGCGGCGCCTTTGCTAATCGGGAACATTAGTATTATGAAGCACAGCTCATTTTCCCTTAGAAATTTGAAGAAAATATGAGGTATAATTGAACGCACGCCAATACCATATTTTTCAGGGCTTAATGCATGCGCGTCGCAAGATATTTAAGATATATTACGATGTAATATGGTACTGGACAAGAAAATGAGTAATGCATTTCGGTTCAAACACATACGTCCAGTTCAGTGATGCGCTTGAAGCGTGGTAAATTCGAAAGCATTATAATAAAGAAACATCACTACATATATACAATATGGAAAACGGCTTTTTAGGCAGAATATTGCTTCTCAGGGGCATTTGCAGCAGTGAAGAATGAAATTTGCACCGAGTGCAACGTTTGCGTTCATAAACTTCTTTGCCATTGCATCTGGATATACCTTGCATGCCCAACTTACCTGCTAAACCTTTTGGACTAGAAGCTGTTACAGGTGTTCTGTTAGTTGTTGATGCTGTATCGATGACCGAGATTGGGCGAGCCTGTGTTCCAATCTCTGTTCCTTTCGGCTTCCATAACCGCTTCTTCACAAAGGATGACCTCGGCCTGTCTACAAAGCCTCAATTCATTCCTCGTCCGCGCATTCTTCACACAAATCATCCAAATGTTTCCCCGACAGCAGTCACCTCAGCAACGGTCGACAATTCAGCGCTGACGATGATTGATAAAACGCAGTCCACGACTGTCACTGCAGCACAGATCACAACGAACACTCCTACGGGCGAGTCATTAACTGCTATACGAAGTTATTCGCATTTCGAAATACCCACTCCTATCCTGAGAGCATTGAAACCGCTACGCTGAATTATTTCAGCGCCTTACAGATTATGTCAAACCGTTAGAACTGCTTCAAGGAAGATCACTGGGCGGCATATCCTCAAAACTAAGAAAAGCTGCTTGATGCGCTGCATTTCAGCGAAATCCTTCAAAAGTTTTCTCTATTTCATTGAGATTTCAGCTAGAGTTCATATTCTGCTTTCTAATTAGTTTTCAGGGCCAAGGCAGATACTTTTCTGATGGAAATATAGAAGACGCTTCCAAATTTGAAGTGTATACACACATCCTGTCGCTTTTTGAGAAACAGTACGAAAAGCAGTTTTTAGCCGAAATTTGCAAATGAACAGCTGGAAAAGTACATTCTTTGGCCAGTTTCTTCCTATTCTTATCCATAAAATTTTTCACTTTCTATCTCGTCATAAAGGTTTTCCATTTCAATGATTTGGAATTCTCTACCCAGAAGCCCCTTGAAAACTTTGGGATTTGCATGGAGTTACACTGTAGTTGAGTGCTGCTGAGGTAATGCAGAGATGCGACTACAGCAACTTTGAAGGCAATACTTAAATATTTAGATTCAAATATATTTTAAAAGGTAGCAAATGTTAACATAAATATGCGTGATTTGCGTTGAGGTGAAGGCCGACACGGGAAAGGTTCTTTAACCGAAAAATAGATAGGTGCAAGTCTATGAATATATGTAAAGATCTAGGTTATTTATTACAGAGCTGTTTACACATCGTTATATTTAAACTCATATACACAGTTGCACACGAGCAAAACTGACTGAAGTTATTCATGAATAGATAAGGGATCGACGAATGTGACATTAACCACGATGAAGATTCCGTCTGATTTGCGGCTGCTGCTTGAAGCAAGCACTGAAGCATCTCGGTGGTGGCACAGTCACTCGCCCAATCATGCAGCGCGACCGGTTTTGTCCACAAGAAGAGCGACTTCTTCTGTACAAACAACTTCGCCATTTTCTTCATCGGTTAGTTTCATGGAAGTTAAGAATCCAGATGCATGGACAGCGGAACTTGCGATTAACGAAGCTTCTTGTATCGTCGTATTTGGAAATTTTTCGTGGAGAGGGTGAGGTACCTAAATGTCCTACAGGCGCAGAAAGGGATAGTTCAATCAATTTTCACGAGTAAAATTTGTTGAGATGTTGCGGCGTCAAACACTGCATCCCACTCCAACCCTTCCCCACACCGCCATTATATAAACCGATTTGCAGCAGAAAACTACTGTGCCTAATCAAACCGCCTCAACGCGTCCATCGGTAAGTCCTACAACTACAGAACCAGAGTTCGAGGCAACTACACAATCTGAAGCGGTTGTTCACCCTCCAGCAAACGAATTTGGCAAATCAATTGCTGCTCTCTACGAAGCAACGTTATCGGCTCTATGCCGATGGGTGCCAACGGTTATTTGTGGTTCACTCATTTTTAGCTGTACTCCATTACTGCCAACGAAACTCGAAACTCATTTATTTCATGTGGAGACACATTCTGTCCCTGCCTCGCTGCCCAAGATATAAGGGCTCGCTACCTATCAAATTTCTTTGCGTCACTTTTTACGGTCATACTTTTTCGCTTTCAAAGTCATTCCTTTTCAGTGTAACACTTCGAATTTCTTTTCCATCTGTTTAAAGTTATACAAAGTAGCGAAGCTGGAGGCCTATGCGTCGTGCAAGTGCTACAGAGTACATCCCGAAAGTGGTTTTTGCATGCGCGAAGAGCAAGAAAACTGCTTTTTTTTTGCACATAAAACAAGCCTATCTTTATGATAATCAAGCCACAAGCGTCACCAAGGTAATCGATCTTTAATCTTTTCAGCTCTTTTCTTGCTTCAAAACTGAATACTGCTGCAGAATCAGAGGTTTTGTTTGGCAAGCCGTTTAAGTGATAAAACCTAGCAGGCACGTTTGATCAACAAAAAGCCTGGCCCGTCCTCTTGTATAATTCGCTTATTTTGAAGTTGTCTGAACTCTTGGAAACAGTTCTTAGCCTACCTGTGAGACAATAAAGTACCTCCAAAGTCGATCATTCTAGCCCTAATGGCCGTTTCCTTTTCCAGCAACATTCTTGTTTTTTTTCATGAAATTGCCACTCCTCTTCAACTGAGCGTAAGAGATCATTTTTTTCCATTGATTAAAGCGTTTTTTGCAGTGTATATTTTTCTTATTTTTCAGAAGCTTTTTTTTCAACGCCTCGAAATGAAAAGGCTGTGTGTGGGTCAAACACGGTTATCCTCTCCTCTTACGTTTCAGAGAGTCATTGTTCTTAGCCAAATTACTGCGTGTAATTTGTAGGATCACTACTTTGAAAGTAAGTAATTCGAGGCCCACTAACTTTTATCTAAAGTTGATGGCAGGGATTTGAAACTGCAAGTTGATAAATTGCCACTTTAACCTTGCAGAGCCACTTTTACGATGCCGTAACGTTGCTGAAGCTTGACTTCATAGATGAAGAAAGCATCAAAGTTCACACGTTCCCAAATGATTTCCCTGGTGCTTACTTCGCAGTTTTTGATATTTATGTGCTATAACCAGAATTCACAGTTGATGCTCAACAACCAAAATGTTTTTATTTATTGTCTCACTTGGCTCCTACAAGTTTTCAAAAATACTCATCGGATAACTCTGCTGGCGTGTTTTCCATATGCTTTCTTTGCAGGTTGTCGACAGCATCTCAAGTCAGTCCTGTATTCAGAGCGGACACAATGCATCAAAGTGCGTTCCGTTTAAAGATCTCTTATTGTGCTGCTATTGCAAATTGTAATTGGCTCGAACTTCGGTAGCACTGTGAAAATTCTCCCTATTTAGACGCTTCAGGTTAAGGCTTCCATTTGATAGCAAAACTGCTATTAGTTTTGTCACGTTTGCAAGTTGCGATCGCTACGTCGGTGACATTCGGTTCCTCAATCAGTGAAATAAACCAAATGGGTTACTTACATTTTACTCAGTTTCTGCGCTATTTTTACAATTTTCGCAAAGCGCATATTGGCGGATACTGGCGGCATCATGTTTGCACAAGTGTGTATGCGTATTTCCCAATAGTTTAAACTTTGCGGGCAATGAAATCTACCGAGATATTTCGTACAATCTTCACTGTAGAGTAGTTTTCACATGCAGTTCTCCACCTGTTAGTTACATATGTTTTCGTTGTGAGGTGTAAAGACTTGAACCTCTGCTAATTTTTGAAAAGGTCAATTCGTGTGCACTAATGATGGTAAGCGAGCGATCAAGTGCCGGTTGGTTTTTAGGAGCTGAAATTCAGTTCTGGATTTTCCTATTTATTCGGTTACAACCAAAATTTGGCCCTTACCAAACCCTTTCGGTCAGCAGCAGATCAATATTTTCGAAACGCATTCGCTGTGAGCCGAACTTTTTGTTTTCGAATGCTTTTGATCTGGTAGTAATGAACGATCTTTTTATCAGAGTAGGATTTCTCAGCGAAGCATCGGAATTCTATAAAATTGCATCTATGCCGAATTTCTCCCCTGCAACAATCTTTCCGACACAATATATGTTATGCAGCAATACCTGAGATTTGAGAGCACAACTTGAAGATATTCATTAAATAGGTAGAAATTAATTTAATTTCTTGAAACGTGAAAGAATTTCCCGCAGGAAAGATTCGGGTAGAAATAATTGTTCAGAAGGAGGAAAACTATGGATAGGGAAATATGCGTGTAAAACTATATTTCAAAGCAATTCAAGTCATACGGATGAATCAGCATAACGATTGTTTTCAATTCGTAATGCAACGGTCGAATTTCTTTGCATGAAAAATAGATTCTTCAAACGCTGTTCTGACCGATGTTTTGCAAGTTTTTCTCACATTAAAAAACGCCGAGGAAAATAATTGACAGTTTACATTTACAGGCTGATGTTTCCGATTGTGCGACACTATGCAGACCGTTTTCGGCTATCCGATACACTGAAAATTGTAATTTTTTTTTCGAGATTCGCTGTTGTAGTTTCGATCGGAAGATGTGGATATAAAGGTGGATCTGATGGGGGCAATATCAGAGAAAAGAGTTCTCGCAAGTCTTCTAGAATCTTACTCCACTGCCATCAGACTGCATGCAATATTCTTCATATCGTTGGAAGCACTTGTTTAAATGCACCGATGAGAGGCTATGGATTGCGGTGTTGTGATTTTTGCAATTAAATTCTCATGCTTCGTCATGACTTATCTTTTCGATTTCCGCGTTTCTGGCTATTAAATCCTGCGAATACAGTTGCATTTCCGATTGATTCGTTTTGAACAATCTGGGATTTGAATGTTAACTGAAAAAGCTTTTGTTAAAGCAAAGAATTCATCTTCCTTAGAATAGTTCTTGTGACATCTTGGGGTAATTATTGGAAAACTAGTCGAATTATGCAATCACTGACCAATGAATGGTAATGTACTGAAGTCACAGTGGAAAAAAAGTATCTTTTAGAATGCATGCGACGATGATGTAGAACGACATAGGCGCTTGAAGAAAAGAGCGGGACTGTGGCTGCAGCACCGACGATGAAGGTATATATCGACAGATCTTTCGCGACGAAGTATATGATTCGGCACTTCTCTAGCTGCAGCCATTTGGATGAATGCCCTACGGGAAAGCACGCAGATGTTGTAAATATGGTCACTTCAGACTATAAATCTTGTACTGGGTGGAGATGTCTCTCCTTGGCTTCATATATGTGGGCATGCACCACCTGTGCGCAATATTTATTTTCTAGCAAAAGTAAGTAAATATCATTTCTGCTAACTTTTTTAGTGATCCTGTAAGATGAAACATATTCCTGAGGAGTTAAATTTTTTCCGTACCTGTAGGACCGCCTTCAGTTTTTGAATGTGTATATCAAATGACAGATATTTTGTGCCGCTCTCGTCGGATGCGTTTTGCGCTGTTTATGCAACCTGTCGATAAGATTCGTTAAATATTTCTTACCTTTGATTAATCACATGTTAACGTGACACTAATTCGTCATTTGTATTATATCGAGTTGTCTTATTTATGGATTGTTGTGTGTCTGTTCAAATTCTGAGCCTTGAGGACTGTCAGTCGGTAGTGCCAGAAATTGGATATGAACTTTCGACTGCGAAGAAAACACTGGCGTACAATGAACGCGTCTTTGAAGTAGATATTGCAGGAAACAAAGTATCTGCATCACTCCGAAATGTTCAGAAAGAATACACCTTGGGGGAATACTGGAAACTCCTCAGAATCACACTCAACGTTCACCGGGACAACTACTATTCCTTCTCAGTAATGATGTCTACGCTGTTCTTCTGTGAAAATGCAGCTCCTCAAATTGAAGAATGAGTCTATTAGACTGCTCAATTTTGCTCTCTTGTAGTGGTTCACTGCTTACATTGGTGGATACGGTTTTTCATCCAAGGAGATGTTATAGGCATTGAAGACCTTTACACGGCTTTCCAGGTTTTTCTATTTGGTGCAGGTTTACTGCCGTTCCGGAAGGCCTACGAGTAATAAGGATATTGGTTTTCGCGACTGTCCACTTCCTCAGAGTGGTTTTCATCGCCTAATGAGTTTCCTACTGGGGGGTTCTTTTGCTGGCGCCATAGAGCTATACTAAGTGAGCACTGCGTTGATCTAGTATTAAGATTGCTTTATCATTAGTCGTTCATTTAATTTCTGTTGTGTACGCTTTGTGAAGGTGAATGGATGATAAACACTGAATGTTTGGATGATGACAAAAATGTTGTAAAGACGAAGGTTTGTTAAAGGCGCACCTTTCTATATCTGTATATCTGTCTATACGTTAAAAACCTAGATAAGAAACTGGCTGTGCGAAAAATACACTGTTACGTTCGTAATTATTGGTATTTCATATCCGTGTGATCAGAAGCGAAATGTTGGCAGTGGCGAGGATTCGGTATGCATTCAAGACGCAACCACAGAGAGCATAAGTTCTACAGCTGCTTTTAAAATGGTCTGGAAAACTACATTTTATCGTTTACTTTACCCTTCACAAAATTGAGGATATGGAATGACGTGATTCATCCGCATTGCAAGAAGGTGACGTAAGCAAAGGTGAGAGTTGCAAGAAGATGACGTAAGCAAAGGTGAGAGTACAATGACAAAGGAAACAAGGCATTGCCATATATAAGGAATATTCCGATATAAATCGGAAATAGAAAAAACAGAAACCGACCGGAAAACGTGAAAGCACAGGCCTTACAATAATATGTGTGTGTGCGTATTATGTATATTAAACGACTTCTCTCGATTGCTTCCCCTCGCTTATATAAAAAGTAATGCACACACGCTGAGCATTCAACTCACTTGAACTGTGCTGAGTTGGAACGTAGCACAGAATTGTCATTGTGAGTGTGTTGCGTATCTGCGACAAACTTTTTAAATAACATCTCAGCACGCTATCGTTTTATAGTCTGTTGTGGTTTGTGTAAAGGATGCTAAACTTAAACTCCCTACCCATGCAGCAGTTTATTCTATTAGAATGGAAGATTGCTGCATTTTTGTTCGGCACCACTCATCGTTCAGGACGTCTTATCTCGATTATGTCTACTTCAAAGAAATAAAAATAAAAATAAAAATGAGAATAAAAATAAAAATAAAATTTAAAAAAAAAACTGCGGTCTCCAGGTCTTGTATTCTACAGTTGGAGTTTTATAGCAGTTGTCCACAATTTAAAATTCATCATAGGAGACCAGCGCTATATTCCTCAATTTGAGGTTCTAAGTTCATCAGAAAAGTGTTACAGAGTAAGCGAAGGTTCGTCAGACGAGGAGCATCCATCAATAATATAAACTCTTCTAAGTTACTTTTTGTTGTCAATATAAACTTTTCGTTGATTTTTAATGTGGTTACTTTTTGTTCGTTGTCAAAAATTCCTGACAGTCATTTGCATGACAACGTTGATTTACTTTTAATTGTTAGCTTCTTCTTTGTGGGTTTAGGTTTTTAAAGCATTACGCAGCCGACAGCCGGTTTATGGAGGAAGACAGGCCTATATGCGCAACTATGGAACAATTTTATTTATAAAGCACCAAAAAAGACACTATTTTATCCTGGTGACACATCGCCACAGAACGAGGCGCTGTCTATATGATGTCTTCTTATTTCGGTTTTCTGTATTGGAAAAATCAGCTTTATCAGATGTTGTCTTTTAGAATAACAAAAGCGGCAGTTTTTCTGTATCCGAATGAGCCTTAACGGGCTCGACAACGTGGATGAAAGGCAGTAATGCAATGGTTAAGTGCGTGTTTTGCACCCTCCCGAAGGGTCGCCATTGCAAATCGGAGTGACACTTCAGAATGCGAACAAACTGCCCACTTGACGTTTTCGCCGTCAAACGTTCGGACCTTCGGTTTCACGTTGCACTGCAATTCCTCACACGAGGTTTAATCTTACCTGTGCAGCAGCTGTGTTCCATATCTTCAGTCGAAATTCTTCCATTTTTTCGCTTAGTGTCTTTCGCTTCGTAACTCGACGTAAAGCGACCACAGAGACGTTGCTGTAATAGGGCCACTGGGTTACACAAATTTTCATCTAATTTCATTCGTTCCTGTTCGCGGTCTTACAATGTAAGCGTTAAGCAGGGGAGAGAGAAGAGAATAGGGCCAGCGTAAGCATTTTTGAGCCAGGTGGAGACAGGGCACCTAGACGATCCTATCAGTGAGCAAATAGAGTAACCGAATACAGCTGCAGCCAAGTAAATTCATCATTGGCTATTGAAAAGACTATTTTGAACTGGGCCATTTGAACTCGTAGCAAATGCCGATCAAAGCAGATTAAATCTTTAAAATTTTTACGACGATGAAGCTTTATGTGGCATTGGGGATGCCCATCAAAATTTCACTTTACTTGTTATTATTATATGCATGGAAGATGGGGTATTAACCATGGCCCAACATAAATTACATTACATCCAGCAACCTTTACTGTTTGATGTGTTGAACATATTCATGTTGTTTCCACGCTCCCGTCGCGATTTATGATATAGCCGTTAAAAATTGTGAAGCATGGGATGCAAATTCCGAAAAACAAGTCATTTTGTTGAACGAGAAAAATTCAATTGCAGAGGAAATTGTACTCGATAAGCTGAAAAGTTAGAGTAACCAGACATCCCAAAGTGTTGGATTTTCCAATTTTTTCAGGATTAAAAATCGCATTGCTTGAGACGTTCACGATCCTCTTCTGATTTTTGAATTTTCCATGGGGAAAGAACGTTGTCTGTTTAAAGCATTTGAAAAAGTATTCGAATGTAGCGTCACCTTCCTCCCTTCTCCCATCCCCAACACAATTCTCAAAGCTTCAACTGCAGTGAATGAGTGATGTATCACAAGTATTCAGCCACAGATTATGTGGCTGCCTTTATAGATGGTGACTTTCAACAAATGCCTGGACTGAACAGACACAAATAAATAAAAGCACCCTTCGCTGCAATCTTCAAGGTGATTTACGAAACTTCAGTCAAATTGCAGGAACCACTGATGTTTGCTGGTATGAAGCCGCCAGAAGTTCTGTGTTTTAGACAATTTTCCAGAACTTTTCTCTAAAATTCCCCACTTTTGCGTGCTACTGCATATATTTTACATTTCTTACAAGGCTGATTCGACCTCAAGCCACCTTGCAAATGTCACATGAAGGAATATGAAATGGGTTGCCTCTTGTGACGACCAATGACACAGTCATGTATATATAATCAACAAGAAGTTATGAAGACGTGAGAGGTCACGATTAAACGTTAGAAGAGCACGAAAACCATGAAAAACAATCCAAAAAACTTCGAATTATACAAGCGCATTATACAAGCGCACATTTACATCAGTTAAAAGGTTTTCATTAGACGTTTAGGGGAAGCTTGAATTTTCCGTATAATGGCATTGAATCTTCGTTCATTGATCCTTGATTTTGCAGTTAAAAACGTAACACTTGCATGTGAAGTTGAACGATAGCATCAGTCATACTTGAGGTCTGTAATGTTTCTTTCTTTGTTGCTTATATCCGCATCCACTACTATTATTGCTAGTCGGCTTATCGGTTGCTTGATTCCCCTGTTGAGCCCTGAATTGAAGGCCTGCACATTGAATTCTAAACATCACGTCGACAGAGTTCACTCTTTTCAATATATACATGCTCGATGTGACGCTCAAATGGGGTCTTCATCAGTCAGCGTGAACCATAGCGAATTAAAGGCTAATGAAGAAATATTTCGTTGTAACACATTTTCACTACCCGCCACAAAGCACATAGCATCATCCAGCAAAAAAAGTGTTATATTACAGTAGCACAATCTTTGTTAGGCTACATCATATCCAGTAAGAATAAAAGGAGCTTGAGGGAAAAGTAGAACAACTTGCCACGTAGCTATGGAGATGTGCTGTTGTACATTTCATCTCATATGACCAATCCATTGCCCAAATATATAGAAACTTTGATAAATCAAATACAACGCCAAATCTGGCGAACCCGACTAGCTGTGACTGTATTCAACAACAACAAAAAAAAATGCTCTTCGTTTATGCTGGACTGGATAGGTTGTGGCGTAAAGCTGACATGCATATTTTGAGGTGCTTTAAATGGCATTCACTTATATAGTGCAACAAAAATGAGCGAATCGGGATAACAGAACAAATGATAATAACGACGTGGTCATGTTATAGTAACTTGGGTGATTGGTTGTTTACAGGTGAGGAATGGACAGGTCGAAACACTGCACATGTGTGCACGCATACTTACGCAACTTCGCAAAAACATAGCTTTGCAAAAATTTGATGAAACGTATTGTGCAGCTTTTTTTATCCCCTCTTTATTGGAAATATGAAGAAGAACAGAAGCGTTTGTCCACAGCGCTGTCACTGCTATCTTGTATCGATGAGTAGGTAAATGAAGCGATGGAGTGACACCTTGAAACAATTTTCAGAACGGTTCATTAAAAGATCCCGGAACACATCCACAAAAAAACGCAATAATCGTAGGGGTTTCTTGATCGACCCACTCAAAGGGTGCAATTTTCTTCGCAGTGAACAACGGTCTCTCACAGAACACTAGTGTTGCGAATCACAGCACTCGGTATGAGTCTTAGCAATTGCCAATGCGCAACTCAACTCCTTTTAATGGCGATCTACGCAGGTGTCGTTTCCTCAGTTGTGCAAACAACGTGATTAGTGTTGCGTTCAGCTTTTATACTTCCATCCTCAGAAATATTCTGCAGATGCTGAGACATGTTTTAACCTCACTTTCGTTTTCATTGTTTACTTTGTTTTAATTCGTCTTATTAAAGGGATGTGCTCTAGTTCCATCTACGTGTTGTTTCCTTTTCTTGGTTTGCTTGTGCAGCTACTTTGAAACAGAGCGTGATTTAGAAATCATTAACTTTTCCTTCAATTTCTCTTCGTCACTCTGCCCATTTGGCCATTTCTAAGAAATCTTCTGCACATTCCATATGTCTACCATGATGCTGGCTTAGAACTGTACAACGGAGGCTGAGATGTATATTGTCTTTATTGACTCAACGGCATCAAGTTGGACAAACGGCGACGAATACTTTTTCCATGCGTGAAAACACTGGGTTTGGTTCAGATTTATAATAGCAGAGGTAAATGCAGTCGTCCCTTTTTAGCTGGAAGTTTTCAAATATCGGGAAACATGGACTTGCTAGAATTTATGGTGACAACGCTTCCAGGTATAGGTATAACACTTAGTGGTTCTAGATCTTTCTGCAAGGATCCGTTGTTCATTGCTAAATTTGCATGCTGCAATATATAAGTGTAGATTAGCTTGTGAAACATTCCTTTGTATGCAGCCGACATAATAACGACCTTGTTATCGCAAATGCAATGAAGATTATAATAATAATACTATTGAAAACTTGAACAAACTAGGTTTTCCCACTGCGGGATTAAATTTGATTAGGCGGATGACAGTAGGCAGAGAAGGAGTATTCGAGATTTTATGGTGTCCTATTCCCACACTGCATCGATATGACTGAGTGAAACCTGGCGAATGTTGCTGGCTCACATGCATCGAGTTTAATGTTACACTCCTTACGTCTCTTGTTACAGTCGATTTCGATTAGCTTGCATGGAAGAAGCAATGCATTGCTCTGCGCATAAGATGGAACATTCTTAAGGAAGCGCCACGATTAACGTGGCACATTTCGTTTTTCCGTTTTTAGTACCCGCGTAAAGAATTCATAAGAATCTTTTTGGGGTGCGATATAGTGCTTATCCAACTCTGACCTCGAGAACCGATCTTCTCTTTTTTCTTTTTTTTTTCTCCATTTCGTTTTGATGCCTATCACTTACTAACTGCGTTTGCAGCACTTACAAAATAAGAATTGATTAACGCAACGAACGAAGGTAGTTTTCTTCTGAAACTTTCAGCGCTACTCAAGCTTTCTTCGTTTAACATCTTATCGTCATATATATTCGCTGCACCGCACGTTACTTGTCATAAATTCGCTGTTAAATGATTCCTTATAAGATAATAACAGATAAAGTAACGGTCGTTCGCTAAAGGCTTGGAATTCGAGCGTGTCTGCAATACTTTTTGACAGCGCGATACCACTTTTAGAATCTAGAAATTAGGAAAAAAAATCGCATAGGTCTGCAAGCTGTTTGCTCTCCGCAAATCATTCTCAGCTCAATTCCATCTCTTTCACTAGCAAACGATCATAATCTTAGCTCTGGAATTTCTTCATGGTAGAACGAGTGCAGACCTGTAACTGCGCTAAAAAAAAACTTTTTTAAAATCTTCCCAGCGTCCATTTCAGAGGCGTGTTTTCATTAGCGTAGTCTGCGCCGCGTCCAAGGCGCACCCTTTGCAACAACAGAAACAGGTGACAGTGCGAAACGTCCTTTTCAAGGCCTTCACACATCGCATGGCATGCATATGGAATCCATCACCTGAGAAGTAGTGAGGCCAGAACCTCGCCTTATTCTCCTATACCCCCCTATGTCCCCTTCACTCAACCTTTGCGTCGCGTGCGGTCGCTTGTGACTGCTTAATGCTAGTTGATCTGGTGCCCTTTATTATTGTGCTCTCACTAACTTCTTACTCTCCGCGCATAAATATTCATTCACTTCATCTCCGTCTGAAATATTTTTATTACTCTATTCGCTATCACTATTATTTTGCCACTGACAACAAAGGACAAATAAACGTGCATACCACTTCTTTTATTGTTACTCAAATAATGACTTCATTTCACTTCAGATATTCGTACTCATATCCGTCAACATATATCCACTAAAGTTGTGCCAATAACAAGCACTTCCATTTGCACGATTCCACAACACGACCACCGATGTTTGGCAATAGCCGAAAAAAGCTGAAGAAAGGCGTGCGGAAATTCCTGAGAAAAACTTCCCCACAACACTAATAATTCGCCGAGACATGGCAAGTGCATTGATCGCGCAACAATCGAGTTTGTCGTTTTTGTGTTCCTTTTCCATTCACTAGCTTTATTCACAAATGAATAAAAATGCATAGCAATGATAAAGAACACACATAAGCAAACATGTGATTGGCACTCCCAAACATTCAGTATGTGAGGTCGACGAGAGCATCAACATAGCAATTTTTTAGCTCAAGAGTAAACAGAGACACATTAATGGTACTAACAACATTCCATTTGCGAGCGGTTCGGAACTGGTAGGAGTGCTTAGTTTTGTCGATGGTGGCGAGCCAATTGATAGGAATGCGTTCGTATCAGTGTTGCGGCAGCCCGCTCAAGAAGACTGTCGAAACAACTACTAGCAAATTCTCCGGCTACTTTAAAATGCAGCATCAAGGTGAAAATTTTTTTGCACTCAGACCCTTTATGAGGAAATTTTAAAACGAAACTCGAAACCCGGTTGAAACACAATGCTCAATGGGCGAATGTTTTATATAGGTTAGCGTCACATTGGTGACAGATGCACTCGAGAGAGACGATTCCACTCGAAACAGCGAAACGTTAATGTCGATGTCGATAGAGGCGGAGTGAGTAGAATTGGCCTTGCGATTAAGCAGCCGGATGAATTCTCAAATGGTTTTATTCATTTTTGAATATTTTAAGGCATTGTGACGAATACCTTAAGATAGGCGGCATCCTTACTGCAAACATTGCGTTTAAATAGGTGCACTGATATCGGCATCAGATGTGAATTTTACGTAGTTGCGTTCTATCATCCAGTTTATACTGTAGATACGAAGCTTAATTTTTCGCAGTGAGCAAGAATCGTGACACACCATGTGGATCCCTAAAGCACTTTCACGAGAATAAGTTCGAATCCTACATTATCTTGCTGCGAAGACCACTAACCGATCTTCAGCAAAAGCAGTACGTGTATATTCAGTTGAATGACTGCACTACGCAAAAAGTTCACGCGTCACATTAAACATTTTTGCTGATATGTGAAGCTGCCATTGATGTGACATATCAGCGACGTTATCTAAACCCGCCTGTAGAGCAATCGAGAGATCAGTTCTGAAGTGAATATAGATTCTTTAATTGGACAAACTATTTGAGGTGTCATTTGTGTAGAGCAAAAACAATGGCTATGTAGAACACAAAAAAAAACAAAACAATGGGATGCTGCTTTTACAACAGCGCTCGAGGCTGCACGGCTTGCACAAAGATTCACTGTCGACCCTCACTCCAAAACTTCGAGTGTTGCTGCCCTCTGCTTCGCATGAACTCGTCGTCGCCAATACATACAAACTTCACAGAGGGGGAGGGGAACTGAGTTGGAGAGAAATGGGCCAAGAAGGCAAGGGAACGAGTGCACATTTGTATTTGCAGTCGCATTGTTATTGCGCTTGAGAAGTTTGTGCATCGGAACGGAACGGTATTATGTTGCGTGTGACGGCAACGATACTGCGGTGTGTGTGACTCACCTCAGCCGTGCGTGCCACTATCGACAATGAGCGCATTCCACAATCGGCGTTATTCATTTAAACGTGCGATGGTTTCGGAGAGCTCGCCAAGATTCCTCATCCTCTTATATTTTGCTGTCAATGTTGATCACACCCTCATATCATCTTCCCCCGCAAGGTTTTTGTTCTCGATCTTTGTTCCTCACCCAGAGATCACCCACGCGAAATATCAAGCTGACATCCTTGGCTGTTGCTCTTATAACCTTATGTTTCCGCAAACGTTTATCGAATTTCTGCTTTCGTTACTATTTGCAAAAACTGCTGCTGACTTAATTTTAAAGCGTCCTTTCTCATTGTCGAGGTGTTCGAGTTTTTAAGCACCCGACCGTTTAAGATACGAGTGAAGTTGCGGCACTCATCTGTTCGTATGTATTGTTGACAGCAAGACAAATGCATACACCTACACCCGCACGCACGCACACACACAGGTATGGCTAACCTTTTATGTACACATTTTGTTGCTTGTTTCCATCTTCGGTACGGTCTATATTGGCTGCTTTTTGAGATGCACTTCATCAATGGTAGCACAGCATGACACCTTGAGCGATGTGAATTCTGCCTCTGCTTGACAGTTGATGACCACCTAACCACAATCGTAGCTTCCCATCTTCATTACAGATTCGTGAAGCGCAATTTAAATGAACTAATTTGATTCAGAAAATATGAAAGATGCTGTATGCGATAGATATCTGTTTTGTGAATTACGAGGCGGACCAGTCTGAAGAGGTTATACCGTCAATTTTTACCGCTACTGGAGGTTATCTGAAGCCATTGTTAGGGTAAAATAGTCAGAACGAAGGCTTCTTACGTTTATCTCATTGGTAGATCCTAAGAAGGAAGTAAAATCCAGCAGTTTTTTTATAGGTCAGTGATTCTTCCGGAAGGCACTGCATGCATTTGCTTTTTTATTGCTAAGTTCCTTTTGGCAGTCTTTATTGTTGCAATACGACAGGGCAGCTGCCCCTTTCATGAAAAGTAACCAGCGTGGTGCGAGCGTAAGCTATAAAGTATCAGTTATGTAGACCACAAAACAGTTTCCTGGGCACTTTACGAACATTACCTGCATACTTGTACATATGCATATATCGTACCTGCATGTATGTACACACACACATGAATCCCTTTGTTGACTGCAGTGACGCCGTTGTCGTGCTGTGCAATACAGAAATGACATCAGGCCAATGAAAACAGATTGAATGTTTGAGGGGATGCTCAATCGAATGCCCACCTTCGCAGCAAATATCGGTAATAGAAATTCTGTGACTTCTTCATCTCACTTTACCTTTTCATATAATGGCCCTCGACCGCAGTAACATCTTTATTATCTCTGAGTTTCTTTGTTTTTAGTAGCGTCCTATCACGAGTTTCCGTTGCGGTTCTTTTAGTTGTAGTGAAGTTAATATGCTGCTTATCTTCACCAGATTTGACGCTCATGTGCTTGTATGTGGCTTCTACTGTTGATGAAAAATATTTTTGTGATTAGTATTTTTATTAAGTGTTCTCACGAACATTCAGTTTTCTGTGCGAGGCGAAAGGCGATGAAAGTTTCAGCGAAGGGATGCGAATTTTTTTCAGGCACTGATAAGCGTATGATGACTGATAAGGAACGAATTTCATTTTCATTTTTATGCTGTTCCATACGTGGAAATGGCTGATTGCGATAAGAGAATGCCAGAGTCTTTTGCTCACTTTTGGATGTTCGTTGCAGGTAACGGGAAAGGCTGCGGTGGGCTTACAGCGGAACTGGAGGTATAGGTGAAGTTAATGAACGTTTTTGGTAGAATTTTGGTCAATGGAACTGTATTTGTTGTTGAAGTAACTTAACGACACAATAAATACAATGATGGAAGGCACATGTTTCCTAGTATTTGCTGCTGTTTCTTATTCTTATTTCTTTCATACCATCTCACTTTCTACCGTTGTCTGAAGCCGTTCTTCTGTATAAACCCCTGCGGTTGTGTTGCCAAATTACTGTAAACGTACTTCAGTCATTATGCTCCCAGCAGCGGTTTTAAACTTCAGAGCAGAAATTCCGGAAATGGGAGTGGTAGATCGGTGCATGAAGAAACGCTGAAATGCTTGGAGGTGCATGCGCAGAGAATTTATGTCATGACGAGTGCAATTGTTTCTTACATTTGTTATGAAGAATACTAGGTGTTTATAGGAGGAGTAAGATCTCAACATATGTTAGCATGGTTTTTTCGTGGTGACGATTAGAATTAATAGGTGTTCTAAGGTTTGCTAGCACACGTTGCATACAGGTGGCAGTAAGTTTTAAGTGCAGCGTTTGTGTTCGAAATTTCGTTATCGCAATGCGCTGCCTGCCATTATGCAGTGAACATCGCTTGAATGTGAACAAACGAGTGATCTCTGAGGTGTGCACCTATGAAACGAGCTGAAGTGCTTTTGTGTGCAAGGGCAATCTTGCTAACAGATATATGTGTGATAAGGTGAGATATATCGTTCGTCAGCTCAACTCTTCTCAGCTGAACAACTTCCCCAAACTATTGTGTCTATTGTTGTTTCTTTTTCGTGTATATATCGCCATTATAACTCGAAAAAAGAGATCAAACGTGAGGATTTGATTTTGATGCGTTTTTTATTACTTACAGCAACGCTTTGATTGTATTGTCTTTATCCAAAAGTAACTTTACGAGATGCACTCTCTGTTGGTTGGCGTATTTTTATCGTGGTTTTTGTTGCTTTCTTTTCATCTTTTCCTCGCCTCACTGAAAAAAGCTTTAGAGCCTACAAACTTGTTCATCTCGTAAGTGCTTGCATATATAGATATAGAATGGTCTCGAGTGGTGCAGGTGGTACAGCTGGAATGTTAAGCATTGCTAGGATGAGTATTGTGCACTTGTAGGGCAAAAGAACGGAAAAGTCCATCTTTGTAGGAAGAATTGTCAGTGCCTGTTATAGCGATCAGAGCAGCATTTTTTAGTAAGTCATAATATTCAAGAGCACATGGTATATTCCATTCTTACCTTTGATAATTTTTGTGTGACGATTAGTACCTTTTTCTGCAGACATGCATGAAAATATGTTACTTCCCATGCATAAATTTGCCATGGATTCAGTTACTTATTTGTGATTTCCGCTTGTCAGATGGGAGGTCTTTTGCCCTGTCAGCCGAAAGATAATGGCACCGTAGTGGCACAGAAGTATGAGAGAAACCCAAGGAAATTTTTGTTGAAAGGCAAAAATTCTCTGACATAGAGATGATTTTACTTACAATGGCTCACCTCTTGTATATCTTTAGTGAAGGGCATCGCTTTCAAGAAAACCTATTAGAAATTCAAAATTTCTGTGCACAGAAAAAGAGAACTTCTAGCTCACAATCCACTCTAGCACTTGTTTTTCGTCAGCTGTGTTTTTCAACTAAAAGAGCAGATGCAATGAAGGGAAACAAAGGTCATAGAACAGAGTTGCCGAACAAATGTTTGGAAGAAAGTAATTCAAAGACTTTGAATCTTCAGCGCCTTTTGCAGTTGAAAAGCTTATGAAATGAACCTCATCCGTCTCGCGAAGGCCACTGTTCTTAAAAAATTCATAGATTTTCTTAAGATCTGCATTTATGCTGAGTCTCTTGGGCATTCTTGGGAAATGTTGGCACGTTAATAAACTAATTACTCATCTCGTTATGACAGACTTACACAGCTTTTCGGGTAGTTACTCGATATTTGTGCGTTCACAGATTGCTGCACTCTTTGAGGGTTTCATTTGAGTCGACTGCAAATACCTGTGCCTATTTAATGGATTGAGTGGCTCATCTAGAGAAGTGGATAAGCAAGTTCTGGGGTTGGTGCATTCTTTCTCAGCTCGAATTTTAACATATCTCTCATTATTTTATTCAAAGGTAGAGTGTGACAATATTGAATTGTGTGCATCTTTGCAGGCAGTGTCTGACTGATAAGAGTACCACTGAAAGCATCACAGCGTTTCATTCGCAGCGTTATTTTTTCGTACATTCCTGTTTTTGAAATCAGCACGCTCATCACGTTTTTATCAAAGCATTAGAACCGACTGACCGGAAAGTCTTCAATTGAGACAACTAAGTATTTGGCGCTTGATCGTTTTTTGAGAAGTACTCTGGAATTCTCGTCTCAAAAAAAAAGGTATTGAATGCAATCCAGATAAGGAAGTGGGGATTGAAGAGGCTTGTGGGCATCGAGTTTACTGACTGCAATGGCTGATCCTAAGCATTTCTCTGCCTTTCTACATCTCTTCCTTTTATTCATTTTTGCTATGGCTGTTACTTGCTATCTTTGCAAACTCCCATTATGACATCCTTACGCATATCTTCTTGGTAATTTCATAAAGCAGAAGGTTCGACGATGAAATCTGGTTATTATATTTTGACCACTGAATGACCTATCTCGAGTTTCATTCTGCTTAATCGTTTCCTCATCCGGTTATAGAAACCTAAAACTGGAGTAAAGTACATGCTCTAAAATCGGTCGAGCACATCACAAAAGCGAATTGGTATCTAAAGATTTATGCAGGTATCCGGTCATCTATGTCGCTGTTGAACTGCTGAACTCTCGCTGCTAAATTATCAACGGCGGCTGAACTGTCTTGAACGTCCAAAGTCGTCTTCGTAGTCAACATGAGCATCAGTTTCAACATATCGGGAAATGTTCTACTTCAAACGATACTCTACACAGTTTCCAGTCTCGTGTTTTACGAGTCTGGAATCTGCTTCCTGTCAAAGTTGTTAATGCATCCCACTCCTTCACCTTTCAAAATGTGATTAAGTCGTTTCGATCCTCGCATTGTTGCTACTCTGATGTATCTAACGTCTCTTCGCACAGGCTGTTGCTTTATGGATGTTTCGCACCTTCTTGCTGTTCTTGTTCACATATCAGAAGATAGTGCGGTGTAGAAAGAATCCGGATAAACTTGTCTTGGACAGAAGGTATAGACATAGCAGCTGCAAGAAAATTACAGTAAGTTGTAAAGTTGTAGGGTCCTTGCGACGCAGATGTTAGTTGCCATCCCACATGGAAATCTCGTTTTAATGAAGAAACTCGCGATGCAGTAAGCGGAAAGAAGCGTATGCAATAAGTCGAATCAGGCGGGCATCTCCGAATCTTGCGACTTTGTAGGGTTGAGAAGTGGAACATTCCAAATGGCATTCGCCTTTGCAAGGGTCATTTTCTTGGTTCGCGTGTCGCATATTTTCTGCCGTGAAAGCATCAGCGTTGCTTGAACTTACTTATTTCTGTGCGCAGTTAACTGTGAACGCACATTAGTTTCGACGGGAACGTCGCTGTGGGGGAGCAGCACTTCACAAGTGCTTTTGCTGACAGCTGACGGCCTGTTCATATGCTCTCATCGATGCCGGTCTTTCCAAAAAACGTGCTCATCGATGGAAGGGAGATCAAGCAACGGCGAATCCTCAAAACTTTCCTGCTGTAAATCTGCTGGGCCTTTGATGGATGAAAATAGAAAAAGCGGCGTGGCTGGAGCTACAAGCAATCATATCAGAGGCTCTAGACAGTGTTCGTTGGAGGTAGACAACAGATGTTAGGGTGGTCCCGACAGGTGTCGCTGATGTCATCCACCCCCTCCTCCCAACCAGCGATAATTTATAAATAGCAAAACGAAGCCTGCGTGCGCTTTCGCCGAAATTCTTTCATAGGTGTTTCCCTGCTTTCTTGTCTTTGGTCAACGTCCTTTGAGAGTGACTTGTGGCTGATCTAGCAGTATGCCTAGAGGCAGTATTTGTGAATAGCCTTACAGCTATAAAACGTATTCAACAGAGTTGACTGCTGTCGTAAATGCTGGAGGGTTGTTGACTGTTTGCACCATTCTCTCCCTTTTTCAGTTGCAAAATTCTAAGCTATCTGCTGGATTTTCGGTCGAATCTCTAAGCGATGTAAATCCTGGATGCCGATCGTATCCCTTATCGGCCTAAGGTGAAAATGGCTTTGCTTATTCATTCGGAAAGTTCATTCCAGTAAATGTAAAATATTCCTTAGCATCACCGATCGACATCTTATCAGGAGTTACTATTATTGCAAATAGTAAAAATGAAGGTGTAGTTTGTAACGCAGACAGAAGTATTCACAAACATACGAGGGATGGAAAATGCTCAAAAGTCCTGCGATCATAACTGTCATTTGTTGAAGTCCCGATTTGCATCCGCTTAACGCCTAACTCTCATAGAACTTGCGTTCGTACATTGCGTTCATTACATTTGTTTGTATAGTATTGTGTGGTATGCTATTTGAGAATAAACTTACTAATCTCTAATTTGCGGGTGATTCATGTTTGAAGAGTTCTCTGAGAGGAAGGAAGGCAATTGAGTGAGTAGGGAGCACACTTCTCGCTTCCACCAGCTTCGTCAAAAGTGCTTTGCAGTGAACGCTCTCATTATTAAAGCAGAAGTGCTTTTCGTTTTTGAGCTTGTCGGCGGGTGCATCGAGCTTGAAACGTTTGCAAAACATTCTTTGCTATATCTGCATAAAGAACGAAACTTTGCAATTGTTTTGCCAACATTCACGTGAAAGTAAAACAAAAATTCGACGTAACGCATACAACGTTTCTTCTGATACCCTTCCTCAATATGCACAGGAAAGTGACGATGTGTAATGCGCTTTTTCAATTCTGTGAAAAGAGATGTGATTTATTCCTCTAATGGCAAAGGCTATTCACGGTGACATCCAGAGGAAACAGCTAATAAATACCAGAAGCGTGAAGGTAATTGTAAAAGCATAAACGTCATGATTTAATGTTAATTGGCACAGACTGACGATCCGCAGCTATATTTTTGCAAACGCAAGTTTCAATGCTGACAGCTTTTAAGGGTACGCTTTTCTGGCGATTAGAAATCGCCTCAGATGACATCACTATTGGCATCGTTCCCACTTTTCGTATCTCTGCCCATAAATCTGAAGGCAATAAATATCTTTCCTCATGACCGTTTTATGCGCTTCCATAAAACTGCATTTGCTTAGTCGGTTTTTGGAACGCCCCGACTATGATAATATGTATGTCTACCTGTTTATTCGTTCAATAGCACCAACTCGGGAAGCATAAACCGAGAATTGCGAATCCGCCTCCTAGAAATTGATTCCTCTTCATCAAATTTGTGGCTATGTGCCAAGAAATGTACATTCATTTTACACTAGCCGGGTAATCAATCAGATCACGAAAATGATCAATAATTTGCAGGAAATTTGTCGGGCTTGTAAGACCGACTAAAATATGGCAGCAGTGTTCCTCATATTTTTAACGTGTTGATAATCGATGGAATTGGTTGATAGGCGAATAGGATGCAAAAGGCGCATGTTATATCGGTTCCTGTGACAACTTTCTCCTCTGTTTGATGCCATATTTTTGTTGAAAGGGTAACTGTGGAAGCGTTTTCCGAATACGCTGGTGCAACATCTGGGGCAACCATTCAAATTCTGTGACCATTTTGCAAGACGCTTACCCTCAGGAAAGTTCTTTTCGGTTATTCCACCTTTGAAAAAGCTATTTATGTGAAATGCCGCATGACTGGATGGCGTCTGCTTGTATCCTACTGACAACAGTCTTTTGCAGTGAGGATACAATTATGAACATTTATGCCCATACTACGATGGCGATGAGAATAAAATTTACACCCTCCATTAACTCCTTTATGACTTATGAACGTGCCCATTTTTCAAGGATAATTAGTTTGCATATGAAGATTGCCGATTTGAATTTCGCTGACGATATGAGATCCCCGTAATCGATTTTTGAAGTGAGAACTGAAACATCTGAGTGAAGACTTTGGACAATAAGACAGTTGAGGAGATATCAAGGGACCAAACTCATACAGGCATTTACTCTTTTCGGGGAACTATAAAAAGTAGCGACCGCTCGCTTTTGGCGCAGCTTATGAATGTTGCTTTGGCTGATGAACGAGAAAATACAATCGGGAATTCCACTTCCGAAGGCGACGAATTCTTATTCAATCGTTTTTGATGTGAGTTTCCCTCACGTTCTTATCGCAGCTCAGAAGGTCCGCTCTCACCTTATTTGTCTTACTTAAGTTGATAGAGTTTGGCCTCTTTTTGAAGGTGTTTTATCATTCATCCATCTCGCTGAAATCTTTGAAAGCGTGCTATGAGCAGGAGACATAGATGTGGTGTTTTTAACACAGTGAACTGATATAATAGAAATATGAATAAAACTGCTTTACTGGGTCGATTCGTTTCGGTACACAGCAGAGTCTGATATTCAACCTGCTGATATTGTGATTTGCTATGCGGACTTAGAGTCGATACTCAACGTCAATGAGGGCTCTATTTGACTTTATACGCCTACACTTCCTTCTCCCTCTTACACCTGTATATTCAGTGAGAGGTGCTAATAATAAAGTGAGGTGTTCTTTTGCGATGAACATATTCACACTGCTCTTGCAGAGTTTATTTCCGAAACTACATTATGACCGAGTCTTGTATATGCGAATGTATGTGTCTGTCTGTCTGTCCGGCAGTTTCAAGTCGGGAACCGTTGAAGTTAGAGCAATAAAATTCGGTAGATATAACGTGCCGTCCACATTGGTCCATCAATTCAGATAGGATTTATAGTTATTCGGAGGTTTAAATGATTTCGGTATGTTTTAAACCGGTTGAATTACCATCTTA
Source organism: Baylisascaris schroederi (assembly GCA_006503575.1). Classification (NCBI taxonomy): domain Eukaryota; kingdom Metazoa; phylum Nematoda; class Chromadorea; order Rhabditida; family Ascarididae; genus Baylisascaris; species Baylisascaris schroederi. Next base: position 693,744 of record QEWY01003232.1, read on the forward strand.
CGGCTGTTGGATCACGGAAAGAGGGAATTTTTAGTGGAACATTCATAGATGCGGTCGGATGATTTTTGTTAGAATATCAAGGGACATTGCTAACAAAAGTGGTAGTAATAAACTTGTTTATGATAGTAGAAGCTCTTAAATGTTATTTCGCATTAAGCGGTTTTTGAAAGAGTTCACGTTGCGGATTTTCGAGACGCAAGTAACTCGTAAGGATATGTCAGCAATGCATTTACTCGTGGCGCAGATGCTCGCAGATGTTCAGAACAAATATTGATGGCGGCGCAAACGTCGTAGCACTGAAAAGAATATCCTTGGTGGGATGATGGCTTCCATTACAGACTAAAAATCAATTTTTGTCGAGAAATATATAGGTTAATATTAACATCCTAAAATATTGCCTTACATTTTAGATCTCCCGACTTGGCACAACTGTTGTTGTTACGGCCTCTGATGCTGGCGAAGTGCCATTCTTTTTTCTCTGAGTGCACTCTCAATAAACACCGCATAGAACAGTTGTCATAAGCAGTACACAATAGACAGCGAAAATCAAAAGAGTTATCAATGACCATCCGTGTAGTTTTATAATTACAGGTGTTCACTAATGCGAGCGTGCACCGTGTATCCGTTCTTAGATCACTTTACCAGCTCATTTGTTGGCGTTTAACCGGGTTTTAACTGCATTAAGCGTTAAACGGTGAAAAAGAATTAGTGAAGCTAAGTGAAATACCGCGAAAGTATCAAACATAATTGCAAAATATTTAACATTGGTGAATACTTGCTGGAGGCGCAATTGTCGTGGCATGCTATTCAGTGCATTTTTCGAACTCACCTTTTACGAACCCGCAATATGAAGTGTTTGTTTCAAGCAGTTTTTGAACTTAGAACAACATTCATGGCATCGTTTCGACATGGGTAACCTTAGCCACAAGCGCAGGCGCGAGAGAGAGACGGAGAGAGACCGCGCGTCTTCAGCGAGCGACGCGGCACTGGTCAGTCAGAAATAAATCGTCGCAATAAATGTGGAAATAGATTATGGAAGCAAGACTCAAGAAGCGAATTTGAACGCATTTGAAAAAGCATTAAAAGGTCTATCAGAATCAGAAATAACTCCTGACAAAAACAACAACTTTTCTATAACATCGATGTTTTATATGACGTTCAATTGATGTAAATTGCAGTGTCACCTTATTCATTATCTCATGCGTTATAGTTGTGCGTTTATGAAACTGTTCTTAATGAAGAACTGAATTCATGACGCGTCTCGACGACCTAATGAATTGACAGAATCATTCATAAATTACATTAAACTCATTATGCCTCTCTATGAATGGATCTTTCGTGCGACTGTTACATGCACCAATTAAGAATTCTTCAATTCGACAGTTCTTGGTTTCCTTCATTTCATTTCTTTCCTATATAGGCATACCGATAATGGGTATTGTAAGTTCACTTCATGATAGAAAAGCCAACCGACGCATTCAGAATGTGGTTAATTGCATTATTATACATTGATTGCATGCAACACTTGCTTTCCAACGTAGACCCGTCAGGATTGAGAAGGGAAAAGCGATTCGAAGGCTACATGCTCGCAAATGGAAGAATTGAAATTTAGATGGCGGCGGACCACAAATGGTTACAAGGCAGGAAACCTTCAGTGTAACCAGTGAAACGACTGCTTACATTGAAATGCACAACTGTAGCTAAAAAGCCAATTCGCAAGATGTGGAGTAGATGAGAAAGAAGATGGGGCTATCAAGAACACTCGTTTCGAACCACTAATCTAGAATGGCTGAATAACGTTTAGAAGTATTTACCTCGCGTGCGAGTTACCAATGTTGCACACAATCAACGTATGATAGTGCAATTAACCATATGCTGAGTGCGTCGGTTGGCTCTTCTATCATGAAGTGAACTTACAATACCCATTATCGGTATGCCTATATAGGAAAGAAATGAAATGAAGGAGACCAAGAACTGTCGAATTGAAAAATTCTTAACTGGTCCATGTAACAATCGCATGAAAGATCCATTCATAAGGAGTTGCAACGAGTTTAAGGTAATTTATAAATCATTTTGTCAATTCATTAGGTCGTCGAGACGCGTCATGAATTCAGTTCTTCATTAAAGACAGTTTCATAAACGCACAACTATAACGCATGAGATAATGAATAAGGTGACACTGCAATTTACATTAATTGAACGTCATATAAAACATCGATGTTATAGAAAAGTTGTTGTTTTTGTCGGAGGTTATTTCTGATTCTGATAGACCTTTTAATGCTTTTTCAAATGCGTTCAAATTCGCTTTTCGAGTCTTGCTTCCATAATCTATATTTCCACATTTATTGCGACGATTTATTTCCGATTGACCAGTGCCGCGTCGTTCGCTGAAGACGCGCGGTCTCTCTCCGTCTGTTTTTGGCTAAGTGCGTTGACCCCCATCGGGTGTGGGTCCCTTTTTGGCCAAGGGCGCCGACCCTCATCGTTTCAACCAATTAAAGCGAACCGTGATTTCAATAGTTCGCCGTATTCCTCAAATTGACGAAATTCGCGCATTCTTTAAACATTTATCGAAAATCGCGAGTTGTAAATGGCAAGGCTAGTAAGCTAGGTATTGGTCTTTTATTTATAGCTGTGACCGAAATGAAGTAATTGCTGTCGTGCATGAAACTATTAGTTTGCCTGGTCTAGCAGCATTAGACTGCAATTTGGCTGATCAGCTTTTCAGAAGAGTCGCACAAAGTTTTGCAACATTGCAAAATTGAAAGACGGAGTGGTCATTAGCGCAGTGTTAGTTGTCACGATACGAATTTGAGCTAAATATGAGGAGAAAACCTTTCTTTTCTAAACATTGAAACGCGTTTCTTCAAGATGGAAGTGAGGTGTTGTGGTAGTCCATTGCCAAATGTGCGAATAATTATCCCCATATTGCAAACTTACGCAAATGATTCTCAGCTGCAGTGACCGTTCTTTCCAATGACGATTCGTTGTTTTACTTCAACGACGATGTAGAAATCCGCCCAACTGTGGGTGCCGTTATTCTTCATTTTTTCCTTATTTCTAATACTGAAAGAATTGAAGAAGTAAGTACTGGCGAGGTATTATTCTCTCAAAGAAAACACTGATTTTGTCGATGGAACTAATCTCTGTTAAAATCGACTGCACTTTCACTGGCACGGTACTGTAAAGTTCAACAAAATTCAAAATGGATTTTGCCGGAATTCGTTAGCAGCCTTTGTAGGGCCTCAGAGCAACTTCGCCTGAAAAGGTTATATTGAAACAATGTCCTGAATGTTTAAACTCGATTGTAAACAAATATGTTGTTTTGTAGCGTATTGTGGCTTTCAGGAAGGATGCAGTGCGTACTTCAGGCAGCTCAACTCTCCTCGAATCCCTGCTGTACTACTCGTTTTAACGTTTTTATTTATATTTACTCACCGAAATTCGTTTGTATATGGCTGTATTCACCGGTCATCTTACTGATGACGGTGAGGAAGTCCAAACAAGGGCACCATGAGCATTGCGAGCCGTTTGCGAACGTAGGCCGAATGCGATGCGTCTTTAGAAACGGCGCCCGTTTTGGTGTGACGTAAGCGTCGGCTGCAGCACGGTTGATATGGGGGATGGTGGGCCTGCGCCCATCTAATATTTTCGTTTTATTTGGGAACCTTAATTTTAGTGTTGTGGGTTTATGCGTACTCAGATTAAATGCCAATCACTAATTCTGATGGGTTGCTATTCTTTTTATATTTGATGCCCCAATTTCTTGGTGTGTGTTTGTTCACCTTTGTAGGCTGTGCAAATATGTGCATATTATACCACTGATGAGAGTGATATTATGTTTATCACGTTATGTTGCGTTATATATATTTGAAAATGAATAGAGATAGGAGGTGGATGAATCTTGCTGAATGATGGTCTTGTTGTTGGCGCTTGTGCTGCTTATCCCCTACTCCTTCCTTCTTTGCCTTTCTCCCTTCCCTTTCCGCTTACCAACGTCAATAAAAATCGTGATTACCAGGCCAGCTAAATATTGTGATTGCGCCGTAAGTATGTCTGTGAACGTTTTACGTAACTTATCTCTTACTTAATTGCCTAACGTAACGAGCAGGAAATTGCGCCAAATAGAGAGCGCAATGCGCATTTTTTGCAATTGGTGTTAGTGGTCGGACAAATATTTGACAAATATTCAGAGACGTGATACAGCACCGAATAGCACGCTTTCTATGAATGGGCCGTTAATCTGTTCTTACAGTCCATCGTTCACTTACCCACCCAGCTGCGCAGCTAAAAGGATCAACAATGGTATCTTGTTTGAATCGTTGTCGCTGTATGTGTGAACACTATCTGCCTGGCAATTAAGTGACTTTCCGTTACCACTCATTGCTTTTTATTCGTTGTCTGAATGGAACCTGAAGTGACTGGCACTTATTTGTTTTGATCTTTCACCTGTCCACTGTTTTCATGTGCGTATTTTCTTTTCTCGTTGTTCCACTTTTCTTTTTTGCTTCGTTTATGATAAGTACGAGAACTATAAACGTAGGATTCTGTTTCGTCGTGGATTTCATATATTTGTTGAAACCTTTGATCATGGGGTTGCATTGGCGACTCCCGTCCATGGCCACTATCTTGAGCATCCTTATCCACCAGCGAACTGCTTTTTGTGACACTTTTTTCTATTGTGCAGATAAGTTGGCTTACTGTGTTCATACGGTCAAAGTTCCTTAACCGCCTTAACTTTTGCAGTTCTTTATCTTTGATACAAGAGCTTAATCGTGCCCATTCATAACTTCCGTTGTTCCTAGCCACTGAGAGAGTGGGTGAATCGTGCCGAAAAAACTTCGAGGGCGACCCTGGAATTCAAGTTGCATCTCCCAGCCTCCATGACAACCCATCAGTTAAATTATTCCCACAAATAGATCAGCACATAGTGGTGGTCGGATAGTGCGCTGTTGCGAATATTTTCTAAAGGCGTGTTGCAGCTGCCTTACATCTTGCATGTTGCTGTGTGTCCGTCTATCTCTGTTTTCAAAACGTGGGTTAAGCAAGCTGCGGTGGTGGAATCTGGTGTCTATGATGTAGGATAACGTGTAAGGGACATGTAAAGGAGATCAGCAGAGTGCAGATCAACTGCTTTCTTGCAGAGCAGGGAAAAAGGCGACCGCACGACAGATCAAGCTCTCTACCAATGCCTTGATGATCTCAAGGTAGAACAAATAGTCTAAGAATGCCTTGAGGCAAAACCCGGGGTGTATAAAAGGGGCGCGCATTTGCTTGGAGCTTCAATGCCTGTCGATTTCGTCTCGGGCTAGAGCTGTTGCGAACACGTCAGCTTGGAGCTGCGTGCTGGGATCGTTAGTCGGCGGGGGTTGCGCAAGGGGGCAGTACAGATAGTGGCGAGACCTTTAGAGCTAGCCTTAGTCCTTCTCCCAATCTCCCTTTTTCTTTGTTTGTGGTTCAGTGCAGATCCGTTTGAAGCGTTTAGTAAAATTTTGACCTCTGTTAACAGCACCTGAGCCTCAAGAGAAACCAACGAAACCCTTATAGATGTGCTATCCTAGTTTTATCATCTTTATAAGTTATTGACAGTCGTGGATGCGATAACATTTATGATTTTTTTCTTCTTCTTTTGCATTCTATCGGGCGCGACGCAAAAACGAATTTTCAGTCGGGAGAGTTGTATAAGAGATGTTGTTCATAGGGAAACAGGGGCATTATTTGAAAGTTTTTAAAGGACATTCATGCGACGCTTTGCTTTCATAAAGAAAAACTAATAGGCTGGCACCGACCCACTTGAACTGTGCGATGGTAGGTGTTCCTTACGACCGTTATTATTGCTCTTGCTTAACTGCAACAGATTTTTAAAACTACACCACACTGTGCTATTGCTTTTAATTTACCATGATTTCGATAATACATAGTACACCTATATTCCAATTTCTGCAGCCTATCGGTTTATTCGCTTATGGCTGGAGACTTTTCACTTTCCTTGGGGCACCATTGTTCGCTGTGATTCTATATTTCATGGCTGTGTTTCATGCACAAATTTTCAAAAAGCTCATAGCGTGCTCTAATCATGACTCGAACGCAGCCTAACCATTGCCAATATGTCCCCACTAATAAGCGTCACTTAACAGACTCACACGAAAGTAAACCAGCGACTAGTTGAAGTTTGTTTTCGTTCTGTTTTTAATGGTTCTGAATTTTAAAGTTCTCAGAAAGAGGGATGTAAGAGAAGGGCTCGTTGCGTTGGATCCGTGCCATAATCACTTTTTCGAGTTTTATTCGAATTTTCATGCATCCTCGTTTGCTTTTTATAGGCTTTCATTGTATAAAGTGGTTCATTGCACTGAGGTTTGCCTGCTTATCGCAAATAGACAGGAAGAAACACTAAACTACCCTCTCTTATGGGTTTGCCTAGCGAGAACGGGTCAGTTGGTAAAATCTAGGTTACAGACTAACCTTCTGCACCATTTCCCAGTCATCCACCACTCTCGAATGGAGGAATAAACATTTAAATGTGGAAGAGAGTTCACACACATTCTATATCAACCAGCTTTTCAATTAAGGCCAGATCGCAGAAAAAAGAAACGAGTCTTTCATAGAAGAGTCGTGTGATTGGTCTAGTTCATTAGTAGACGAAGACATTTTTTCGAAAGCATATTTATTTATATTTGTACTATTTGCTGGTAACCTATGAAACAGTTTTGTAAAGTGAGGAGATTGCAAAAGCGCATGTCGTCTCACCCTCTCTGGCACGTTTTTCCGCTTGATATAGTCTGTGGGTGGTCGAGAAAGTGATTCTTCTCTGTCCAAGTTCGTAAATGTCCACTGTTCCATATGGCTTCTCTGAGAGGTTGTGAATTATTGGAACAAATAACTGCTATAGGCTGGTGGCACAAGAGAGCTTGGCTTCGTAACCGGTTGCTATTTTAATTTTGAATCTCTCGTCAACAATAAACAGTCTTAAGATACGGTAATGAATGACTGTTGCAATATTCTGCGAGCTTTAAAATCCTTTGATCTTAGCAGCTTTCAAAGTGGATGCTGGACCACTCTTAGTATACGGCTCATATTTGATAATCCCACTTAAAGGGGATTGTTATCCAACGGAATTGAAGATTTCATGCGCCTTGCCTCAAAGCAGTGCACTACGGCAGCCAGATAATCCTCAGAGATGTTAAAGTGTGGGTCGCTGGGAAGCGTAGAGCATGGTAGCATAAAGTAGGGGGGAGTGGGAAACCTCCTACGAGTCTGCTGATCTTGATGTCCCAGGTCTGTCCATTATTTGCAGCTGTAAAAGACCTGTTTTATCATTGCACTAGTCACTGCTGCTCGTGAAAGAAAGCTATTAATGGCGGAAATGTCTTTTGATACACTATCAGCGCGCTCACCTTCGCTAAACTTAGGCGAAGTTTTTGCAAAGATTACGTTATGCTGTACACTCGAGATAACTTTTGTTTTTCTTTGTGTCTTCGTTTTCTCCATTCATCGAATCCGTTGACGCTAAAGCTTCGTATCCTCCATATTAATATTCCATTGCAAGGATTTCGTTCATCTCGTTTCAAATAGACGCTTTATTATTACTTCGATCCGACGAGGCGTATTTTATTTGTGTTTCACTTAAACGCACTTCCACTGTCTATGTTTTTGGTGATGTTGGATGTCACAAAGTAGCTCTTCATTGCCGCTATGTGAGCCCTTTAGGTGCTAAGAACGAGCATTACACCACTTTCTTTCATCAAGCACCATTTCATATCGTTTACAAATGTGGCCGACTTGGCTCATCACACGCTTTTCACCGTTCGATAATTTGGTGAGAAGTGTTTAATTGGGGGATATGCAGCTGCATTTTATTCGTTGAGTATTTGTTTTTGGTCACTTCGATTTAATGAATCTACGTTCACAATCGCTTCCTTGTGTTCTTCAGTTTTTTTTTTTTTTCTGTTATTAAGCGGCGACGTTTCGCCACGTAAATTAGTGTGCATTGTGCTATTCAAGCGCACAGATTGATTCACCAACTGAATCTGGCACCTTTTCTAGTTGCAGTCCTAGGTGGATGTTGGGTTCAGAGCGAACACCTTAAAGCTTCGAATTCGAAGCGAGTAATTCGCTATTTGCGGTCTTCACCATTTCGTTTGTCCATTGGAGTGAATTGTACAATTGATCGAACAATCATCGACAACAAAAATAGGTAGAAGAGACCACAAGCTACGAACATCGTTCGCATTCTCTGGGGCTGTGCACGCCTAATCGAGTTGCTTATTTATGCACAGCGATGGCAATGGTGATGGACAAGCTCAATGGCAATAGTCCATTGCAATCCAGCCGGAGCGTCGCGTTGTGGTTAGTGACAGTTGGATGAACTTTTCTGAAAACTGGAATTATTGTAGATAAGGGAAAGCTGAATTATGGATCATGCGCTAGCATAAGGTATGGCGTTCCTATATTCGGTGATATAGTTCACATAGACATACTTGATTTGAACGCATTAAAGGTTTGTTGGCAGTTGATGGAGGAATAGATCTGAGAAGTCCCCTCGATTTTGAATTTACGGATGTTTGTATTTGATTCCATAGGTGTTTCCTTAATGGATAACTCCTTAGTTGGCGCAGAGCGGTGAATTTTTACAGTTGAGAGTCCATCCTATTTTCTATTACTGAAAAGAAAGTTCAACTTTTCCGCCGAAATTTTCTCTCATGTAACTGCGCGAAGTAATATAATTTGCGTCATTTAAGGGATCGTTTACTATCCTTTAAAATTTCGGTTTCATTCCATTCACCCGCCCCTTAAAACCTCACAGTCACCTTGAATGCAAAAAATAGTGAGCCAACCGAATGACTGAATTTGTTTCATTTCTTCGTGCCTATTTTCATTAAATAATTTTCAGCTACTCCTCCGAGCAGCTGTCGTTGCACGGTCTCGAAGCAAGCACATCGACTGCCCTAAGCATCAGTGATATTGAAGTGTTCGAACCAGAGTAAGCATTCATGCAAATATTATCGTGCATCCGCTTTATCAATATTTAAGTTGACGTGGCCATTGCCAAAGTGATTCTTTATTGGACGAGGAGGTATCTTTGACACCTTGAAATTGTTGTTCTAATGTTCTCAGACTTTACTGTAAAACGCTTGCATGGATCGTTTTGGGAAATATTTGCTTCACACAAATTTCTTCCTCGCTTTCGTTGTCCATTGATGAATCATTCGCATAGTATGACGTATCTCTGCGTTTGGCGCCGCCATGAGAAAGTCTTCAGCTTCAGGCGACGGTGTTGGTATATCGATCGTCCATGGCATGTGTTTGGCTAGTGTTAAACTGTTTATGTGCAATGCGCATCTCAGTGTAAAGCAATGGGTACTACCGCTCCACTTGATGATTGTTAAACATTATATCTGTTTATAGATAAGGTGGTAAGTTGAAGTTTAGGCAACTGCAAATTTGGAATGAATTTCGTCACTGTTGCTACCTTCGACAGTAGCAACAGAGTTAAATGCCTGCTAGCTGGGAGCAACCTTAGGTTCCTTCTCACTGATGAATAGTTGGGCCACTTAATTTCGCAATCTGAGCACACTATTCGAGAATCAAGACTTCGCAATCTGTCGTTGTTATGACCTTCTATCGATAGAATCAATCGCCTATACACAGGAACTTTAGTTTTCCGAAGACCCATGAACAAAACAGGAATGCAGGCTGCTGATACCGAGTGCTGAAGCGGAACCAGTTGTTAATGTCGAGCAGCAGGTGTTTCTTTGATGGATTTCTTCTATTGCGCGTTCCTTAGATTGCTTTTGATTCATTGTCTTTTCTTTTTCGCAGTGTTTTTCTTAACACTCTAAATGAATGAGTTTGCAGGAATTTCGTTTTGAGTTGTTAGTTGTCGATTGCAATGTGTGAACATGTATACATATGCATATTAAATATACATGTGCACCTATAGAGCACTTATGCATGAGTTTGCTTCTAGCAAAATTGATTGAAATAACAAAGAGAGCTGGAGCCGATGATGTAAGCAACGTTATTGGAATGGCTATCGGATATGATATGCTCGTTTCCAGTAGTAACAAATCGTAAAATTGCAGTTGTTTCAGATATGAACAGCAGTTTCTAACTCCGTCATCAAGCACTTCATCATCATCCTCGCATTCGGCACACTCTTCTTCGGACGTATGCTATTCCGTTGGTGTTGATTCTTATCGTCATTTCTAACAGCGTAGTTGGTGTATGGGAAGTGGCAGGGGAAATGAATCAGCGTCCCTCCTAAGTTTTGATGGAATTTGCAAAGTTTTTGGTGTGTTTCTTCATTGTTGTGCCTGACATGTCTGCTGACTGAGTTAAAACATAAGGATGTAATGTTTCTTTGCAAAGTCTAGAAAGAGAGGTCCACAATGTCTCCGTAACCTGTTTGAAAAATCTGTGGCAAAATCTTGCTTCCTTTTCGCTCGCCTTTCATCTGAATCTTCTTCAGTTTGGTGCTAGCGCGGTTTTTAAAAATTTAATAGTAGACTTAAATAAACTTTTAAAAGTGCCTGCGCTTATGCGATGTCTTTCCTGCATATCTTTGGTGCGTATGGGTCCCTATATTTGATTGGTAGTTTTAGTAGCGAATATTAGGAGAAGGGGGGAGATCACGACGATAGAATGCGGTGATTGTGATCTGAATTTTGGGATTTTCCTCTAATTGTCCTTTTTCTGTCTTATAAATGTTGGAAAGTGCGATGTGGAACTTATATATAGCAAGTTGCGAGCGAGCCAAAATAGGTTTACTTGAAGATTCACAAGACAGTGGACCGCTTGAGCGAATGTGTATGAGGCATTCTTTCGGTGTTTTTTGAATTTCCTGCACCAGATGGGCTGGCGAAGTGAACTCAATTTGAATTGTTCTTGCTGTCAACATTTGCTGCTTTATTCATTAAAATTATCAGTCTTCGCCATTACACGCAACAGCCCTTCTCCGTTCAGAAGTCATACCCACCGTTCCGGCAATACCAATAGAAATGCATTCGTTTTGAACACATTTGCACTTTTCGTGAGTGATACTTTCAGCCATAAAACCAGCAGGCAACTAAGCAGCTTATAAAAAAGACCGGCAAGTTGCACTAAAAGGTGAAGCATGTTGAGAATCACCATCAAAAACAGCCAGAGGGTTTTCCGTATATGTGTTGTAGCCTTTGGCTCTATTTATATCTATAAAAGCCTTGTTTCAAGGGTGCATATCGTTTTAACGGTGTTGCTGAGACATCGCTGTCGAGTTCCGCACCTCCTGGACCGACGTCATGCGTATTCCTGCAAAGGGCATTGAAACGCCTCTATGCCAGAGAAGATTTTGAAGTTCTCGAAAGCCTCGGCGAAGGTTTCTTTGGAGACGTTTACAAGGTTTGCCTTTTCCTTTGGTCGTTGGTAGGAATGTTTGCACTTCGTTTCTGTATCGTAATTCTTCCGTTTGATCTGTAACTAAGTAGAATATAGATTAGAACAGGGGTCATCATCCATCAGAAGGCAATTTTCAATATATGAGGAATGATGAACGCAAAGAGGGGAACAGACACGTCAGGGCGGTGGTGGAAACGTTCAGGAGCTGCACGGCTTTTTGTGCAATGTGATGTAGGAAATGTGAATTTCGGCTATGTGAACCAGCTATGTAACACCTGAATTACTTGTTTCGCTCTTCGTGAGAGTTCTAAAACGAATTCGATGTGCTGCTACTTGACGGCGTTGAATCGAGTGTTGCTTTTATATCGCTGGGAGGAGTCACTTAGAATGGGTTAATCACTGTGTGAGCCCATCAGTGTGCCGTTACGCAATAGCGTGTCATGATTGTTAAATGATTCTATGGATTGTTTTAAATATGTAACATTTTAAGATAATATTTACGTGTGAAATTCGGCGTCTTAAGCAATGAGGCTTTGCTATCAAAGAAGTGAGAAACATTAAGAAGTCGATATTGGGAGGTTATACTTTTAGAAGTGATGGGCCAAAACAGAAATGTTTATTGTAAAGAACAGGTTGATTTCTAGTACACAGTAATTGGCCGTACTGTTCCCGAGTTGCCTCGTTTATGTCAGCTTAATGATCACTGTAATTACAAGGGAACATGTTGAGGGGCTGTTTTGCTCCATCGTTCAGGTAATAATTGCTTATGTATCGCTAATGAAGTGGATCTTTCTGCCCCTCTCTGCTTCATTTTCAAAAGTAATCTTTCATTTATTACTGCTCTTCTGTCCTGCTTTCTTTATTAAATGTTATAGTGGACATTGGAAGGGGCTGTTCTGAACAGAACTTGTCCAAGTAAAGGCCGGATATCCATTATCTCTTATCTACACCTGTTTCTTACGGCTGGTTCACCCGCTTTTCCCGAAATCGGAATCGTAGCGTTCACCAACGTGGAAACTTCGGGTATAAGCCCGAACGTAAATGTGCTGACACCGAGATACGACATCTCTGGGGTAGAGTCTTTCTGGTGTGTAACGCATACGTCACCGAAGCGAAATTAGAGGGGGAGCCCCCGTATTTGTTGTCACTAAGCAACATTTCGGTCTTTTTTAAAACTGCTCGGTTTGTCTTGTTTTGCAACGATTCGTAAACATATTAACGGGTTTTCAACCCACTCGATTCGGTTCACGCATACCGACGACGGCGGCTGCAATTTGGGGTTATATTTGGGATGATTTTAATCTTTTATATCTGTGCGGCCATCCTCTATCCTCTTCTGATGTTGAGATTTTTTTTTCGCTAATTCCGAGACGTCAGGCTTGACGTAGTTGGCATTAGCGGAAATGCTGTCAAAATTATTAATCTACCAAGATTTCGGAGCACTTTTGAATATCGGCTTGAAAAACTGTCAATATGGGATGGCTGCATAGTTGGATTTGTGGCATGTACATGAGGTATAAAATGCTTATATAAGGTGATTTGGCAACATTTTCTCAGTAATTTCATCGGATGGTCGCTGTATATTGGCTGTGAACTGCTGTTAGGTTGAGGGGAAATCTGAACGTTTGTGAGTTAAGGTTCGACATCGTGTCACGAGTGAAGTGATGGTGCTGAAGGTTGGCAAAGAACGTGAGAAAGAGAGTCGACCTCGTGCAAAAGCGAGTGTTCTCAAGGAGGTGGCCGTGCTCAATCAGCTCACCTCTCACTCTAATCTGCTTGCTTTCCGGTTAGTTATTTTTCTATAGTAGATGCTTGCCCCAGTGCTTCTGGAAGAATCCGTTATTTTTATTGGTGTCAGAGTTCGTTGTAACGGAATCGACGCAATCCTCAACGGAAAGGGCATTTCGCAGTTGACGTCCCCGAAATTTTCGTTATGACAATCTTACGATGAAAGCGGTTTAAGAGTGATTGCTTTAGAAAACGCATAAAGGTTTCACCAATGGCGAGTAAAGTTGCAACAGCTCAACACAAGTCGTTGTTATTGGCAAAAATGTGTGTGGAGGGGAAAGGCAGCATCCCCGTGCTATGTAATTTTTGTTGAAGCTCTCTCCCCTTCCTCTCCATCCCTTCCTCTTCCCCTTCCTCTCCTTGCACTTGTACCGCTGCCTTTTAATTAGGTGCACATCATCCATCATACTTTCCGTTTCATCGTGATGCGTTGATAAGACAGAATCGCTCAGAGCGTGTTCATTGCTACAGCTGATTCGCTGATTTATGTTGCTCGCTGAACGCACAAGGTAACCACTGATTTATGTTTGCTTTGCAATGTGCACTCATTTTTTCGATCCTTCATTCTTTTTTGCCTGTTGCGCATACTTCGAAGATCCTGTGCACACGAAGTCTGCAAACGCCCTCACACATTCCCATCATAGGAAAAAGAAGAGGTGGGGAAATTTACATCCGTTGTTAAGAAAACGTTTTCAAGTTTCATACCTGAGTATTCTTAGCATTCGTTAACGTAAACTGCTTTATGTTTTTATTTACGGATTCTACTTGTATAGCCTAACTAAGAAGTGACGAAGGTTTCATCCTACATGATCAGGGTGGTCGGTGCTTATCCGCTGCATTTGCGCTTTCCTCTTTCATTTTGCTGAATTGAAGTTGCCTGTTTAATTTGAACAGAAAGTTGGCTATCTGAACGATTCGATACTTACGTGTGACTTGATCAGAAACTTAGCCAACTGCCTATCAGTTTCATAGGAAAAAGCTTTGGAAAGCCAACTGTCTATGAATTTCATAGAAAAAAACTTTGGAATTTGCTGGATAAAATTTCGGCTGGCGGGAATAATTTGTCGATTATCCTTTATGGTTCCATAAGTAACACAAACTTTGCCTGTCTAAGGTGGTTTAACACTGGTCTAAAAAGTTTCATGAGGAGAGGAGGAGTTTTTGTCATTTGGCCCCAGAATCACCTTAGCCAAGGTAGAGCTGGTGTCAGTGTTAGAGCGCTTGGTTTATGTGGGCATTTGTATGATTTGCAGTGGTGTATGCGTCGAGGTGGACCCCTCGGAAGGAGTGTGGAATCTGCACATTCTGGTCGATTACTGCGACGGTGGCAGTCTAAGTCGACTCATCTGCGACAAGCAGAGGGCGTTCCCATGGCTGTTGCGCTGCAATCTTGCCAAGGATATATCATGCGCGATGAACTACGTCCACTCAAAAAATATTATGCACAGGGATCTAACTAGCATGGTAGGTTATCGAAAAACCAGCAGGCAACTAAGCAGCTTATAAAAAAGACCGGCAAGTTGCACTAAAAGGTGAAGCATGTTGAGAATCACCATCAAAAACAGCCAGAGGGTTTTCCGTATATGTGTTGTAGCCTTTGGCTCTATTTATATCTATAAAAGCCTTGTTTCAAGGGTGCATATCGTTTTAACGGTGTTGCTGAGACATCGCTGTCGAGTTCCGCACCTCCTGGACCGACGTCATGCGTATTCCTGCAAAGGGCATTGAAACGCCTCTATGCCAGAGAAGATTTTGAAGTTCTCGAAAGCCTCGGCGAAGGTTTCTTTGGAGACGTTTACAAGGTTTGCCTTTTCCTTTGGTCGTTGGTAGGAATGTTTGCACTTCGTTTCTGTATCGTAATTCTTCCGTTTGATCTGTAACTAAGTAGAATATAGATTAGAACAGGGGTCATCATCCATCAGAAGGCAATTTTCAATATATGAGGAATGATGAACGCAAAGAGGGGAACAGACACGTCAGGGCGGTGGTGGAAACGTTCAGGAGCTGCACGGCTTTTTGTGCAATGTGATGTAGGAAATGTGAATTTCGGCTATGTGAACCAGCTATGTAACACCTGAATTACTTGTTTCGCTCTTCGTGAGAGTTCTAAAACGAATTCGATGTGCTGCTACTTGACGGCGTTGAATCGAGTGTTGCTTTTATATCGCTGGGAGGAGTCACTTAGAATGGGTTAATCACTGTGTGAGCCCATCAGTGTGCCGTTACGCAATAGCGTGTCATGATTGTTAAATGATTCTATGGATTGTTTTAAATATGTAACATTTTAAGATAATATTTACGTGTGAAATTCGGCGTCTTAAGCAATGAGGCTTTGCTATCAAAGAAGTGAGAAACATTAAGAAGTCGATATTGGGAGGTTATACTTTTAGAAGTGATGGGCCAAAACAGAAATGTTTATTGTAAAGAACAGGTTGATTTCTAGTACACAGTAATTGGCCGTACTGTTCCCGAGTTGCCTCGTTTATGTCAGCTTAATGATCACTGTAATTACAAGGGAACATGTTGAGGGGCTGTTTTGCTCCATCGTTCAGGTAATAATTGCTTATGTATCGCTAATGAAGTGGATCTTTCTGCCCCTCTCTGCTTCATTTTCAAAAGTAATCTTTCATTTATTACTGCTCTTCTGTCCTGCTTTCTTTATTAAATGTTATAGTGGACATTGGAAGGGGCTGTTCTGAACAGAACTTGTCCAAGTAAAGGCCGGATATCCATTATCTCTTATCTACACCTGTTTCTTACGGCTGGTTCACCCGCTTTTCCCGAAATCGGAATCGTAGCGTTCACCAACGTGGAAACTTCGGGTATAAGCCCGAACGTAAATGTGCTGACACCGAGATACGACATCTCTGGGGTAGAGTCTTTCTGGTGTGTAACGCATACGTCACCGAAGCGAAATTAGAGGGGGAGCCCCCGTATTTGTTGTCACTAAGCAACATTTCGGTCTTTTTTAAAACTGCTCGGTTTGTCTTGTTTTGCAACGATTCGTAAACATATTAACGGGTTTTCAACCCACTCGATTCGGTTCACGCATACCGACGACGGCGGCTGCAATTTGGGGTTATATTTGGGATGATTTTAATCTTTTATATCTGTGCGGCCATCCTCTATCCTCTTCTGATGTTGAGATTTTTTTTTCGCTAATTCCGAGACGTCAGGCTTGACGTAGTTGGCATTAGCGGAAATGCTGTCAAAATTATTAATCTACCAAGATTTCGGAGCACTTTTGAATATCGGCTTGAAAAACTGTCAATATGGGATGGCTGCATAGTTGGATTTGTGGCATGTACATGAGGTATAAAATGCTTATATAAGGTGATTTGGCAACATTTTCTCAGTAATTTCATCGGATGGTCGCTGTATATTGGCTGTGAACTGCTGTTAGGTTGAGGGGAAATCTGAACGTTTGTGAGTTAAGGTTCGACATCGTGTCACGAGTGAAGTGATGGTGCTGAAGGTTGGCAAAGAACGTGAGAAAGAGAGTCGACCTCGTGCAAAAGCGAGTGTTCTCAAGGAGGTGGCCGTGCTCAATCAGCTCACCTCTCACTCTAATCTGCTTGCTTTCCGGTTAGTTATTTTTCTATAGTAGATGCTTGCCCCAGTGCTTCTGGAAGAATCCGTTATTTTTATTGGTGTCAGAGTTCGTTGTAACGGAATCGACGCAATCCTCAACGGAAAGGGCATTTCGCAGTTGACGTCCCCGAAATTTTCGTTATGACAATCTTACGATGAAAGCGGTTTAAGAGTGATTGCTTTAGAAAACGCATAAAGGTTTCACCAATGGCGAGTAAAGTTGCAACAGCTCAACACAAGTCGTTGTTATTGGCAAAAATGTGTGTGGAGGGGAAAGGCAGCATCCCCGTGCTATGTAATTTTTGTTGAAGCTCTCTCCCCTTCCTCTCCATCCCTTCCTCTTCCCCTTCCTCTGCTTGCACTTGTACCGCTGTCTTTTAATTAGGTGCACATCATCCATCATACTTTCCGTTTCATCGTGATGCGTTGATAAGACAGAATCGCTCAGAGCGTGTTCATTGCTACAGCTGATTCGCTGATTTATGTTGCTCGCTGAACGCACAAGGTAACCACTGATTTATGTTTGCTTTGCAATGTGCACTCATTTTTTCGATCCTTCATTCTTTTTTGCCTGTTGCGCATACTTCGAAGATCCTGTGCACACGAAGTCTGCAAACGCCCTCACACATTCCCATCATAGGAAAAAGAAGAGGTGGGGAAATTTACATCCGTTGTTAAGAAAACGTTTTCAAGTTTCATACCTGAGTATTCTTAGCATTCGTTAACGTAAACTGCTTTATGTTTTTATTTACGGATTCTACTTGTATAGCCTAACTAAGAAGTGACGAAGGTTTCATCCTACATGATCAGGGTGGTCGGTGCTTATCCGCTGCATTTGCGCTTTCCTCTTTCATTTTGCTGAATTGAAGTTGCCTGTTTAATTTGAACAGAAAGTTGGCTATCTGAACGATTCGATACTTACGTGTGACTTGATCAGAAACTTAGCCAACTGCCTATCAGTTTCATAGGAAAAAGCTTTGGAAAGCCAACTGTCTATGAATTTCATAGAAAAAAACTTTGGAATTTGCTGGATAAAATTTCGGCTGGCGGGAATAATTTGTCGATTATCCTTTATGGTTCCATAAGTAACACAAACTTTGCCTGTCTAAGGTGGTTTAACACTGGTCTAAAAAGTTTCATGAGGAGAGGAGGAGTTTTTGTCATTTGGCCCCAGAATCACCTTAGCCAAGGTAGAGCTGGTGTCAGTGTTAGAGCGCTTGGTTTATGTGGGCATTTGTATGATTTGCAGTGGTGTATGCGTCGAGGTGGACCCCTCGGAAGGAGTGTGGAATCTGCACATTCTGGTCGATTACTGCGACGGTGGCAGTCTAAGTCGACTCATCTGCGACAAGCAGAGGGCGTTCCCATGGCTGTTGCGCTGCAATCTTGCCAAGGATATATCATGCGCGATGAACTACGTCCACTCAAAAAATATTATGCACAGGGATCTAACTAGCATGGTAGGTTATCGTGTTCGTAACTTTTCTTCGAAATTGCCTTGATGCGACCCACCCAGCCTTATTTTGAATCTGTGCAGCTGTCTGAGCTCTCATTTTTGTGTTTATCTGTTCAATAGCTTACCACCAGCGCTGTTGTTCTTGCCAGGGAAAATGAAGCTTAACAGATGCCGGTTATCTTCGTTCTCGTTCGCCAAAAATTTGCCAGTGAAGGAATTGATTGCAGTAAAACTCATCGGAGTTAGAGGTTTTTTAAACTACTTTTACACATCTTCGAGCTTTTTAGGATTGCTTTTAAATGCTTCAGATTAGAAGTGCAGCAACCTGGCAGTCTAAGATTGCGGAATTTCACGAGCTACCTCCGAAACGGAGGCCTAGAATTTCGAGGAAGGCACGACTTCTCTCCCTTCCCTAAAGTTTCGAAACTCAAGTTCAGTGTGTTTCGTAACTTTCAAAAATGCAGTGTATTCTCAGAAAGAGTAATAAGAATAATAGATTTTAGCACACGAGGTCGAATCTTCGATAGGATGATTAACGGAGATTGCCTTAAGTAGTAGAGCGTGATAATTGTTCTAAATTCCACTGGAGGGACGTATTATCAAAGGAATGTTTAGAACACTTTTCATCGTTTCACAGGTTGCCTTATAGCCGTTTTCCGGGTTTTGCAAGGTATGAGACGTCACATATCGTCATAAGTGACGTGATACGATATCTAGAAAGATACATTTTTCAGAATGTACTGCTGCAATCAGTTGGATGTGATGGTTTGAAGGCGGTGGTGGCTGATTTTGGTCTGTCTTGTCGTATCCCAGCAAAAGGCGAGCGGCTGATTCAGGTGGGTACGCCGTACTGGATGGCTCCCGAGTGTCTAAAAGAAGAATACTACGATGAAAAGGTAGGCCAACATTGTGTTGAAGAAGGTAAACACTTATATTTTCCTCGCCGTGTAGGTTGTTTCCCAGAATCTGTGGGAATTTGAAATTGGGAAACGATTTTTCAGTCAATGCTTCCCATACTTACGAAAACAAAACGAAAACTTATGAGTTCATAGTAGGTAGTGCGCATCGATTTGTGGTGAAGGAGGGATTATTCGATTTATTCATGCAACACCCTGCTTCGTTCATCGATCTGCGGTCTTCGATCCAGGGGCACCACATGAATCACTGTTGTAAGCGGCACCCACATAGTGTCTCTAATCACCCATTGACGAACGCTTCAACGAGAACACAGCTTGGCTTAAAGTTGTGTGCAAAAACTTGTGTTTTACCATGAAGGGAAAAAGAGGAGACAAAATAGAATGGAGCGACGTGAGCAGCCAGAGGCTGTTATTGAGAGAATGAGTAAGCATTCTGAAGGTGTTGTTTTGGCATTGCACTTTGCACCTCACTTGAGAATATTCGTTACTACGATGCTTCATTGTGATTATGGACAGTTCAGCTGACGTGATATCCAACGTTATGTGCGCTATAGGTAGTCCTTCATTGACCTTCGCAAGTGATGTAAACGTATGCGACTGTATTCTTGAATAGATGCACGCAACCCAACGAGAAATTCTTCCTTTGTTTCAGTTGGTAAACAGCAACATTGTGTTCTTCAGGCAGATGTATTCTCTTTCGGTATAATAATGTGCCAAATGATTGCTCGAATAGACGCCGACCCGGAGGCTGGACTTTATAGGACGAACAACTTTGGTCTCGACTACATCCGATTTCCGGCACACTGTCAGATCGATACGCCACTGGAACTGCTGAAGCTTACTTTCCAATGCTGTCTGGTTCGTGGTTTGATCTTTTCCCATCGTTTTATTTATTGACTATGCACTACACAGCGTCACCGTAGAAAAATTTTATGAGAAGGATATTTATTTGTTGGCCACATATAGGCACACTTTGCACTTTGTTTCGATTGCTGACAGGTTGAACATGAGTCAGTGTACTTGCGAGTGCTATGCGCTTAAATTTTGTGTTTTTGGATGATTCGCTCTGATTTTTCCCCTAAATTTCCTAGATTCATCTACCACTTCCTAAGCCTTCATTGTTGCTTTTATTTCGAAGATTTCCGATAGCCAAGTAGGCAATTTAAGAGAAGTTTCTGAGGCTTTTTCTAATAGTAGTTTATAGTCACGTCAGACGAGGCTTGCTCGTGTGGCTTCGATGATGCGCCTTCGGTACATTTACTGCTTTGTATCGATTTGAGTATAATCGCCCCTAGTATTTGTTATCCTCAGTGCTCAGTAGTATGAACGGAAATTTCTTGACTTTGGGGGGAGGGGGGAGAGCGAGAAAGCCAGTGACAGTGGCATGTTCCGTGTGATGCCGTTGAAGGTGTGAAAGTGCGTATTGATGACATTGGTTGCTCACTCATTTATTCCACTGTTTTTTCAAGTGCATTGTTTCGTTACGGAATGTGAATTCATACGTTCAGATGGATCCATCAGCACGCCCACCTTTTTCGAGTATTTATGCACGACTACGAGATTTCATTCGATCGAGGTGGACCGATCAGCTGTCACATATCAATGTTGAGGTGCCGGCTAATGACACAAGTAAGTTTGTCGATATGTGTCTTAAAGACGCGCACATTTTCTGCTGATTAAATTAGGGTGAAAAGCACCTTAGGTGAATGGGAAGGGACTCTTCGATGCACAGTTTTTGCTGATTTCCTGAAAATTTCATTTTTTTCATTTGGTACCGCTCAACTCATTTCTGCACCAACTTTTATATAAGATGTTTGGTTGTCCGACATATCGAACTCCCTAGATCAGGCTGCTGTTGTGTCGAAACCGAGCTTTCTGGTCGGGCAGATATGGGTGCCTCTTTTTTCTTCTCACCTCCAATTTTTGATTTTCACTTGCAAGTGACGTTTTTTTCTCAAATCAAACCTCCATAAGGGTACCACAGCTTCGAACGTTTTGTTTCAAATTAGGCTCAGCTAATATGGTTGTTACCTTCCTCCTCTCACTTTTTTTTTTATAATTTATGCTTTTTTTTTCTCTGCCTACCAAGTTTGCATGCCGTTCTGTGAACGCGAGTGTTATAGAACTGGAGCGATCCTTCTCGGATGCGGCATTGAAGTCAGCATCACACTGCAAGCAGACATCATCGGCCTATTTTTCACCAATTCATGAGGCCGGCGGCTTTGGCAGAACCGAGTAAGGCTGTTTTCTCGCTTCTCGGTGATGTTTGAAGGCGCCCAAAAGAGAGGGGGTACTTCACTTGCAAATGCCATGAACAAACGTTGTAATGAAAGTAGCATAAGACGGATATAAAGAAGTGAATGCTTGCGACCCAAAATTTTTTCCTCTTGTTTCTTTTATCTTCGTGTATTCGCATTTTTCATGAGTCTCTAAAGATTTTAGGAATGCTGCGTTCCTCAGCTCATTTCAAAGAGGAGCGAGAAGTTTGATTTCTTATTTCTTATATTTCTAATTTGCGAGAAGTTGCAGGAGCCTTTTATATTGGGATACTAGAAGAGCTGCCTTACACTATGGGCGATTTTCTTTGGAGACCAGTGGGGACATGTGTGAGGAGGAAGTCCGGAAAAAGTGTCGCATGGAAGAACTTGCACGGAGTGTTGCCGTGGAAGAGGAGACCGTTGATCTGGTTCGTCGTGTTTTGTATATGATGTTTTTCGTATCAAACGCTGTCTTTGAAATAATCCACTTTTAGAAAGTATTTTTGTATTTGTTGAGAGGCAGTTCATACTCCTATTGGAATTGAGCATCACTAGATTCCAATCAGTATGTGAATAAGTGCAGATTGTGGCTTTTAAATATTACATAATCGAGTTGCTTATATTGTGCAGTAATGTAGTGCTTCGATTTGCTTTTTTTTCTGGGACTTCTAAGCAGTTACCGCAAGTTAAGTTTAGTTTAAAAGTTAAAGAATTTACATTCATCACAGATCGGTGACGCTGTCAACTTATTGCGATGCAAGTTGGCCGAACTGATTATTTTTAAGGAGAGTACCGAAGGGGGCAACCCCTTTATGAGTCACGAAATCTATAGCACCACTCGTAAGCTTGCACTTCCGGACATGGCGAGCGCAAGAAGACGATGCAGCACTGCCTCAGAGAACACCACGCCTCATGGAGCTAAGCATCATAGGGATCGACAACAGCATCACAACAGGTTAAAGAGATCCTTTGAGTGGTTGATCTAACCTTTCATCGTGTTGGTATTGGAGAATGGGATCTCTGAAGAGAAAACAAGGAAAGGCTAAGCAGTTTTGAAAGAACGAAAGGTGAGCGAGGGGAAGGTGTGCATTTCATACGTTGTTTCCTCTTTCCTTGCAGACTGGTGAGATAATTACGTGAAACTTGGTGTGCCTTGTTTTGCAATTTGCATTTTTTTCTTTGATCTATTCAAAGTTATCTCGTTGCGTGTAAAGACTGTTTGGCAAATGCTTTCGTTCAGTGATGAGGAGCAGAATGAAGTTATGGAGTGGAAACATGTTCCCCATGACGAAGGGAGCTACGAGTTTGACAAACAACAGCGAATTCGTCCTCAGCAAAGGTTTTTTTCATATCTTTTTGCTTCCATCCAACTTGCTCGCACTCATCCGTATATTGGACCCGTCCACTCTCTTCCGATTCCGCAAAGAATCGGCTCCGCTTTCGCAGTGATGTTATCAAGATGACCGTTATTTTTAGAGATTTGCCAACAGTTTTGAAATTTCTTATAATAACGAAATTAGCCGGCAAGCCCGATCTTATGGAGCAAGTTAAGTAGGTCAGGACGAACATCTTGTGCGGTTGCGATAATCATTTCTTATACTCGTTGAGCACTTTGCAGGAAATTCGCATCACGCTACACCGTGTAGGGTACTTCCTTGGTTGCTTCAATTCTTGATGTTGACACCGACGGGTCCGATGAGACGAGCAAATTCTTTTATGGGGGGATTCCGTCTCTCTGAGTTCGGTCTCCTAATGTGCAACAACTTATTTGTTCTAATGGGCAGCTTATTTTTTTGTTCGTTCGGTTAGTAACAATAATCCCTAAAAGAATTTTGATGATATGACTGTGACTGAATGAGTTAATTGAGGATTCGTTCGAGGCGGAGCTTCTCGCTGCCGAGTTACTCGGTTTCTTCGCGGAAAGTACTCTTTGTTGACGAAGATGTCATCGACCCGTCGGTGTCGTCGGCTTCTTCAAGTGCTGCGTCTCCGGTCCGAAATCGGATGGTTATGTGTGATGCTGCTGACCAGCGAATACTGCAAGGGCGCATGACGATGAACTTTAAACAAGAAGACCAAGTAGGTGCATTTGTGATCATCGTATTGGATTCGGTTGTTCTACTCGTTTTGCCACTTTCATGCCTGCATACATACTCGGTGTCGTTTTGTAAAGTCTGACAGCTTTCATTAGACTGTTCTGCTGTGTTACCTTTTCTAGTAATAGTGACGCTAATTAGTGATCTTCACTGAGCTATTCTCTGAAGAATCGGCACGGCTACTGGCATTTGTGTAGATCGCATACAATACAGAAACGTTCACATTTTTGCTGTGCTTTATTGAACCCCTTTATGGCCGTATTGGGCATAATACCAACTTCCATTGTTCAACCGACGGGCAGCCGTTTGATGTCGGTGTTGGCGATGTCGACATAATTCAGTGAGCAAGTGGCAAATACTTTGATTTCGAGCCTTGCAGAGTGTGGGGGGAGAAAATGAGTTTTGCTTTATTTTGCATTTAATTCGTCTCTGAGGGGTGGATCGTAACTCACTGATGATGCTCACTAATGAAGGAGTATTGCTAGAGGAGCACTGAAATTCATTTGCTTTGTGTGGATTTGTTGCTTAGGTTAAAAGTGACTCACGAGGTTCACAGACTTTCCGAGGAAATAACACTGTTGTTACGTGCATTTGAATGTTTATCTCTTCAAAATTGCTGTTGAATTTCAAAAGGCCAACATTTCAATACTTCAGATGTTACTTTCCTTAAGCGATGTTCACTCTCCGGGCATAATAGTTTCCCTTTTGTCAGCTTTTGACGTCGGATCGTTTTTTGTCAGTAGGCTATGATACGAATCCTAAAGGATTTGCCGAATGTCATTGAGCTTCCCAAGAGTAAGCGTAGAAATTTGCTGACTCAGAAAATGGTGTCTTTGAAATATCGGAAATGCCTGCCGTGGCCTTCTTTCCTTCTTTCCTCCCCGCTGGGGAAGACGAGGAGAGTGGAGTACTGTACTTCTCAACCTCGTATTAGTCTCTTTATGCCACATCGTGTTGACTGATGGGAGTCCAGATTCAGGAAGCGTGAACAAATTGTACTGCAGCCGCTGAGCTCGCAGAATTGAATGCACTCTTCTGCTTACTCACACCGTCCCCCCCTCCCCCTAATTTCTGTGCGGAGATCTGAACCCGAAAATTTCTGCGCACTGTAAGTTTTCGTTATTCTTAATAGAGTCCAAACGTTGCATCTTCAAAAGCGTTTTTGATATTTTTTTCTATTTCTGTCATGTTTTTGTTGTAAAAGCACTTGCCATTTATGTTTTCATTGTCTTTTCCGTTCTTTGCCCACAACCTTCATAAAGTTTTCCCGCTAGTGTGCGGTATTTTCACGTGGATTTCTTTTACTTACGGAACAATGTTTCAATCCCGGAATTTCGGTTTTTAGAAAACATTTTTATGATTGTGATGTTCATCCGTTTTTGAGATAGTAGTGATTAACATAATAAGAAAAATAAACTTGAAAGTGCGAGTATAAGTTTGGTTGTAGGCGCTGCCGATGAAAAAGGCCGATACCCTAAAGTAGCATATGTACGGAGACATAAAATAGTAGCTGAGTTGCAATTTCAGAAGTTCACGCTGCGACGCTATCCAGGCCGACGACACACGCTTATGAACGGCAGTTTCATTGAGGAGGGCGATGTTGTGCTTGAGACGTGCCATGTGGGCCATTCTAGATCAGTCGATGAAGTCAGCCCTCTTTCGAGCTCATCGCTTATCACCGGCTTGCCCCTCGTTGAGTTGTCAGCACCACCTAATCATGGTTCGTTGGTGTCGTTTTCTGCGTTTTCACTGCACAGTTAGGGGGTGAGCAGGCGATTCGTCGTTTGTCTGTCGTGTGGCTAATATCTGTGGGGTTTAACAGGGTTAATCATGTGCGAGAGATGTCGTTAAACTAGCAGTGGGCAGAATTTCAGGGCGTGTGTTCGGCTGAGCGCATAATAGGTTGAAAGATTTCGACACTGCGAACATTCCAAAAACCTTAACGTTACAATCCGGGATGATATCGAGTACATCGTTACGAATACTTGCTTTTCGTTCAGTTTCTCATGCTTTCATGACGAACTAGCAGACTTTTCTCTGCGCATTCACGTGTTTCGTCAGTCTGTATATTGGTTTCAGTTGGGGGAGCAAGCGAAGCTTCACCTACGAGCGGGTCATATGTTTAGCCATATCATTTTTCAACTCGAAAAGAGTGCTAGTTGCTTGAGCATCTCGATTAATTCACTTTTATTTTTCAATCAATGGGATCTTCATTTTCACCCTGTTAGCCACAAAAACCTGATAGTATACGTTTTGCTGTGTTCACCTGATAATATACGTTTTGTTTATGTTGCTAAGAAATGCATCCACTAAGAAAGCTTCTCTTAAAAAGGGAGAATGATTCATTGGGAATGAAGACATAGTTGGTGTATTGCCGCAAAAGGTAATTGAAGGGCCCTATACATTAATCCATACAAATTCGTCCGTAAAATCAGATGATGTGAAGTTTGCTGGGGAAAGTGCGCGCTCCGATGTGATTTTAAACATCTCGTCGAGTGAAGGCGAGGCTATTCTTTTTAACGTGCTTAAACAATGTTCAAAAATCGCGAGCATCCTCTTTCTTGCATATCCATCTAGTAAGGTGAGCAAGGCGAGATAAGCTAGAAATTTTTAGCCAAACCCATAGCATAGATCAGTTGCAGTCTATGAAGTTTGCTCATATTTTGGCTTCGATGTTTATTTATGACGGAGTTTTTGACAGCTTCTTTTATGCTATAATGACACACATGAGTTTTTGTATAGTCGAGGCGCTGTTCAGTTGCTGCTTAGAAAAATGTTATTCGTTTATTCGGGTGATTTGCCACTGGCAAAGAAATTTATAAAAACCGCTTCATCCGTCTGGCATGTTGTTGTATTTTTATCAGAGATTGAAAGGTTCTTTGTTTTAGAGGCAGCGGCGATCTCCACAGAGGCAGCCTATTCGCCAGTGGTCGTTGTGCAGCCTTTGTCAACGAGGAACTCTCTAGGATCGTTGGCTATGTTGCAGCAACCAGTTCGTTTTTATCGTCATTCTGTGCAAACTGAGACTTTGTTGTCTTAGCTAATGTTCTGCGATTAAGACGGATCAGAAAAGTTGCGGGATGGTCCTAGTGGGCGGAGAATCCGACGAGGACAATACAAATTTGGCCGTAGAATCGGGCAGAGAGAGCCTCTTGCCGAGATGTCATAAGAACATGCTGAATGTCACAGGACGGGTTTTCGAATCCTAACACAACAAAGTGGCTGTGAAATTGTCTGGCAACGACATGTACATTTACAAACAGTTCTACGGCTGCTGACCACAACTCTTAACTCCCGTATTCACCGTTTCTTTCCGCTGTTTTAGGCTATAAAGAGTTCGGGGGGTATGATGGGGCAACATGAAACACTTCAAGGACGATCATTTTGAATAAATCCGTGCGGCTAACAGGCTATCGTAACCAGCTACTGAAAGATGACCAAGTCATCATTGAGTTTGAAATATCCAACGATATTTGAAGTTGTTGAGCTACGGTAGGGTCGTCCAAATCTATCGAAGTTTGAAAGTAAGCGGTCACTTTTCATATATGCTGGCTGTTAGAACGATCGAGCACTGAAATTCTTGGATTGCAGGATGAGGAGTCGTGTTCGGGGTCTTTGTGCTCTTCGGTCTCTCAGCTATCGAAGGAGGCGGATGGTAGGTGTGAAAAAAATTCCCAGTGGAAGGTGGATAAAGCGTGGCAAATCCGTGGTGAGCAGCTTAACAAGCAGGTGGTTGCTTCACCCCTATCTGTGTGGTGCAAAATCTTTCGCCCACCCTTCTTGTATCTGCACTGCTCAGCAGCAACGAAATGGTTACACATGGATAGTGCTTGTCCTGGGACAATGTTGTACTTCTGTGGGCCAATGATTGCTATTAAAAAACATAAGAGTATTGATCGCATTGGCGTCAGAAGTTGAGTGCGACGCGGCGTCAAAAGTTTTCACTTCATAAGAAATGTCGTTTCCAACACCCTTTTCCCTCAAAATCTGCGCAAGTGAAGTTTGTTTAAGAGTTTAGCACTTTCGTAATTTCATTAGTCAACTTCAGCAGTCATCCCTCCTTCCGGGGACAGTTCGGACGTTTACTTCAAGGTTAGTTTCAACAGGCTTCGATTCCAGTTCCAGGCCCATTGAATGGTCTTCTAATGTCTAGTTCTTTCCTTTGACTACCACTAAAACATGTATTAGTGGAGCATATGTATTGGTTCACCCTCCAGTGACTTCGGTCGGTGCTTATGTTTTAATAAATGTAGTGAATTATCACTTTGAAATGATGAAATAGCAGTAAATACAGCGGCAAATGAAATCTCTTCACTTTTATAGGTCAGATTGGGATGCCTCAAAAAAGACAAGGAGGAGTCAAGTGTTTCATGAGTAGGTAGCATTTCCCCAGTTCGAATATATCAGTGATGGGAGTGAATGTTCGCGTTGACTTCAGGAAGTTAGGTCTATTCCATCTACTTCAGGGATTCTAATATCATTCTGCTATCGACGAAGGAGTGTCATCACAGTCATTTTGCTACACTTAAGATACAGCTTGCTCTTGCTTGTTCCATTCATTACTTGAAGGATTCCACAAAGTGTTGCATTTTCCTGCAATACTTTGCACTTTTGGTCTTGCAACCTTTATAAACCGCCGTCTTGTCGTTAGCAGTTTTGTCCTTACGTAAAGCACATGACTCAAGGAGGTTCAGGTGAAGGTCGAGATGGTAGTTTGTTCGTCGCTGGATGCGATACAGGGAAATGACGAGCAGCGAGAGGTCGCCTCACTGATGTGTACTGCAGGTCGTCGAGTTGGCTGTCACACAGACGGCTGCGCGTCTATTCTGACCAGAACGTTCCCTCGCGAGCGACGTCAATCGAAAGCTGTCGCGCAGAGCACCAATGGATGTACGCTGCTGTAGAGATAATCTGTGGCAGCGTTAGTGACTTGTTATTTTCGTGGTACATCTACTCGACATCGTTTCATTGGGGCTGTGATTGGTATAATGTGGGCGCTTGCGGACGATTAGGGCTCGTTATATATGCGCGTTTTCAGCTATTCTGGACAGGAAAAACCCACCGTTGTTTTGCCCTGTCAGGCAAACAAGTGCGGTTGCGATCCTCGATCAAGTAGACACCTCTTCCTAGCAGCCTACAGAGTTAGGATTGTTGAAACAAGGTGCGTATTCATTTTTGTCCGCATAACGTGAAATGGACCGAGAATGTCTCTAAACAAAACTGAGGAACGGTGGAATCCAAGACGTGCATTGTCTAGGCTTTCTTTTTTCGCAACATCCTCAAAGTCGGGAGTTTTACTCGTCCTTTGCCCGTTGGTTAGGTCCGTGGGTTATGCCAGTTATCTTTGGTGAAGCATTCCTGGAACTCTGAATAAGCCAAGTAGCAGTTCGGCCACTGTCTCGTTCGTCTGTTCGTCTGCTGTATCCACCCGTTGAGGGAAGGGAACTTGGACCATGGAGTCTGTTGGTTGCAAACCCCGGGTATCGTAAGTCGGCATCCTGATTGGGTCGATAATGTTTGTCCCTGGTTTCATCACGTACATCACACAACATTCACCCAGAATCTTTGCGAGGTACAGAGCCACTGCAGACTTAGCTTTTGGCTTTTCTGGGCTGTAGTAAAGTTCCGGAAAGCTCACTTTAAAATTCCAGTTTGTTTTCGATCTCACAGAGCCGTTTTTTCGACGACGGTAAACGTTGGTTTTCATCCTTTTTGTTACCGTGGTTTACAGTCTTTCATTTTAGCCTTGCTTGTGCGGAAGGCTGGAATGGAAGTGATGTTGTGCAAGAGAATGGGGCTAATGTTTTTGACTTGATCTCAGGAGCGAAATTGAGGTGTATCTTGCATCCACGCCCTGTCAATCCTCGTAGTGCACTACGACAATAAAATGTTCTGCTGACACCCCCTACAGTTTTTTGTTCTAGTGCACCTATCTTTTGTTTCGATGTTCGCAGTTTCAGCGAGCTAGTTCTTCCCCCTAAAGGGTGTACGTTTTGTTGAATGATGCAAAAAGATTCCTTCGAATATGGTAACTAATGGGTACACTGTAACTGCCTGAAGGATTCGCTGCTCACCGGCATCATCGCCTGTGAATGTTGGCAGATGAATGCTTGTGTGCACAGAGTTACTGCTTATAAGTTACATAAGAATTGTGCACATGCAAATTGATCAGCGCCTTAACGCCTCACTGCTGTGATTGTTTATTATATTATTGGAACGGCGCATAACTTGCTCATTCCAATTTGTATGCAGATTATGTCCATTTTGTAGGTTATCGTCCACTAAGCAATCGATTGCTTTTGTTAGTTATTCATCGTTGTATTCACTTGTTGAAATGAGACACAATTGGGATAGGGAGTCATGACTTGCAAATATAACTCAGATCGGACGCTTCTTCCGCTCATTGTCGAATAGACTGACTGTGTTTTGTTACTGATGCCATTTCATTTGTTCGAATATACCATCAACTCGCTTCGTGAGGAACTCATTCCCGAGGAGTGGTGCAACGTGAAAGAGGGGCTTTCTGGCTGACAGCGTCACAAAAAACACTCGAGTGCTAATGCTTACCGGCGTGCGAGAAGTTGAAATGACCGACGAATTCCATCAATACGCAGCTTGCAATGCGCCAAAATGGTGCCATTCAAGCAATTTTTGAAGTTGTTAGTTCTGCCGAAGTTGAGAGCTGGCCATCGTCTAGTCCGTATCTGACAAAATCAAATATTTCAAAAGGTCCTCAACAGTCTCATCAAAACTCCTATAAAATATGGCAAAGATGCGCCCGCTTTTCCAAATTTATTGACGCTCATCGTTTCTTCACCTCGGGGACAATGACTCCCTTAATACGGCAGAAAGGAATTGCGGTTCATGTATGATGTGGTAAGCTGGGTTTGGATATGAGGGAGAGGAGTTGCTGAGTGGAGAGGCATCCCTCTATTTGTGTGCTGTGCATAAAGCGCGATGTGCGTTTTTTATGGCAACAATGCCAGTTCTGTTAGTGCAATGGACTGTCGTTTCGGCAGCTTGAATTGTTCACTCTGGGCTCTCTTTTACGTGTTTGTTTTGTCGTTTGTTGTTAGCAGCTGGCCTTGTTCGTGAATCATTTCTAACAAAATGAGCCCGCCTCAGTGCGACAGTCATCTAAATAGAGAGTTGTGAGGGAGGGGGATGGGGAGGAGAGATTAAAGTCGAGGCTTCAGTCGGTTAGTGGGTCGTTTTACAGTTTTGCTCCACCATCCATAACGAAAGGGTTACTTTCGATGATAGTTGTTGGCCGGCTGTTTTCCACATCACCTTGTTCCTAACTACTAAGATGCTCGAGCAGGTAGTGCGCCATCGTTGTGGAGTTGATGTGATCTGCGTCTTCTCTGCGCCCATGTCTGTATGTTTGATTGTTGCGGCGTCACATGCTGACACTACTTTTGCGTTGGCAGCCCATAAAGTTTCGCTTGTTTAACAACTTGCAGTTATGCACGCTCGTGAATGGGCTTCTCAGCGCCTCGTTTGGCTTATTCACTTCTATGGCTGAGCAGTGGAACATGCATAGGAACGTCTTAGACTCATAATCGCCCTATCGCGGGCTTTCTGAAGCATGAGAGCAACTTCATGAAAAGTTAGGTTGGAATATGGTTTCAGGCAGCAGAAGGAGATTTTCCGTTTCACTCTTTCGCATTCAATTCTTTCCAAGTCAAAATATGGCAGGCATTCTTATGTGTCCTTTCTGTCTTTAGTGGTGCGGCTTACTTAATAAAGCAGAAGTTGGGTTGATGAACTAGGTGAATAATAAGGTTGAGGCTATCGCAGATCGTCAAGTCCCCGGGCCAACAATTGTTTTTTGTTCATGTATCCCGAAGTCGTTTCTGTAGGTGCCGTGAGGTGCGTTGTTCGCAGAAGGCAATCTTTTATTAACTTACCAGATTGAGAAATGAAACTGAAATAAGTGCCAAATGGTATCAGAAATGTTAAAAGAGATGACCGGTTGCCATGTTTATCTGTGCGGAATTTAAAGGAACGACGGAAGATGCGCTGTGTGCTCGAGAAAATGGAGCGTTAACTGACGAAATACTGCATTTGAAACGAATCACCTATGTGATCAGTGTTCATCACTATGTTGCTACGAAAATGCATATCCCTGAGCCCAACTTCCCATCACAAGCAGCCATAGCAACGCCATCCGACAAAGATCGGTGAGTTCACAGCGCCACTGTGCAATGACATGCTGGGTCTTCTTCATTAGCTGAGGGCACTCCAACTCGTTCCATTTAAAGGACCGCCCCTTTCCACATCGTACAAGTGTCTTCTGAATAAGGATGAAGCGTCGAAAGTGCTTCGGAGCGCAGTGCACTCATGTGTGCTTTTATCGACGATCAGTTTTCTTTTTAGCAAACAAGTATAATGTTTGCGCACGAGCCTTGAAGCTGGAACGTCATGCTGCGAGAGTCGAGCACAGTTCAAAGTGAAAGTTTTGATAGTTATTTTCAAACAGTTGCGATGGAACTCTGAATACTTACCACGAAGGAGCTCTAAATTTTCAGTGTCCTTTTCGATACGCCAAACGCCGGCGTTACGACGGCGTCGGTTCTGTATCATCAAGCATGCTTTTCAAGAATGTCGCAGTTTCAAATTTGCAAGTCTCACTGCGTGATTAAACGACGATTTGAAATGTTGATGAAAAACAGCTTCGAAAGTCGCAGGGAGCAGTCATCTGGTGCGAGCAGCACGGCTGGTAGGTGCTGCTAGCATGTGACATTGACCTAACAGGGGAACACGTACCTACTCATGAATTGACACAGAAGTGAGCCTTGCGGGTGGGTGAATAGGCGACTGCATCAGTCATAAGGAGGGCTAAGGACGTCAAGCAGTCTCCTCTCGATTCTGCTTAGTGACCCTTCTCGGTGCTCTGCAATTATGCGGCGATGGCAGCAGCAGTAGCATGTCTGTATTAAGTAATAAGTGCAATAAAGTGTTTGAAATATTTAACTGTCGAAGCTGCACGTTGGCACTTTCATTTTGGATATTCGTAGAGAAGTAGCGACCTCATAGAATGGAACCGTTTCTTGCAACAAGTTGGCGACCACCAGATGCTCATAAAGACGGTGATCACACAACGTTGCCCTAAATTTGCGTTGCGCAAATATCTACAATCATCGCATACACATTGCATCGCTTTAAAGCCGATTGCAATATCATCTAAACCGAGCACAACGACAACGTTGGCTGGTCAAGAATTCCAGACGTGGAAACACCATCAGCAGAATGAGGCATATCGGTTTTCTTTTCTCATTTCTTCAGATATGGAGTGAACAATGCCCAGGTTTCACGGGAGAAGAAAATCCTATCGAATAGTACGTCACGAATAGGGTATCTCCGAGGCAAAGCAATTTCTTATCCATTTTTCTTCTAAAAAATTGAGGGTTAAGCCTAAAATTGGAAGGAATTGAAAGCACAGTTGTCAAATGCAACAGCGTCTACATATACCTATCTCCTATCTTCCAAAAAACAAGAACTTCCCATTTTGAAAGGGGGCTTATTCTTGTGTTTGTAGTGCTGGCTACAACCTTCCAACCGATCCCATTCTCCACTTCCAAAGGACTGTTGTTAGAGCAGAGTGAGTGACTTGTCACTTGTTGCATGGGACAAGAACGAGTGTTTTGAATTTTTGAAGTTCTTAAAAAAGGAAGGAACCAAATACCGAAAAAAATATCAAAATTTTTTAATTTATATAGTTGAAGAGAACGGAGTAGTAGTAGCATTGATGAATGTATGCCAACCGTGCTTTTCTTTGGTACTGCAAAATTCTTATAAGATAAAACAATAAAATAAACATAGATAACGCATAACCCTCTTAGTATGGAAAGGTGTATGTGCAATAAAGTTGAGTAAATAACTTGAAATATTCATATAGAGAAAGAGGAACACCAGAGAAGGCAAGAAATAGAATTGGAAATGATATGGAAACGAGGGGGAAGAGAAGGGAAAATGGAAAAGTGAATGAGAAATTAGAAGAAAACGCTATAAATGACATAAATCGTAAATGAAAGTATGGGTGGAAAACAAAATTACGGAAACCTGAAGCCGTCCTTGAAGGTATTTGCAACTCCAATGCAGTATGAGTGGTGGCCATGTCACAGATCCGAGCACCTCCATCGGGAAATACATTTCACTCGTTACGATGGCATAGTTACCATGAAATTCACATGTTTCATCTTGAGGCCTTTAAATGCTTTTTGGCTCTCTTTCAAGCATTCCTACTCGACGGGTTCTTAGCCACTCTATGTCGAAAGTATAGTGTTCGCGGTGCTAGAGGCGTGATATTCTCATCTCAGCTTGCGATGAAATCCTATGAATTATGTTGCATCCTTTCCACCCGACTGCTTACAACCTCTTCTAAACATTGTTTGAGAGCGAAATGCAGTGGGAGGGGAGAATCGGATTACCGCTTTGCTGAATTCTAAACAAAATTAAGGCGGAGGGAGTGGTGATTTATAAATTTTTGAAGCGTTGTGATGGTTCGGCATCCGAGTTTCTTCCACGTTTTTCATAAACGTGTTGACTGATTCGTGAGGTGCCACACAAACTTTTGGAAGGCCCTAGAGTTAGGAGTCCCACTAGAGGTCGTTAAGTGTACCCTACCATACTTTCTGGACGAGCCCGCTGCTGCAATTTTGTGTTAGACCATTTCATAAACTGGTCACCAGAAAGAGACTACTGGTCGCAGTCCTGCACATCCAGAGCTTCCGTAGCAAATTATAGGAGAAATGGCCGTATTTCGTGGTCAACGATCATCCGCTAGCACTGCTTGCCATGTGGCAAATCACTTGTGGTTAGCGTCATGACCCCACTTAACTCTGACCGGTTACAGCATGCATGTTGTTGAAGAGGTTCGAAGAAAGTGCTATAAAAAAGAAAAAGAAACCTTTAACCACGCATACGCTACACCTCTTTCGCCGTGAATTTGTTATGAGAATCGCTGGATTGCAGATATGTGCCCTGCAGTGATATCTTTTCATTGACGAAAGCATGGGAATAGCCACCACATGCATTTCATGCACGGGATAGCACAAGAATGGGATACGGCACAAGGAGCAGAAGGTCGCTTCTGACCTGTTGATACAAAAGTCGCCATTACTTCAGCCACTACAAAATCAATCTGAAGTCAAATAATTGCTATAGATTTGTGTGTTGGAATTTCTTGGTCTTGCATTTGCAGCTCGTTGTAGCCTTCATATGTGTCTAGTTAGTAGCGACCTGGATGACGTGGCGGATAATTGTTAATCTGTTTATCATCCATTAAACCATCTGGTTGTTTATTGTTATCACGACCGTTTTGTGGTTTACTGGCCATTATGACCGTCTTGTGGATTGCTGACCACTGTAAACGTCGTGTGGTTTACTGTCTGTTGTGACCACTCATCCGCCTTTGATTGAAATGGAGTAAACTCGTTGTGCAGAAAGAACACTTCAGCTAAGACGTTTATGTTAATAATACACCGTGTAATGCTGGAAGAGGAGGAACCGCATCGCTGGGTGTGTTCATAGCAGCAAACAATCGAACACACAAACTGCGATCTAATAATTAGAGGGATTCTGAAAAATTGAACTGCAATATTGTTATGCAATTCGTACGTTGGAGCGTTCAGACAGCAGTCGACCCTTCCATCCCGCCCCTCATCGCTTGGCCCTCATTTCGAGGAATACTTCCGATTTTCAGTAAATTTCCTCGAGGAAGTCGTCAATTTTTTGCCTGAGAAGATGGAGGAAGTTCACGTTTGCTTATTTGTAAAGAAACGCTGTGTCTTTGTTGGAGGGTCAGATTTTTCCCCCTCTGTTTGACCACAAGCCCAATGCATTCGCTTTCGCCTTGATCCTCGGAACTACTCTTCATTCTCCTTGCTGAAATTTTAGGTTTTTTTCACTTTGAATGTGCCGGAGTAGGAGAACACACAGAGATGGATAGAGCATTCTGGTGCGTCACAGTGACAGCACAAAATGCAGTCGATGCGCAGTTTTCTCAGAGATCGTTGCCTTTGAACACACCCTGAGAAGTCAACACCAACAAATGCACTGCCTTCTATGATCGCATCAAGGATTTGCAGATGAAGCCTTTCAGCTGTAATCGATGACGAGTCGCTCATCGCGTTTCGAACGGATGTGATTCTGCAGTGTTTGCGAGCGGGAATTCAAAATTGTGGCGAGTAGCAACAAGTTGGTGGCCGACGTCCTACTTGGCAATGCTCTGCTGTTTCTTGCGGTTCTTTTGTATTTGCGTTTGAACTTTCATTTCTCTGTTTGGTGGTAACAATGACGTTGCGATCGTTGTGCTGCCCCTCCAGACGGGGCACCTTCTTCGGCATGGGTGCACTCTACACCCAAATGTTTGCGTATTCAGGGTGCTCGGATGATGGGATGGGCCACCCAAAGAATTCTTGAAGCCATGATGGCTCGCAAACTTGAAAGATTATTCCTTCCTTTCGAGAACAGGACTACCACACCCAGAGGAAGAGGCTTGTTTTTGTACTTTGTGCTTCTCTTCCCATCCCCTCTCCCATCTAGAGCATCTTGTAGTGAATTGTTTCATTTTTTTAGATTCTGCATGTTCAAGAAACGCCTTGCTTTGTACTTCAAGTAAGCTTTCTTCCCCTTATCGCTCAAACTTCAGTTTCCTTGAATTGCTTTAAGCAGGTGGGAGGAGGGAAGAGGTGGGGGAGAGGGAATCGAGACGTGACCGAAACATGCTAGTCATGGAAGCGCTCACCGTAGCACGAGGGCCACATCTCTTCCCAATGGGCCTCGGCGGTCTTTTTTCTCATACTCTTCCAGCTGTGAGCATCGACGTTTTTATCTGTGCCTTCCCAACCCTTTTGTGGTTAGCATCTGCCGTGGATTTTAGCGATTGTGATCTCGCCAAGCTTGGATCTTCTGATTTATTGATCGGAACGTTTACTTGTCTTGAGTAGTCGCGTTGTTGTAGTTTTGGGCCTTAGAAGTTTAAAAGGGGGGAGATGTGACCAAGCCACATTGGAAAAGGAAAGGAATTGAGTGGGCGAGGCCACACTGACAATCGTTATCGGAGTTGAATGACGTGTTCTTCCCTCTCCTCTGAAGCTACCTTGTGTCGTTTTCGGAGTTTTTATTATATTCGCAACTAAGCGCCCTCACCAGGCCCTTGGATATGTCAGCTTCGTGCACAAATGATTCATATCATTCCATGTCAGTCTTTGCGCCATTCGCTGCTTCATTTTTTTACATGAATGACGGTATTATTAATGTTTGAATCCTCGCTGTCAGAACGAGTTCTTCCTGTGATAGCTAATAATGAAACTTCCTGAAAATGTCGATGAAGTTCACAACTTGCTCGAATAGAGGCGCCATCCCAAGTAGAAACTCATTTAATAGTAAATCCCCGTCGCCATCAAAAGTGCTGCTGGTCTGGTTCATAGGCTTCCTTCATAACAACCACACTCTCTTCAAAGTGTCAACAAAAGCCGCCACTACAGAAATCTATGTAAGTCCGGTCTCCATGTAGGTTTATAAATAAATTATAGATGTACCTCACTTTATATAGTGGTTCTTCTATTATACCATCCTCAATCTTTGATTTTCCTTTATTATTTCGAATTATGGTGACGAGGTTAGTGTTATCGTTTACAGCTTTTATATTTAATGCAATTTTCTTATTTTACATTTTTCATTTATTCAGATAGGAGTTACTCTTCTATTCCTTTCTATTTTTTCTACTATTAGTTCAGTTGTCTATATAGATTCTTGTACTAACAGGGTTATGCATATCGTTCTGACGATGGCCCGCGCATAACTCAGGTGCACACGTCAACGGATAAGGGCCGAAACGTGGTCACCTTTTGTTCTCATAGGCAATCTACCGTGTCTTGCTTCTTGCAGTCTTAGCGAATATCTAGTCTTCTAACGGTCGTCTATGGCGTCTCTGCTCATACATACGTGATTTCTTCGTTTGTTTTTGTATAAAGAAAAAATTATTCTCTCTTTTCTTTTCTTTTCTTTTCTTAACGTCGTTTCGGAGAAACGTATTCATCTGGATCTATACTGACGGTATACCCATAAAGGACTTTATGTCTGTATGATTTCAGTATAAAACTTTTAACAGCGTTTTTGATATATGGATCATATTTTCTTTATAAAACTTTCACAAATTACCATAAAAATTTGCACTGCAATAAGAAATTCGAGGGTATCAGTGTGAGACCCATCTACCACCTGAGCGAAAAATAGGCTTATTCCATTAACATGGCTGCTTTTATTTTCAAGCCTTCATTTCATATTGCGATGAATGAAAATCTTTGGTCTTTATTCAAACAGGGAGCACACTATATTATTCCCTCGATTGTTTAAGCTATATGAATCGAATTTAATTTCATGGGAAGTGTCTGTAGGAAGTTTCTAGAAATATTGTTATCAGTGAGTACGGCCAAGATAGCATATATACATATATATATATATATATATATATATATATATATATGTTAAGAAAGGAGAGGAAACGGTCCCGCTGTCATAACCTTACTCTGACTTCATGACGCGACCTGCGATACCAGACCAGTGTGCTCCCTCCTTCGAGATGGCCTAGCAACCTTTTCGCACTCGTTAAGGAGTTGGAAATACATTACGCCAGAGATACGCATGAAGTCTATGCCAGCTTTTCTCCATCTTGATGTGTTCGGTTAGTTAGTGAGACACACTTTCGGTTTATCGCAGTAGAGGTAACCAAACGGATGTGCTGAAATGCGGGCATTTCACGCCAAAGAGTCAACCTTAGTAGATAACAGCCACGTGTCGTCGATGTTGGTAGAGTACGGTGGGGCGTGTGATGATGGTCTTCAGCTGTGTTTCTGCGCTTCACAAGTTCCGTTCGCTGTACAGGATGCTGCGTTATCCACTGATGGATCTCTGGCTGAGTGAATCAGCATTCACTGCCTTCCGTAACTTTTACGAAGACAACGGAATACATAGTTTACTTAACTGCAGTATATAACGTTAATATTTTCCACCTTATGGAAATTAATACTCGGTTTGTTTTACAAATAATGAAGATCTACACTCTCTGACATGGCTGTATGGCCACCAGCTCATTCGCATCATACCTCGTAAGCTATTTTGCACGGTTAATGGCTGCTACCGTGGGGGTCACCGTACAGCACTCAGCGATTGCTATGCCATCTTGCATTTACTCACAGCAGTTGTTCGGATCGTTATGGCTTTTTCAGGTTATCGTGCACGATGAACGTCCGCCCATATGGCCGAGCTTGTGTAGTTCATCTGTGCGACGATGGCGATCGACTCGAATGCCACGCAAAGTCGGCTCTTACTGTTGGCGTTTCCGCTGACAACACGCATGTTTGCTTTCTAGCTGGTCAGCCTTCTCAGTCTTTATAAAAACTCTTTATAAAAACTGTGTCCATTCGACGTATGAGTGTGCTACCCGGAGGTTTTTGTTCAGGAGGTTCTCATAAGTGTTTGTGGCATTTTGGTACACTAGAAGGATTTGTTTTCTTCCGTTCGTCACGTTCTACTTAAAGTAAGTGCTGTAAAGTAGTCTAACAGAGATGGGCGGTATAGATTGTTATTCGTTAAGTTCAGCCGGGTGGCGTTGTCTGATCGTGGTGGGAAAGCCTGCTTCGACAATGAACTTGCTTATAACGGAGGTGAATTCGATTATTGAAGTGTGTAACGTTTGGTTATTGTATGCGAATACCTCTTATTCGGCATCTAAATGAAGACTTCACCTTTGCCTAACCAAGGATTGAGATTTGCCAAGCAGTGAACACCCTTCAGAGTTGCATTGTAGGGCATCTCAGTTTTTTCTTCATGTCCGGCAATGGACATTGCAGTTTTTTCTCCATACGCGCTCGTGAGTTGTCATAATTTCATCTTATAGAACCCGAGGGGCCCATCTTGAAAAGTTTTGGGATCAACGCATTGAACATTGTGGTTATGGGCACGCGAACTATTGTGTTGCAAATTCGCAGAGGTAGCACTATGATGGAAGTCGCAACGATGCTAAGCTTCGA
Source organism: Baylisascaris schroederi (assembly GCA_006503575.1). NCBI lineage: Eukaryota > Metazoa > Nematoda > Chromadorea > Rhabditida > Ascarididae > Baylisascaris > Baylisascaris schroederi. The sequence goes on from QEWY01003232.1 coordinate 733,263, forward strand.
AACTGCTAGAGGTAAATTCAAATTTTTTGCACTCGGTATTCTAAGAGCACCTTTTTACTTCCAGCAGTCTGCCTATGCGACATAGAGAATGCAGTCTGTGTCACACCCATAGTGTGTGGGATCTGCAAAATACGAACCGTGTGATATGGCCATAGAATCGTTAAAACAGTTCTTTCTCTATAGGTTATTAAATGAACAGAGAGACGATGCTTCAGTGGGATGAGATGCATTTAAAGTTTGGTTTCCGCCGAAAACGTTGGGGATGATTGATATTTAACGTAATTTTACAATGCGGATTTGAAAGGGTCGATGGCTGTAGTAAAAATAGAAATTGTTGGCGACCGATATTTGCAAATTGCTTCGAACTTTATAGAATCGAGTGGAATTAACAAAGCGCAGAAAGCGCAAGCTCTTTTAGAAGAATTCGTGTAAAAAGCACGGAGGATCAAATCTGTTTCATATTTAGATCAAACGCATTCTAATTCCATCAACGCGGTATAAATTGGTTTTTTTGTGATGTAGATCTAGTTGAAGGAGAAAACTGAGTAAATAAGAAGATAGAGTAGCACTTTTATTGCGCGTTGGAGGATAATTCAGCAAAGGAGCTTCTCACTGTGAGAAGTGCTGTGTTCCTTCCTATTGAAAAGCAAACGTTCTCTGATATCTTAAGTGTGTGAGCTCCATGTTGACTCCGCTGCCAATCGCATTTAGTCCAGACTGATTGTAATTGAGGTTTGTTTTGAAAAGCAAGCATTTGCGGAAGAGAGGTTTTGTAAGTGATCAGACCGAGGAAGGGTGAAGGTGGATCTGAAATGGACTATCTAAGGTGCACCAAAATCTTAATGGAGATGATGTTTACATATCGATGACAAAAGCTAACGTATTTGTAGGCATAAAATTTTGGAACAGTAGAATATATGTAGACAAATATTGGAGCTGATCTTTGTTGTTGCGACGAAGGAATGTTTTCGAGGCAGAAAATAGTGCCGTTTTTGAAAATAGGAAAGACATGACGTAACAAGCATAGCGGGAGGGACATAGAACAGCAGCACTTTATTTGTTCGTAGTCGTGCTCGAGCACGTTTCCGCTTGCCAGTATTTGTGATTAAGGTACCTGTTTGGCCATTTGAAAGTGCTAGAGTCTGCTGCCGTCACCAAGTTTTTGTTATAGACTGCTCGACGGTTAATTGACCATCGAAAAAGGTTTTTCGTCGTTCATGTTTCATCGAATGTTTTTGCTCTGCGGGAGATTGGTTCAATAGGTCAGTCGCTGCCAACGAATGATATCTGCCTCACTTCAGAAATGTCTGACTTCGTGACAGCCGTACATATGTATCAGTCGTTAAAGCCTCCCGCCGAGGATGCATCAAGTGCAGGTGGTAACGGCGCAGATGTCTCAGTTTTCGATGCGAGGACCGAGCACGCATCGGCTTCCCAATACTTCCAGTTTTATGGGTTCATCCATACGTCATTATTTCTCACTTATTCCTCCTCTTATATTTCGTCGATAATGTGCCACTTATGAGCTTTTCTATATCGGTTCGCTAGATGGTGAGGGAAGTGAATTTGACTACTAGAATGCATTGACAAACTTTTGATATGCTAGTTGGATTCTGCTAGGAAATTTAATAATTTTTGCTGGCTGCATTTGTGCTGTTCTTCTGTTGTGCTTTGTTGGTGTCCCATCGAGAACGCATAGTGGAGAAGAAAATGAGTTATATCCTTAGCGGCTGATTTGCTTATGTATTCATATCCGTAAAATAATTGGTCGTTTAGTTGTTTTATTACTGAAACATTTAGGTATTTGTCGCAGCAACAAAACATGATGCAGGATTATGTGCGTACTTCAACTTATCAACGAGCCATTCATGTGAACTCAAAGGATTTCAGGGACAAGGTAAGCGCTTCATTTTTTCGGTTGGCTTAGTTCTGCTAGACGTTCTCATCTTCTAGCACTAATTTTGCTTTCTGTTGATGAGGATTTGACTGCTCACATTCGCTTCCATGCCTCACGCTTGTATATTCTTATTTTTACTCCAACTGCAGTGTAACGATTGAACAGTTCCTCTTGGGTTAGAAATCCCATGTTGAAGTTTGGTTTGCACTTGCTGTTCCTTTCGCTTTTACAACCTCGCGCATCTTTTTGCACACTTTCAGTTGGTTCTCTCTCTGTTTGACACGATCCACCTCTGCACTTTCACAGTTTTCTATAAGCCTTTGCTTGTGGGAAAAGTCCAACATTTTCGCATATGAGACCTTGTCTTGGCTTGTTGCACGAGCATAGAAGCTGGAATAATCGTTGAAAGTAGTGGCTTTGTTCGTTTCTTCCACAGGAAAAAATAAAAAGTTACACACCCTCCGAGATTTACTTTGAGTGGCCAACATAATGAGGCAATGTGTTTTGGTTCTCTGATGCCTTTACTTCGTTCTGTATTACCGAGAATGCATCCCATAGAGCGCCTTTTTTTCTGTTTTCTTCAGGTAATTAGAGCTCGTTTTGAAGGTGTTCGTCGATTGGTATCTTGTTTTCGTTTCTTCTTGGTTGTTGTCGTAGCTTGGGTCACTATTATGTTCACTTTGATATTGGTGACAAATCCTTGTTTTTCTATTGTTTTTTGTTCAGTTACAAAGAAAAGACCACTGTTTTTCGAAATATTGAACATCGTGTTCTCTATTTCTAAACTTGTATTTCATATTTTCTTATTACATAATATCCACTTATTTCATCTTCAGTCGTTCAGTTGTTTCGATGAGGCGTCTGTGTTTTCAGGGATGGGAGTCTAGCAATCGGTGTGTTTTAGTCCAAGGATTGAGTAATTGGTGTTCGTTTGCAGGTAGTGATGGACGTCGGTGCGGGTAGTGGCATTCTGTCGTTCTTTGCCGTCCAGGCAGGTGCCCGCAAAGTTTATGCTGTAGAAGCAAGTTCGATGGCTGTTCAGTGTGCGGTGAGTTGCATCGCAGCAAAAGAAGTACAAAGTAAAAGGTGGGAGCGGGAAGGGTAAAAATGAAAAACAACGATAAACTGTCGTTTTGAAATCTGTTCGCATTTGAACGACAAAAATTGATTATGTGCAAAATTATTATATTGGAATGGTATGATTCTTTAGGAAAGAAGTCACCATCCTTGTTAACTGCATGAACGACTTTCATTTAGTGAATTCGGTGACGTTACATATACTCTTTGGAAAAGCTGAACCATTTTTGCATGATGCGCTTTTGTCATTGTTTCTTTATACATATAATCGTTGAGTGGTGGCCGACTACTTGCAATAGGTCAGCTGAACCAAAGGGAAAAGGCACCATTTGTCGGAGACGATATCCACCTCACTTGAAGGGTATTCGTGTTCAGTATCGACCCGCCACTCGTTGCTGAACTTCTTTACTTCATACTTCTGTTCCTTGTCCTTTGACATATAAACTCATTTTTCAACTTCATATTACTAGGTTGTCGTGGTTTTGGACGAGTCCCCATTCTTCCTTATCTTTCACATGCAAGTGAGGCGAACTCGTTTCCTTCACTGATTTTATCGTCTCAAACCTGAAAATAAGCATTAGTGACGTAATGAAGAGAAGTTATAGATAAAGTGACGGCCACAGAATATCGTTTATTCGTATCGAAAAAGGTCTCCAGGCAACATAAGGAAATGCTCTCACCGGCTTTCGGCCTCTTTCCTAAAAGCTATACAGCTTTTGAAGCTTTTAAAGGATTCCGTGAGAACCTTTAGACACCTATGAAAGCCGACTTCTTCCCTTCAAATTTTGATTGCTCCTAAATACTCTGTCATCTCATCGTCGTACTCTTCATCGGACTTGTTGATGAAGTTGTCGAGGTGACTGTCGTGCAAATTTCAGAGTTCAAATGTTTGCAGGAATTAGTGAAGAGCAACGGCCTGTCAGAGAAGATTGTGGTTGTGGCGGGACGAGTTGAGGATGTGCACATACCCGAGAAAGTGGATGTTATAGTCTCTGAGCCAATGGGTTATATGCTTGTGAATGAACGAATGCTGGAGTCGTACATAAACGCAAGAAAGTTCCTCAAAGACGGAGGTAAGTAGTTTTTGTCATCATTAGGAATTGCTTATTGAATGCTGGGGATATGGGTGAATTCGTCTCCCCCGTCGTTCCGTACGCTTCTGTGCGACAGTTACAGTACAACAGCCTAGCGATTTATCAGCTGAATGCTGAATGTCCTAATGGCCGTTTTTGCACGTTGGTTCTTTCCCCTATCTGCTTATGTGCTGCTGCCATTAAATTCAATGATTTCATTGTGCTAATATTCTTCACTTATGTTCGATCGTAGTCTTCCGCTCTTTTTTCACCTGCTCTGTGTTTTAGAAGCGCCATTTAGCGCCGCAACTGAAATCCTTTCAGCAAGCCGCTTTCTTTGGCGATATTTTTCCACTCATATGAAATCAGAAAGGGCTGTTCATGTGACGATGAAAGGATGAGGCTGAAATAGTCGTTAGGATCATTCATTTCACTCAGCTCTCAATCAAGTGTCATGTAGTGTCTAATTTTCTAATTGCTTTCATCGTCTTTTAAAATTTGCACTTGTCTGTCTTCGTTCTCATCTTGTGTGCAGTTACGGAAGGGTGGAAGAAGGAAGAGGATGAATCTCACTGCTGTTTGAACCCTGATAAATGGTTCTGAAAAACAGCTTGGCTCTGCTCGTTTGAACGCATTTCGCCGAGGTGCTGGAACGCGCCACTTTTCTTGTAGGCTAACGATGGTCTGAATTCGTGGTCCGAATTCGGGCATATGAACCAGTGAAGTGGCATGCATATGATGGGACTCGCTACCTTGTCCACACATTCACCTTAGTGGCATCGATTTGATGTGAACTATCTAAACCCCTTGCCATCAGCTCAAATGTGCCCATCCCGCCGCCTGGGATTCAGGAAAAAAATTGTCCCCATTTAAGGCGGCGAAATGGAAGACGTATGGCTTGCTCTCACTTTCGCTGCTGTGTATCATCGAATAACAGGTGGGAAGGTGCGCCAAAGGGAAAAGAAAGGGGAGTTCAGCTACATCATGTTGCTGCTGAGAACTGTATGTTTTTCTCGTGAAGATCTTTCACTAAAACTTTTATAACTCCATATAGGGTTTTAAATCTTCGATTGACAGTTGCTTATAAAGTAACCACTTCTTTTTTGATGCGAAACATCATTGGCTACGAGAGTCAAGGCTCCTTGAAGTACTTCAAAGGCATGGAGCAAGAACTAACGAGTTCGAGGTCAGGATGTCCTAAGTCTGTGCCCGTATAAAATAGAGTTCATTCGCATGTTTATAGTGGCAGCCGTACCCCTTCCAACCGATCCCATTCTCCACTTCCAAGGGACTGTTGTTAGAGCAGAGTGAGTGACTTGTCACTTGTTGCATGGGACAAGAACGAGTGTTTTGAATTTTTGAAGTTCTTAAAAAAGGAAGGAACCAAATACCGAAAAAAATATCAAAATTTTTTAATTTATATAGTTGAAGAGAACGGAGTAGTAGTAGCATTGATGAATGTATGCCAACCGTGCTTTTCTTTGGTACTGCAAAATTCTTATAAGATAAAACAATAAAATAAACATAGATAACGCATAACCCTCTTAGTATGGAAAGGTGTATGTGCAATAAAGTTGAGTAAATAACTTGAAATATTCATATAGAGAAAGAGGAACACCAGAGAAGGCAAGAAATAGAATTGGAAATGATATGGAAACGAGGGGGAAGAGAAGGGAAAATGGAAAAGTGAATGAGAAATTAGAAGAAAACGCTATAAATGACATAAATCGTAAATGAAAGTATGGGTGGAAAACAAAATTACGGAAACCTGAAGCCGTCCTTGAAGGTATTTGCAACTCCAATGCAGTATGAGTGGTGGCCATGTCACAGATCCGAGCACCTCCATCGGGAAATACATTTCACTCGTTACGATGGCATAGTTACCATGAAATTCACATGTTTCATCTTGAGGCCTTTAAATGCTTTTTGGCTCTCTTTCAAGCATTCCTACTCGACGGGTTCTTAGCCACTCTATGTCGAAAGTATAGTGTTCGCGGTGCTAGAGGCGTGATATTCTCATCTCAGCTTGCGATGAAATCCTATGAATTATGTTGCATCCTTTCCACCCGTCTGCTTACAACCTCTTCTAAACATTGTTTGGTTTCGGAGCAAAACGTACTTCTATTGTTTCACTCATTTAGGCTACTAATAAAGTCAGTGACGATCCCATCTTGTCCAGAACTCTGGGAATAGTTTGTTTGTTTTCTTGTTTTACTCATCTTTTTCTTGTTTTTGCATTCGTTCCATTCTTGAATGTTCAGTCAGTTCTCTTCACTTCTGCAATCATCTTCTCTCTTGCCCGCGCATTTCGCGATGAATGTAGGAAAATATGTTTAGGACGGATGTTTCCTTCGATTGGGGAACTACATTTGGCTTTATTCAGCGACGAAGCGTTATTCATAGAGCAGAGTGCGAAGGCGAACTTCTGGTGTCAGGATAGTTTCCACGGCGTTAATCTGTCAAGTTTGCGGCCTCAGGCTCTTGTCGAAATATTTAAGCAGCCAGTTGTGGTTCGTTTTCATTCATTTGTGCCTTTTGTTTAGCATAATGTACCCAAAAGTTTCCTTGGCTTATTTCATTTCTGCGTGAAAACGTTGGTGAACTATCTAAAGCACAGTGGATCTGCGCTCGAAGTGAATGATTGCTCAATTTTATTAGTAGCTTACTGAACAGGAGCAATACGTTCGTGCTATGATTGCTTTTTTTTTTGAAAGAACAGTCTAAGAGTTTCTGGCTTTTCGCTATTTTAGATCTGTTTTGGATGTGTGAAGGGCGAGGGGTCTGTGTGATCCTTTTTTTGTTTCGAGAATTGGCTTGAGTCGATGAATCCTAAACAGATGATATCCGTTAATAGTCGGAGAAAGGTTTCTTTAGCGAAGGCGGTCGCTGAAATGGGCATTTCGAGTTTTCCGTTTTCGTTGCGTTGTACCGTTTGCGCCTATTAGTTGTAAAAAAAATGTAGTTTTCGATGTAAACAAATTTCCTGCTGTCCGTCTTTGGTGAAGCACTCGAGTAAGTCGACCAGTTTAACTATTTTGCAACAATGATAATATCAGCAAGCTGCATGGAAGATATTACCCATGCATTCGGGGAAGACATGAATGCGTTTAACTTCCCTCGGCGTTGTCTTTGACCTACTGCGATATTCGGTATGTTAGACTGAGAGTCTGCGGGACCGCAGTTGCTCATGGTTTAATGCACACCGTCTCACTTTAGAGCCTAGCGGCAGTGGAAACCGAGGAACTCAACGAGGCAGTGCAAAAATTAAGTAGTTTTCCAGGATATAGGCGGGAAGAGCCCAACAGAAAAAAACCAAGAGCTGCATTCAGTATCCATTCAAAACAGAAGAACCTTCGGCTTTTTACGGAATGAGCAGATTCCGATAGGTTTGAGCTATTGGGGTACATCTTGCTGGGGAAGACGGGGGGGCCCATCAGGCTCGTTACTGAAACTGGAAGCAGTGCAGGGGAAGGGCCAAGATGAGTTGGAATGATTCAGTCAAGAAAGATCTCCATAAGAGTGTAGTTGATATTTCTTAAAAAAAGGAGTTACTCGGCAAACCAGTCAGCGCTGCTTGACACAGCGCTCAGTGGACGGTGTGCAGAGCTGCGATAGAGTGAAACTGAGGAGATTATTAAGCGGACTTGATGGAGAGATTGGTTAATAGCGACAGGGATGGGTGATAGTCAGCAGCCGAGCAAATAAGTGAGCAGTGCAGATCCTGTACCAGCACCGCAATTCCTTCGGGAAAAGTCAAGCAGAGCAGTTAGAAAGGTGGCTACTGCAGAACTATGTGCAACTCTGCGAGGTCGGCAGATCGCCGCTAGATCTCGTGGAATTTTTTAAAGCTTGTCGACTTAGCTGAATCCGAGCGCTTGATTTCTATTGTCGCCTGACAGGTACAGCTAGGGATTGGAAACGTAATTTTGAGATTTTGTCACATGTTTTAGTCGCTCCAGCGTTAACCCTGTGTCGATCCTCCACTGCAGTAACATGCATTTAGGTGTTGTCGACATACTAAGGTCCAACATCTTGACCTTTGAGGATGTACTAGGCATGAAAGACCACTTACGAAGTCCAATATCTTGACCTCTCGATGATGAACGATTGTTCTGCAATAGTGCCGATATGCTTGGAGGGGCGCCGAAATGGTTATTGTGACAGTAACACGATTGGGAAGCATTCAAACCCATTAACTGCTTAGCTCATGGTAGTTTTTCTTTCAGGTACCTTCGGCAGCGACGAAATTTAATAGTGACGAGAGGCCAGAAGTTCATTATATGGCTGAAAGGGGTGGGAGGTGAAGTTGAGAAGTGTAGAGAACTCAGTTGCTGCTTTATTTCATGGCCTCTTAGTTTCCCGTTCCCGCCTTTCTTATTACACTTCAAATACGGGATTTTGCATAGGACAGGCACATAAACGGCTATTCGCAGTTTAGAAATTCCTTGCAATTATCGGGGTATTTTCGTGTCTTAAAATGTGTTGCACAAATATTCTTTCTCAAAACGCAGCAGTTGTCGAAATGTGAGGAAAAGATCAGTTGTGTTATATTGCGAGTATGTCTTATTGATATAGAAATGATGAGTTCAGGACACGTGGCATGTGAACACACTGATGTCAGGTAGCGTTAAGTGGTCGATCAACTTTGAAAAGGACGCAGAGTCGATGCTGCACAAGATCGACATTCCCTACGAACTGGCAGCTACGCGCACTGGACATGTCCACGGGCTTGCTTTCTGGTTCGACGTCGCCTTTGTTGGCTGCACGTATGGCTTTCCCATTTTTGTGTAGATTAACTTCTCTGTGCTCTTATGATGAAAACCAATTGGGTTTTTCTTTAGGTTTTTGAAGTTTCCGTATAGTTTGTGTAGTGGACGACGATACTGTATTGAATTAAATATTCAGGGAGACAGTGTGGTTGTCAACGGCACCAACGGAGCCATTGACTCACTGGTACCAGGTGAGGTGCCTGTATGATAAACCACTCATGGTGTTCGCTGGGCAGGTGGTTAAAGGAACTGTGACAATGGTCGCTAATGAACGGTTCGTTTTTTTTTTTCATTCCTTAGCTCGAATGGTAGAAATAATGTTTTGTTTTGAATTGCACGTTTTGGGTCTTTCACCTCGCCGAAGTTTTCTCTATCGTACACCTTGAGTTCGACGTCTAACTGTCCGTCAATAAAACTTACAGCGCTTTTCCTTTACATAACGGAAGAGACATCGCTTGCTTACTTCCTTTTCCTCCATCGGATAGACAGCTATATAGCGAGTTCTTTCTGCATTATTCTGAACCTACTGTACTTGTTACCTTCGTAACTGAATTATAAAGAGGTCGTGGAGTACGTGCGTCCTTCTCCTATTCTTGTGCCCGTACCATCATCGTTTCTTTTGGCAGCTCAGACTTATTTCGCACTAGGTCCCATTTGTTGGTGATTCGACAGTTGTCGTTCCTTTTTTACCTAGATTGTCTTTTTAGACAAAGCTATGATGTGGACATATTTGGCGAGGTTGGATCTGCACGAGCGTGCAACTCTCTAGATTTGAAGAATCCACTTTTCCGGTATAATGGGTCGGCGGTCGTAATGCCGGCTGGATGCACCAACGAATCGCCGTCGGATGCACTCTTGCAACATCCTGGCAAGTTGTTTCTAAGATTCTTATTCATTAATAATGTGAACTCGAGTACAAAATCAGCTTGAGATGAAGAAAGGAAGTTCTACCCGCTATATAAGGTGCTGTTATCACGAACAAGTTAATTAGTTTTGGCCAATTTTAATCTCGCGAAAATCTCGCGAAGCCAATTTTAATCTCTTGTTCTTCTGGTTGTTAGTTTGCGTTAGCTAACATATGCTCTTCAAAGAGCATATAGAGCAAGTCCTTCCTCTCAAATAGGAGAGGAAAGGGACTGGCGTTCTTCAGAGATCTCAGTAAGGCTATGTGAAAATGGAAAAGAAGAACCAGAAATGCTGCAGAAACCGGATATGGGACAGGAATGGAGCCGTATAAAAGGAAAGGGCTCAAAAATAAAAGTTTGATCTAAAACACTTTTGGAAAGGTGGTTACGTGGTTGCTGCTGCTGATTGAAAGGGTCGTTGAAAGGATGAACGGCTTTCTAAGTCCAGAAGCGATTTGTCTGTGAGCATCGTAAATGTGTGGCGTGTTGCCTCTCGATCCAGCTCTCGTTTTACGGTGATACTTATACCGCCGGCGTTTGCGCTTTAAACATTCTGCTGAGAATCAAAGCAATAAAAGAGAGGTTCTACCTCCGTGATACAGTATTGCAGTATACCAATTGATACACATCCATGATTCGTCTTCTACCTTTCGCCCCTTTTCTTGCTTTGAAGGCAAGATGCGGCAGAGATCTCAAAATCGGACTTGTATGCACCATCTTTTTTGCACTTCCAGCTTGGTCTACTGCAACTTGAGAATGCCGTTCCGCGCATTTTTTGGTCACTGGTGACGTTCTGAAACAAATCGTGGTATACGAGAAAGCCTTAGATGTGTGCGTAAAAAGTTTGCTCGGATTCTTGAGAGGAGATGGTGTGCCTGGCTTTGTTTCGGAATCGTTCACTCCCAGATCTCCCATGATGATTCGCTACCGTACTCACCTACCCCTTACTCTGAATTATACCTCGTTTCTGCCATTAGCATCACTTATGGTTATCGTCTCTTTCCGCATCTAGTCTAGCAGCTGAAAAGTCGAAATCCGTCGTGGGAAGTACCCAGTTGTCCGTGAGTGGCCGGGATCCGACGCTTATGAAGTTTTTGCTCTCTACGAGATTCATAAGCACATTTGATAATGAAGGGATATGTCCGGCCAAGATGTGGCGAGTTATACTTTCCTGCTGCCAGGGGGTGATGGGAAGAACTGTTTGTTCGTTGCAATTTTGCGTTATGATTTTGAAAAAATCAGTTTTCTTTCTTCGTTTTCCATTTATTTTCGCGGTCATTCCTCGTGTCCGCCCAGTCCTTTTCGCCACTGTTATGCGCAGTTGAGTAGAGTGCAGAAGTTTATGAACAGAAGTTGCAGGTGCGAGCCAAATGGATATACCGGTGGAGGGGATGATGAACGGATTGGCAGGAGCATATAACGGCGTCGCGCTTATGGGAGCGACGAATGCGGTCGCACAGCAGTTGGCAGCTGTCGCCAACCACACTTTGCCACCTGCCCAACCCAGCAACACAGACATCATTGATATATGTTAGTGCTCTTCTGATTTACTTCGGTTTCGATAAAACAGAGCAAGGTGGCATTAAGCTGCTCACTTGGCCCGAAACAGTCCCTTCTCCGTCCATCTTGCGTTCTCCTACCTGCTCTGATAGGGTTTTTTATGTATAGTATTCCCCACACCCCACATTGGGATCTTCAAGAAGGGCACTCATGGGTCTGATTCCGATACATAGCGCTCTAAAGGCAGAAACTTATTTCCAGCTTTTAATGAGGAACTCTCCTAGGCTGCGTGCACTCTCCTTGTGCGGGACGCATGTGGGTGAGGAGCGGTTGACCAGAGTGTAAACAGTGGGTACCATTCTTAAGCTGATTGCTGAAAGATGCGCAGAAAATTGCATTGGTGGTAATGACCAGATGGGAGTCGGCCCTATCAGGAGCATGATGCTTTTGGACATAAGATTGATTAAATGATAGGGAACGTTTTAAATGGTAAAAAAAAGATTCATCTGAAGTAGCTTTAGTAGAGCTTTTAGTTGTGGAGGAGAGGCAATAAAAATTTCAGGTGGGATGACTTTGTCAAGTTAAAACGTCTCTGAGGGTTTGCAGCAGACATCACCAAATGAGCCATGCTTTTTCTTTCACTGTCTTTGTTGAATGAAAAGAGAAGAAAACAAGGTGCAGTGGACAGAATCATCTCATATTCCTTCCCCCCAACCACAGATGTTAGTTTATAGCTAAATTAAATGAAAAAGATCAAGAATTGGAAGGTCGTTAACCAGCACAGAGTGTTTCGGTATGTCATTTAGATGGTAAAGGACGAGCTAGGCGAAGCAAATGACCAGACCCCGAAATCGGAACGCCAGAAGTTCGGAGATTTTGAAGATTGTAGACTGGAATGGCTAATCGAGTGAAACAAGTGGGGGCCTGTGTGGATTGGATACTAGGATGCCGACAGATGATGGGAAGGGGAGTGTTACGATTTGCATATCGATGCAGATGCGATGCAAGTTCCAACTCACACTAGCGGACATCGTTGTTCTTGTACACTTTGTGACGCCAACGTCACCATTTCCACGGGATGTATTACAAATTGCAACTCTTAATCGACTTTCGCCACATTTACTGGAATGCAAAATAAAGAAACCGAACGTAGAAGAAGCGAAGTTCCAACTTGCTAGGCAGACAGAAGGAACGTTTGTCGAATCTTGTCTTTTAATGTTTTCAAGGTACCTGCTCGTATAGAACGTCGTGAGTAATTCAGCTTAATTTTGTTCGATGTTACATGTCCCGTTGGTCGACATTCGAGGAGGGACCTGAATCGGAGACCTGACGGCGGGCAGTGAGTTTTCCATTTCAGAGATAAAATGTATTCGAGTTATGTTAAGCATTTTATTAACTTTGTTTTATATGTGTGCTTTCAGTGGCCCATTCACACTCTCAGATCCTACACGGCGCTCATTAAGCGCATTTCGGTGGCACAACCTTAGACGACAGCCTAAATTGCTTACACTCATTCGCTGGGGACAGGCACCGTTTCAAGTCTGAACCACGAGTGTTGAGGGTAAATCGACGAGAGAGGAATATTTTTAGCGCGCTAAAGTTGTTGTTAAGATGCATGCGTGTGCTCGCGATGCTTGCCTCGATAGGAAGGGACGAAAAGTATTGAGGACTTTGCGCTGTTATGTTTTGAATAGTGATAGTTGAAAAGTCTTGCACGAATGCACACTACCTAGAATTGCTAGCTGTTTCGTAACTCAAAGGGGAGGAGGAAGCGGACATTTGGGAGCCTGCAAAGTTCTTGAGTTGAGTTGTGTGAAAATGTGGAAAGTTTCGAAATAAGTCTTAGAGGAATCTCAAATGAAGTGTGCACGACTCGTCCTAGGAAGGAGGAAGTATGCGCATGTGTGAAATTAGTGCCCGTTGTTTGCCGTTGCGTCATAAGTGACGAGTTTCTGTAAATTATATTGTTGATTTGTTTCTTTGCCCGTTTCTTATCTCGGTCTCAGTCGCATGGGGCATCCCCTTCCTTCATGCTCACTGTTTGCCCGTGTTCACATCCTTCACGTCACCTTTTCAAAAGAAACTGTGTTAAGTTCCCATTGTCCTGATGGACGGATTGTTAGTTCACTTGGCTGATGTATTCTTGACACAGAAAAGTTACATTTGAATAATGGGCTGGGGCTTTATTTGAATTAACTGTTTTGTGGTACCTTTACATGTCGCTGCTGTAGGCATCGTCACCGCATGTTTGTTCCTTCAGCAGCATTTATTAAAGGGTTGTTGCTGTGCAAGTAAATACATTTTACGGAGGCCCTGTGCCTGTCCAATCACGTATTTTTACTTGAGATCTGCTGTATGGTTCTGAATGATATTTACAGGGTAAATTTTGAATCCGGTTTCAAAAATCAGCCTGTGTCACTGCTTCATGTTTCGATGACCGCGTAGGTTCTCTCCAGTTGGACTTCCCGAGTTTTTGCTCCTATCGGGAGTGGTTTGTGTTCTTGCAATACGTCGAAAATCGAGCGTGACAGTTCTTCGCGACGTTGCCTCGAGAGAACCAAATCGTGAGGGAGACAGTTCTTGGTCTTGAAGCACGGTGTGAGGAGGAGAAAGCTTTTTGATCCGCTTGTGGGAGGTCTTTGTTTTTGTCACATTTCGGGTAAGGGCTTCCAAGTATGACAATACTATGTTTTGACTTGCGAAAAAATTAAGTCGCATTTTTAAATCTTTTTTCGTAATCGGCTTGAGAAATGCCTCGATTGTCGCAAAATTCAACAAGTCGGATCATCAGCGGATATGACAGACTTTCTCAGGCCATAAAATGCGGGAAAATGGTGTTTCTGTTTCTGACAGAGAAAAACCGTACGACCTTATCGGTTTTATTAGTTTTTTAGTTAGCACGAAGATAGTTCCGAACGTCATGTTTAATGTACAGTGCACCACATGCAAAATGCACACCATTTTCTACTTTGTACACCACTTTATAGCATGTTTTGAGGTTGGCTTCTTGCAGACTTTTGTTGTTTTATGTGCATTTGTGGTCATTTCCCGTTCCTTGAAATAGGAAGTACGATTGCTTCTCGATCACGAGAAGTTTTAAGTGATATTGTTGAGCGGGTTGAATGTTGGCAGAGGGGGAAGGGATTGCGCGCGTGCGTGATTGGAGTCGATCTTGCTCTTTGCTCTGTGCCAGTTACGTTTGTCTACATTTTGGTTTTGCTTCTTATGAAGATTGTTGTTTGAATTGCTGTAAAAATTTGCTGACTTCATTTTTCCGCCAGTAATCGTGCCGTTATATGCATAAATACTTTCAAGCAGCAAATGTTGTAAGGAAGAAGACTGCGAACGTTGTGTTCGGCCGTTGCACCCATTCCTTTGCTGCTTCCTGTTCGACATCGACTGATTGTTGTATAAATCGCGATATTCAGCTGTAGATGTATTGTCACTTTGTTGTTTCACTTTTTGTACATTCTGCGTTATAATATCTACTTCCTTCCATATGATTCAGTTAAGATGGGATTAGCACTTTCATCCGCACCTCGCATTTGCGATCTTATTTCACACAAGGCAGCAACGTATACGCATGGAGACAAAACAGTAATGTGACTTGTGCGAAGAAGCAAAAAGTACGGGTGTTGCATACAAATTAGGTCGTATCTTTGAGACTGTCGGACAGGCGTCCCACACCTCTAAACATTTGAGGTCGGTTTTGCTATTACGTAACTTGCTGGGAAATCTCTCTAAGAGTGATGTTCTCGTACTCGCCTTCTGAGTGCAGTAAAATTTTTCTTAAATGAGATTCATTGCCCAATATTAACATCTTTGCTGTTGTCGAAGTTGGTTCATATATTCTTCTTTTCGATTGTTCCGTCTATCAGTTTAATATTTGGGAATAGTTTTATTATTCCGTTTGAGGCCTCTAGGTCGTCATTAGGGAAAGCTGCCACAAAAGTAGATTTTGTGTGTTTGCTTTTTTCCTTTTGCAAAAGGCGAGTGGGGTGAAGAGAACACAAAGTATAAACCGAAAGCAGACTCAACGTCGATGGGGAAGGGGATCAAGCGTTAGGTGACTTCGGAACGAAAAACAAGGAGGTAGGAGGGGATCTCTAGTAGGAGATGAATAGATGCTGACTTAATCGTCAGGAGGTTTTCATATTCGAGAAGAGGCCTGTCCCTAATGCACTGCTGTCTTGTATCATGTTGAGTTCGCTTTCGGTTTATGTTTTGTTTGGTAATGCTCCTTCTGTATTAACTGTAATATTCGTGGGAATCCACCGAGGGTTCTTGAGCCTTTCTTAGCGCAGTCGATGCCCTGGTCGAGGGTATGTGAAGTTGCCAAGTCCTATGAATACGGAGTGATCAAACCTGACGATGAGATTACGCAGTGTGTGTGGCAAGTGCAAGCTGTGCATTTGATATCGTACGTTTATGTTGTACTCCGTAACACCTTACCACACACGAAGGCGTCGCGTTGCATCTTGGTCTTCGATTGCTTTGTACTGTGAAGGTTAATTGGAACTGCTGTCTGCTGATGATTATGTGTTCCTCCGTATCTTTCGTTACTGGAAGTATTCATGGGATCAGCAGACCTACTAGTTACTGTCAGACTGTTGGAGGAAGAACGGGTGGGGATCGAGGGTTTTCAAATTTCGACCATCTTTGAATTCTTTCCGAATTAACAGAAGGCAGAAGTGACCAAATTTTGCTCGCTGAACAGAATTTCTATTATTTATGCTAAGCCTTCGGAACGCGCATTCTCCCTTTCCACATATGGCTGGCTCTCCTCGATGAAGCGTCACCATCTGACTAAACCATTTATCTATTATTTTGAAATTTGCGTACAAATGACATCATCTGTTCAGCGACCGTGAAAGTTACGGTTTGTTTGGCTGCAGTTTCAGAGTGTTCACTGATCGACCGTTACGTTACCGTTGCTGTCGTTCCACTGCTAGGAAGACGCAGACTCATTAAGCTGAGACTCGTTCACAGTATGAGTGAGTGTTTCATAGCACCGATCTGTATCGCTCATATAGAGACAGATGCTCACGGATTGTTAAGCAGCGTGTGGTTCGTATTTGGGCCCATTTTCATGCAGTGCTTCAAATAAACTTGCATAATTTTGTTTCAATCTCATGTGGAGCACTTATGCTGATTTGAAATGCGTGAAGAAGAGGCAAAAGGTGAATCTGCCTCTCCATCTCCAAACAGTTGGCAATACTTGCAGCAAAAAAAGACGCATTTTGGCTGTGTTTCTTTTCCGAGTCCGGATAATTTGAACAGCTTTCAATACTTCGGTTACAAATATCCCACTTTTTCTTCACTAACACCCTCGAATCTCTTTCCAAACCGCGCTGAATTTACGGATGTTGTCTGGAATCAAAGCTTGTTATTTGATTTCCGGAAGAGGTTTTTTAGTGGGTGTTGAAAGTTGTGTGTTATTCGTTTCAAAACTTGGACAGTGTTTCAAAACGTCAGTCCCGGGTGCGGAAACAGTATGCGTTAAACGGCCGGCATCTTGCGGCTAAACGTTGAAAATTCCACCATCAGCCAGGAATCTGGATTTGCAATACGTTGGTGTGGACGTGTTTGAAAACATAAACGGTCTCACGCGCGCGGGTGTCACGGGGGTGCATAAACCTCAAACAGTGTGTTACTGGAGTCTTCATGAATCTAATACAACCCCCACATTCCAGATTTTTGTTTACAGACAACATTTTATTGGTATTGCCTGGGATAGTTTCATCTCGGATGGTTTACTGCTGTGATCGTACACGAGGAGGGCTGGGTATGAGGCCTTCTACAGCATATGTAGGCGTCGTTTGATGCTTTTCGGCGGTTTTGTTAATACTGTGGGTCGAAGTTTATCCCAGCGATAGAGCTGTCCCGAATGAGCTTCTTCACAGTAACAGCCATCTGGTCTTTGACGCCCCTCCCCACACATTTTTTCACTGTCTTCTGAAAATTGTGTTTCTAGCTGAATTTAATTTACGACCTGTGATTTCAAAAATTTGCTTGAAATGACAATAACACTTCCGAATGAACGGCAAATTTTTATTGCGGAAACCCTGTGCAAGGATGGATGAGTTTTATGTTTTGGTAAGAACAAGTTTATCGCTGAAATAAGCGATCAGCATTGGTAGGTAAACCTATCGGAAGCAAAACAACCTGATGAATGAACCATTTCTCTGTTATGTTTGTTCGTTAAATAGTTAACAACGGTGGATTTTGCTCACAACATTGTTAACAAACCAGCACAAGAGAGATTTTGGGATGTGAAAGAACAGCCGTTGGGAAAGTAGCCATCATAGTCATTTTCCAAGCATTCCCATGGGGTTTTATTCGAATAACTCGAATTACCTCGGCTGTTATTCAAACTCTGATTCGCTTGTGTGTTTAGCCTTGAAGGCGTCATCTCTCACTAGGAGGTGTCGACGCAGATGGGGGTTCGTTCGCGACAGCCATCACGAGCATCGGTTGCTGATTTTAAACGGATGGAGAGTTATTCAAATTGTCGTTAATCGAGTTATTTTCCCACTTAAGGAACAAGCTGCGAGGAGTCGAAGTTCAGACAAAATCAAACGCTGGCACTTTTTTGCTCGGTGCCGTATGCCTTTAAGGGGAAAAAGAAAGGTGCATTCAAACCAGGCAATAAAAAAATTGTTGCAAATGCATGCTGCAACAACTACTTTGGTCTGCTAATGAGGAAGGGCTTACCTGTTTGAGAGACAACTAAATTCTAGTTGTACATAACAATGATTGGCCGACATACAGGCCCTTAGCAAATCAGGTTTCTTCGCTGAACATGTCACCTCCTACCTCGTCATCCACGAAGAGTAGTAAAAACCCTTTATCAGGAAGCACATCACTGCCCGTCCCTTTGGTTTGTTTGCTTTCTCATTTGTGAGTACACATCACTTCTTTATTTATTTTCCATGAGGGTGCTTCCGAAACAAGCGAAGAAAGTTATCTCAACGAGTCAACAAAAACCTATCAAAGTTTCGTAAACCTACAAGACTTGCCCAGAATAAATGGCAATCTCCCATGCAGGAAGGTGCAACCAAAAGCGGCAGCGCTACCATTCGCTTTCACGTGTAAAGTACGACTTGTGCGAGGTGAATCACGCGCCGATTAAAGTTACCAAATACGGAAGGTGTGTTACAGCGAAGCTCGAGTTCATACCTTTAATCAGGATCAGGTAGAGCGGGGTTGAGCAAGTCAAATTTCGACTTATTTGCGTTCGAAAATCCAAAATGTTTTGTCGTTCCCTAATGCTCTACCGCTAGAGGTCGACCCCGTCGATGGATGTTCGTACTTTATTCTATTTCAAATTGCTCAGACTTGCACGTGCTTTGACAATATGGGAGTATCGACTGCTTCGTTAAGGTTTCATTGGTAGCCTGATGCAAGAACATTTTTGCTGTTCCGATCAAGAATTACTGTGCAGATTGCAACTCAAAACTGCCTACCGTGACCTAAGCACTGCCAGAGAACGTTTTCATGGAAACAGGCAGATTTTAAAGGTTGGGAGGCACCAACTACCAGAAGTCGGACAAACTTGTAGGCACTCGTTTTCGGATGGCTGTAATGGCGTGGGAAAGTGTGCAAGAAGTCTGGCGGTCACCTCCCCCTCAATTTGCAACAGACAGCACAGTAGCAATCGCCCCTTTCAGATGGTCGTTTCCATGATTAGACAAGAACACACCACTTTTAACAACCACTCTGCCGACAACGAGATTTACCAAGTCGGCAAATACACTTGGGCGACCAAAGAATAAAGCTAATGTTGTACACTCTTGTCCACTCCCCACAAAAAGGTCACATCGAAAAGGAGCACAGTGACTTGTATGTACATCGTTTCAGCAATTGCGCGAAGCCCCAACATTGACTCTAAATGCTGACACGCAGGTTACCTGCTCGATCCCAGGTGATGTCTGCGGAGTATTCTCACGGCATGAATTGCCAACTGTCGAGAGCGTGAAAAAATGGGCAGAGACAGCCAACGGGTGAAAATGTCCCGGAGACATCCGGGAAAATTTCGTCCGTTCTGTATTTCTAGCCGACTCTGTGCTCTCTGCCGTCTTATTGTGACTCGGCACCTTGCTTTATCTCGCCATCGAGAGACAGCGGCGTCCGTAAAAGCTCCGCGTGTTCCGTGGGTTTGCGACACTGTTCGGCCAGCTGTGTAGAAATACCTGAAGTTGTGCCGCTTCGGTTACGGGGTAGGGGAAGTCGGTTTTGAAAGCTCGCTCGGATGGACGTTAGGGAACCACGGTTCATTAGTGCTAGAGGTGAGTTGAAGGGTACAGTGGGGCTGTGTGATGTAGTGGGCGGTGGGTTGGTGTGTGAAATGCGTGTCGTTGTTCGCTTATGAAAGTGAATTTGAGGTGTTAGGTAGTAGGTAATGTTGCGGGAAGGGATGCGAGATGGTTAAGTGTGCGCTGTTAAGCGATGGGTTCCGATGTTAATGGATGCGAGAGTGTTAAGTGTGACTTGGTAAGCAGTGGGCTACAGGTTGAACATGAGTTATGAACAATGGATTGCGAGGTGGTGATAGCTGATTGAGGAATGTGGGAAGATAAGTTGCGGGTTGTGGAGTGAAGTGTAGGTTGTTAAACGATTCGTGCTGAATATGAGCTCATAAACCGTGCGTCGTCTCTCGAGGTTGAAGGCGCGTGGGTCATTTCTGCCTTGACTACTTTTGTGCTGTTTACTTGCCCTGATCATTCCCACCCAAGCCATTTGTATCTTCGCCATATATGATTCCGCCACCCATGGCCCGGCCATCTGCCTCTTCCATCCATGACCTGGTCACCTGCCCTTTCCACCTATAACTCGGTCATTTGCCTCTTTCATCGACCAGCAGTTTGTTGGGAGGTTTCAAGTGGAAAGTGTTGAGTGCGAAGGCTCGCGTAGCTGGCAAAAAATCACCCAGAAATTTTTAGAGAACTCAACCGGACTGAGGAATGGAGGTTTAAGTTAATGCATAGTTTACGTACCGTGCATAAAACGTTTTGATCCTCCCAATGTCGCTTGCAGTGCTGGTGATTCTGTGCTCTTTGAACATTTTTTGGCACAAGAACATCGAATGTTGAGAGGTTACGTTGATCGAGCAAGCCTCCTCGTTTTCAAGCTATGCAACATTATTCAACCTTGTTTTTGCTCGAGTCTAGTTTTGTGTAATTCCGTTTCTTGCTTGCACAAGTTTATCGGCCGAAGTGGTTGCCGCAGTTTAGTGTTTGATCGGGCAAGAAACAATGTTTCTGAGGGAGACTTCTTTGAAAAGCTCCAAGACTAAAAGTTAAAGTATACTGCTCAATGTATAAAATTGTTGCTCAAGCAGACCGCAGTGGCGTTTGCAAAGGATACCCGGGCTTCGAGCTTCTTTTTACTCGCGGTAACATCACAAATTTTACAGAAATAAGAGGGCGTTTCTGCGCGACTTTGTATGTGGGAAGGGGGGGGGTTGGGGTGGAATTTCGTTTGTATGCAACTCGCCATATTCTCCAGTCTACGTGAAAAAGCAACAAGAAAGTCGGAAAAGTAAGCGGTCATCTTCTAGCGCATGGTCCCAGCAATTTTTGCAGCAGAGCAATGAATTTTTGAGGGTCTTTATGAGAATTTTCTCTCCTTCCACTTTATCCGACTTCCCAGTGATTAAAAAGTCCTTCATGTTGGGAAACCCGGTCGTAAACCGAAAGTGATGAGGAAGCAAACCCTCTGATTTTCCATATCTTCCTTTCTTGTCCTTCCCACATCGAAGAAACTGACGAATGGATGTTTTATTTTCCTACATTCAATATGTCGGATGGCTTCGTTAAGACCATTACTTTTCTATCTGATCTCTTGTGTTCATCTGCCTAGTGAATATGCGTTTTAAGTGACACCTTTCTGAGCGATTTCAAAAGGCGTGTCGAAAACATTGAAATTCTTGCCTAAAGGACCGCTTCCACCTCCGTCCTCCTTAGTTACGCCACTGATTCCATGTTTATAATACTCCGGCATCTTTGTAACACATGTGTTCATTTTTTCCAATCTGCCAGCAGAGTTCGCGAAACCACAACTTGCATTGCAACGAGTCGTGTTGAGCGTATCCGAGTGCCTGCAAAAAATTTGCTGACACAGAACTTGCAACTGAACTTTGGTGCATTTTTGTGAAAGTAAAGTTTGATGCATCTTGAAGGTTCCATAGATGCAGCTTTCAAGCTCCAGCCGGCCAAGTGGCGGAGCCGTTAGAACTTCACAGATTGCCGGAGACAGTCTTGTTCAGAATCACATAAGATCGCCTCTATGATGGTCACCTTTTTCGAGAAGTCCAAATTTAAGGCTACTTTCTACTTTGCGTGCCCTTCAAGCTTTGAAATGGATGGGTGTGAATGATCATCAGCCGACTGTGACGCTCCTTTTTCCCAAGCAATTTGGCGCTAATGTTGTGCGATCAGGACTGCTTTTGCGCATCATTAACGCCTTGGCAAAAAGCGCGTCGCATTTCGCTCTCATTAAAGACGCGTTACTCGGCATTAGCGCTCTATGCTAAAAATTCATCGATTTACTCTCTGTCAGCAGTTGGTTTCTCTAGTGAGTAAAACAAAGGCAATGGGCGATGTGCAGTTGGCAGACGCCTTCATCTTTTCGACCAGTCTTCGTGCCTGTAGGCCACTAAACGCTTCTGATTAGTTGCAGTTGCCGCGTCCGGTCGCGGTAAAGGAGGAAAGGTGCTGTGTCATCTGGGAAGCCGAGGACTTGGCCGTCGCGAGCTGGACTTCGATTTTCACTTTAATGTAGTTTGTGATGGCCCTATTTGTCTCCATAGAAGCCGGATCACTGCTTAAGCGACTGTGTTGTAAGCAGTATATCGCCAGCATTTCTGGGATTGCATCGCGTTGGATCAAGCTGCGTGGGCGAGAGTACACTATCGAGAGCTGGGCCCTTCGTAGGAGTGTGCATTCTTCTCCTTGTTGTCCGTCATCAGTCAGAACGTCCGGCTCGGGCAACCAGTTAGTGCTGGGCCGTGGTGTTTTGATTTGGCAACCTTGAATGTAGTCGACGCTTGGAAAGCACGATCAGATCTCTTATTTTAGGTTGGCTTTTATAGTTTTTTCAGGTCGACCGGCTTTTTCTGTGGTTGTGGCTGGCATAGGATAACCATCTTCGTCAGTCTGTTGTCTTGGCTGCGCATGACATGACAGCAGCATAAGCCGTCCCTGCTGCACGCGCTGTGATGGTTTCTTTACTTCATCCATGTGCTGCCAAGGGACCTTCGCGCTAGATTTTGCACCTCATTGTCTTCTTGGTGATCCAAACTCATTCCAGAATTCACTACATGAACCTCTGCTCCGTTGCATCCAACTTATCAGCTTTCGTCGTCATCGGCGTCGATGCGCGCAGTGGTAGAGGTGCAGTAGAGGTACGGTAAGCTTTCAACTTCACTTCCTTTCTGTTTTGATATTCCAGAACCATTCCCCTAGGACGTTGAACATATCTTGCTAGTTTTCATTATCCATCGCATGAGCGCCTGGGAGACTCGTGCTGTTCTCACGGACATCGCGATCGTGCGTAATTTCGAGACGGTATGCGCAATTAAGGCAAGGGACGCACGGTCGATGAGTAATGAAGTGGAATCGGGCTAACTCAAAGCTGAGCGCGGCTCAGAAACCACTATTTTGCTGCGGGATCTTTGCTTTTATAGATTCGTTGTGCGAATGTGAATTAGTTCTGAGCGCAACACTTTGGCAGCATGACGGTATCACTACATCAATGTTGTTTACCCTGATAGACGTCACCGTTGTTCGTAGCGCGCAACTTTAGCCCACATTTGTTGAATGAGTTGTCACCTTTGGGTTTCCAGGATGAGCTCTTCTTGTTCGGATTTGAATTATAACGGGGACCGAAAATGAGTTGAGGAATTTAGTGGAGCTTTCGTCAGCACCTGTACTGTCTCTCCCCTTTCCCTTCTCAACCTTCCCTCTCTTCCCGCATATTGCGGAAATATCCTTCTTTATGAGAGTCCAATGGAAGAAAAGATTGTACGTGTCTGAAAGAAACAGTGAAAAGCTGTCTTTAATTCAGATGGCGCTATTCAGCGCCGCAGACTCATTGATAAAGTATATGAAATAATATTTTCCATAGGGAGGGTCTGGGGTAGAGGAGAGGAGCTAAGTGGCATTATTGAGGCACATACTTTCCGGGTAAAACATTTTGGCGGAAGAATCGGATTCCCGAAGGAGACATTTTTCGCTATTGTAATAATTAGCTGCTCTACGTCTTTGTTGTGCGTTGTGAACTGAGCTTATTAATTTACGTTCACTCTTTGTATATAACTGGAGGATGCTTTGTAACGAAGACGGATAGTTCCCAGCTTAATGAACTTAGTACTAGGTACGTTAGGTTCGCGGGCATTGCTGAAGAGAGAGGGAGGGGGAGGTAAATCGCAAACGGCACAAAAGTTCTCGCTGCTATGTATGCAGTAATTGAAGAAGATATCCATCCTGTCTAAGTAAGAGCAGAAACGTCTGTCCGTTTATAAACACCTTCGTTCGCAGCAGTCCGGCACCAAAGAACTCTCTTTCATAAGCAGCTTCAGCCAATATGCCAGTGGATATTATTATGGGAACCTGTATGGGCATTCGTGCACTTCCGCCGTCGACTTCTTTGCCCTGCTTTCCCTCTCCCTCATCGCCTACCCTTCGCTCCTCTGCAATAATGCCGGCAAGTCTGGTTGAAGCTTGTGCGCTTGATGATTTTGTTTCCCGGCCTTTTTTGATGAGGAACGACAGTAAAATCCATGGTTGTTGAACCTATTAAGGTTGTGCGAGGTTGATGGCACCGCACGAGCCCACCCACATTTCGGACTTCTTTCGCTACTTTGCCTATGGAAGCAACTTGCTCAGCGAGCGAATATATGTTCAGGTGTGTCTCGAGGCGTCTCACAGTTTCTCACAGACTGTTGTTCACACGTAGGTAATGAAGTTTTTTTGCTGTGACGGGGCGGTTTACATCACGAAGCGTTCGCACGTAGCGTTTATTCGTAAACGTCGCAGACAAATAAATCCTTGCATCACGCTTACATGGCAAATGATTATGGTGAAGCACGTAAGTGTATGTACAGCTGTTACTGATGATGGGATGGGAGGAGAGGGCCGTACTGTGTTTTACTTTTGTTGTGATTGCTTCATCACAGCCGCTGTCGTATTTCGTCAGTATACGAGTAGTCGGTTGCTGATATGTGCACAAGCAAAGAGCAAAGCGTTCACCAACTTCAATGATTACCGTTGGTACATCCAAGAGGGTCTTTTTGAGCAAAGGCGCGTTTAGTAAAATTCACGACCAGGTTTTATCTAGAGTCGGCATTTTATCTAAAAAGACATCAACTCTGGGGTATTGTTGCGCCGGTATCAGTGGATGTGACTTAACCAGGCAACTGTTGCTTCGATTACTGTAACTCTTCATATGTCGGCTAAATGGGACACTGAGAAATGTATTCAGATTAGCCTTCAGCCAAACAAAGATTAAGCACGACTCTCTTATATGCATCAGTCAGAAAATGTGGCACATTTCCGATTGCTGCTCGATGGAAGACCAATCTAATAAAAAACTGCTTTCAACCTCAGAGGAGCTTACTGAGTATTTCTTTTATCAGAAATCACTGCGAGGAGAACTTTCTGAATAGAGCGTTTGAAAAAGTAGTTTCCTTTCCATAGGGCTGTGCGATATCGAATCTTTTTTTGTTCTCGATGCAGTCTTCTTCCGGGTCGAACAAATAAATATATGGAAGACTTCTTTGAAAGAGCACTGAGAAAAACCACCAACAGTGTCCACAGCACGTTAGCAAATATCAGCAACAGCACGCGGAGCTGTTGGGCCATCGAGAAGCAGAAACAGGCCTCGGAAATAGTGGTCTGGTGAACAGTTACTGTTGATCCGAATGACCTCAACACCTTTGAAATGGAGGGCTGTTGGAAATAGAGGTCTTTAAAGTTGTATGCATTCATCATTTGCATTTTCCACAACTCGGAGGTCCCCTTGCAGCCTGCTTCTGGTGAATGTTTTCCGTTTTCACAGAAGAGGTGCTTTTGCTGCAGTGGGATATGGCCATTTCAAAAAAAAAAAAAGTTTCACTATCCTCCTTCAAATTTTCTATATCTTTTTATTCAGCCAATGCCAGCATAATTCTTCGTCCTCTTTTTCGAGATTGGTAATCCTTTCGGTCACCTCTCGATCCTTTCTTACTTTTTCATGCTTTTAATCTCGCTCCACTCTCCAACTTATTCTTCATACATATATTTGAAAGCATATTTTTGCCCATAACTGTAATTCATTCTGATGGCAGTCCACAACAACTTATTTTGGCGGTCGTTTTTTTCCTTCTCTAGCTTATTGAATTTTAAGCGAGGATATTACTTGTAGTGCATTGAGTTCAATAATATAAGGCAGTCAAGCGTTCATTTTCACTTCCAGTTATATCAGGTCCGTTGCCAGAATAATTCGGACGTAGGGATACTTGAAGGTTTCGATTGATCCCTTGTGGTTGGGCCGTTCCAAAGACTATGAGCTTAAAACAGTATTGCCCTTACAGTCTTTTCGCACTGATTGCTGTCTCGCATCGATTCTATCTGATCTGGATTCTAGGTGTGTTTCAGTGGCGTGAAGAGAATATTTGTTCATGTCCCATAACTTGGGATAATATAATTACGTGTGCCGAAATGAGGAGGGGAGGGGATTCCAGTGCTGTACAACTTAGGAGGCGTGGCGTCTCGAAATAAAAAATGCATCTCCGGCGAATTCAATTTGCGGACAACAAAAAATGCGATCTGGAACAGGAGGAGAGCTTGAATGGAGGAAATAAGGAGTTCTTGTGCTGATGGGCTGTTAAGCAAATTTCGTTTCTCTGCCCTGACCGTGGTCAATTATCCTGTTACTTCTTAGCTGCTCAAGTATGTTGTTTTTTTGAGTTGCTGCGGAGGTAATTCAGTGTGAATTTTCGTTCAATATTTTGGAACGTTGTTTAGATTTCACAGTTTAAAAACATTACGGGTGAATATTTTTAGCCTCACAAAAAATCCGTTTTTACAGTTATCGTGGCACTTTTTGTGTATTAAGGATGCTGATTTGAGGGACGATGCATCTCAAATGATGCCAGTAATGGCGCTTTTCCATTCTTTAGAAAAAGTTGCTGTGACTTTATTTCGGCATTCTTTGGAGAAGGCAATAGAAGGACGACAGTCACTTTTCATCTTTTCAACTTCGCTGCCTTTCTCCTCAGCTGCAATTCATCTTTTTAATATAGCTGCTTGAAGTATTTTTTATTATGCAAGCGCGACGATTGTGTTTATCTTGCTTGATCAGCCTTTCAGGTAAAGCGAGCAGTATTCGAGGGCGTAGCTGTGCTGCGTGGCCATAAACTCGTCTTCTACGATCATGGGCAACGCTGGATGGGCGCCGTTGCGTCGATAGAAAAGTCACGCGACGAAGAAGTGTGGGGCTGTGTTTGGCGTGTGGAGGATTCGTTTGCAGCCGAGCTCGATAAGCAAGAGAATGGTTACCATCGACTCAGCGGTATCTGCCTTACTATCTCCTTGCTCTTATTCTGCTGAGCAAACCTACTATATTCAAAGAAGAGAAAATGAGCATGCATCAGTACTAACGATGTCTTGTATGAGAAAAACACCGTTATTTGTCGTGCTCGTATGTTCTTATGTGCGTGCACTCTATAAGCTTTAATGATGTTGTCACCAACGTTGGTTAGATTGTAACGGTGTTCCGGTGTAGTCGCAAACTTTGTGTTATAGAAAAGTGGCGAAGCGAAAGAGGCGAAATTCTTACAGAAAGATTAGGCAACGATTCAGAAAAAACGGAGTGATTAATTTTCGACTTGCTGTTGTTGACCTGAACCTCGTCAGAGTGGCACGTATAACCCCATTAACAGAGAAATGTGTTTATCAGTAGGTATCTCTTGGCAAGGCATAGTGATATGACAACAGAAAAAAGGAATTGGTGCTCTAAAAGCGCTTCGTTTTAATTGTTCCGAATAGGAAAACTATTGGCCAAAAGAGCTGTGCTTTTTTGAATCACTTTGCAATTAAGACGTTTTCTTGCAGTGGAAGTGGAGATGAACGGCGAACCGTTGATATGTCGCACTTATCAGTATTCAAATCCGTATCGTCAGCTTGCTCTGCCTTCTCCTCACTACAAACATGTCATTGTGAGTGGTGCTATTGAGCATTCTCTGCCCGCCGATTACGTTGGTAAACTGAAGGCAATCACTGATAATGGTTATGTGGGCCCTGTTAAGCTCAATCTACAGGTTCTTAAAGAGCTGAATCAGTAAGTAAAAGCAAGTGGGCCTCATGAACCAATGCAAACATTTTATATATCCCAGCATAGCGTTTAGGATGAGAAGCAGTTTGCATGTCCTAACTGACGATGAGGATTCATGTAAAAACCATTTGAAGTGATTGAACAGTACGAAGGCAATTTCATGCTTCAACGCTTCACACCGACCTTTTCGGCAGTTAATCGCTATACTCCATTCCATATGTCACTTCGTTTGTTGCTGTGTTATATATCGTTTGGTATAGAACTGAATGTTTAGTACTAATATATGCGAAATATACCGATGCTATATTTATTGAAGGAGCGGGCTCCGGAAAAGCTTGTTACTGCGATAAACAAGTGCTTCACTATGCTTCTGCAGATGTCTTATCTTCTCCAATTGTTAGAAGTTCGGAATTTGGTGTTTGATCAGTGATCAGTTTTTCTTCTTGAATAGGCGCACTTTTCATCTTTACATTGGGTAGTTAGTAAAAAGTCTTGAGCATAGTCATATGTAGTTGCTTATCCGTTGAATTGTGATAGTCGTTTCATGCGGGAGTGATCGCATCGTCTGCGGCTTTGGGCATATAGGTGCTGAGTGTTGGTTTGCTTGATATACTTGTTGGTGTTGGTGATATACTTGATATGCTTGATATACTTGGGCATTAGTTTTGTTGCTATGCTCCAGCATTGTTGTGCATAATCCACTTAAGATGTCAAAGTTTTCCCTAAAATGTCCATGCAACCGTTCGTTAACGACTACAGAAATGAGACTAATACAGTCTCACTACACACTGTCGTATCTGTTCCGTCATGTTATGTTAACTTCCCTCCGAGAATAAACCAGCGAGTAGCAGGCCCTCTTCTTGACAGTACTTCGTCCGCAGATTCAAGCTATCACCAGAGAAACTTGCGATGCCAAATTTATGCCTTTCTTTAGCTAAGTTGCTCCATTAGTTAATGTCGAAATTTGAATTGCTCAGGTATATGGTGACGCCAGTGTAGTGAGGTGATTTATGGAAAAGGTGACTGCTCTGAAATGGCTAAGAAGTTGATTCGAAGTGGATTCAGATTCAAAAACTATGGCATTTGTGCCACCTACTCCAGCGGCTGTTTGTTTCAGAATTATCAGCCAGAGTCTTTTAAGGGTCTTTGTTTTGGTGTGAGATTCATGGGATACATTATCCTTCGCCAGTCACGTAATGAGTTTCCTTATTCGATACGTTATGAATCTAGCCGAGAGTTTCCGTTTTGTCACATCACTATTATAAATGACTCCAGTTGTGCTTTTGTCCCATACTTCCTTGCGTTGACACTTAGAGGAACGAACAGTAAGAAAGGTTTCCATGCAAGTGTGCTTCTTGCATTTCATCTAAAAAAGAAAGGTTGGCTGCAGAAGTGTTCGAAAGCGAACCATAAACTTACAGATCAGTTTTTTTTTTTGCTCGACTCCACATCAAAAAGCGTATGTTCCACAGCGATGATCGAAGACCCCAAGTAACTATGAATTCCTTCATCATCAACAGGTACTATCCCGAAGTGTTCTACCTTAATTTTATGCAGCATTTGTCCATTATATAATATCTTACTTTCGATTCTAGAAGCATTTTCCGGCAGGAATTCTGATGATTTTCGCTGTAATCATTGGCAGAATGGGTCTCCTTCGTGTCCTGTACGTTCCACCCCATTTCCATCAAGACTGTAGAAACTGAAGCCCACAAACTGCTTCAATCTAGAGCTGAATCGCAATCAGCTTGAGAAATTGGGGCGAGATAGGTTCATTTATGGCTGAGTATTCGACTGTCGTCAAAAAACAATTGATTAGCATTTGCTCTGATGAAATTGAAAGAAGAGATGAAAAGAAAACATCTAAGGTGAATGACACTGGAGAAATTTTAATTCAACTGAGAGTATTCATGAAGTTGCTGACAGCGTTATAGGTGAACAAAAACTGACTGGAAAGAAAATTGGAGTGGGAAAGGGATAGAGTGGTATAATATTTCCTTGTGACGCAAATTAGATCTATTTATAAAGACACGTGGAGCACAGTTACTGCTAAAGTTTGAACCTAGCAGGGTTCGTAGTAGTCGAGAAAACAAACAAAAACTCTGCAGCTTGCATCGCAGTACGCAAATCTTTTAGTGACGTGACACAGTGAATTTCAATGAATCGTAAAAGATATGTCTTATGTGGGCCCGCATTTTGCATGAATGGTGTTCTCTTTGGCTCTTCCTAATCTTGCCGGCCAAGGATTTTAAAGCTTTCACCTGTTTGGTATCGCCTGCTTTTTTTTGTCCTGCTTGAAAAGACCAACAGAAATGTATATCTAACTCACTTTGGAAACCTAAGGTTTCCATTGTTATCCAGCGTTGTTGTAATCGAAGGACATCGGCGATTCACAGTTGTTTTCCTTACGCATTTGCAACAAGAGAACTTCACCTCCTTATCTGATATACAGCTTTCCTGTATCGTATAATGTATGAAAGTTCTCTGAGAGTCAAGGGCGCATAGTAAAACCACAGCCTGGATACAGTTTCACAAATATGCTAGCGTATATCAACGCAAACCACGTATAGTTTCCGGAAGCCATAACTTACTTTATATCGATCTCACGAGTACGCCAAAGCAGCTGTCGCAGCCTTATGTTTGTATAAAGCCCTCAAATAATACCAAATTTTATAGTGTGTATGATAATATGGTGAGGCGAAATAAAAATTTTCGGCACAGGAATATCACTGGACTTGGACTCGGCTACGATCATCTTATTAACCGGGCAGACTATATTTTAATTTGTGGTTTTGATTAATGGAGCAACTCAATAGGGTTCCAACCGAGTGAGTACTGGTTAAAGGTATAGCTGATTTTCACATAGTGCAATGGTTGTTATTAATTAAAAGCCGCTCGGTAAAGCTGGCACATATGCACTTAGTTTTCGTCAAGTCATACATCTTCCAGAGATCGAAAGCTACGCCTAGGGTGAGTACATATATGCTTTCTATCCTTTTCCGTCCAGCAAACCGACAGAATAAATGCTGGGACTGTGGACAACTAATCACATACTTCACACTTTCAAGTCGCTCATGAATAATTCGAAAGTTGAGGAATTGAAAATAGGTAAGTTTCGACGGCTTCACTCCTCGTTACACTATACTTACCTTTTCTATACATAGAAATTTGGAAAAGCGCCTACAGTGCAATTCCTCTGCATCTTTCTCTGCCAATAAAAAGAACTCAGTCCATAGATGCCTACTAGCTATTGAAAACAAGCTTTATGGACCTCACTTTGGATCTTCCCAGTGGTACGTGTTCAAAAATTCAGTTTCACTTGCAGCCCGCAGTTACGGCTGTGGTTTTCATTTGGTACGTCACTTGAGGAGTACTCAGAATAAGGGCGAATTTCTACCGGACGTCTGGTAAAAAGTGTACTATCACGGTAGATGGGAGGTACCGCAGGCGGCATATCACCACTCCTATAGCTGAGGCGTTTCCCTAGTACGTATATTGCAATAGGAGCGTTGAAAGGTGAATTCAGAACTAATTCTGAGATGTGCTTTTGCTACTGTGACAGTTTTATTTACCCAAAGAGCTTCAAATTGAATAAAGCGCTGTTCACGGCTTAGTATAGGGTGAACGAACGTGGAACCCTGTTAAGCTCGATATGTTAGACTCCGTTAGTTGCTGCAAATGGCATGCAGCTACGGAATGTGCTGCCTTAATTGATCCAGCTGTTCACAGGAAATATTCAGCTCGGCCAATTCCTCCCAACATTCCGTGAAAACCTTTCTGATGCATCCTACCCGATGAGACCTATTCTAAACCGCTAAAAACTCTGCCTCATAATCTTTCTTCGTGGTTTATTCTGCCTCAACTTCTACTCCCCGGAATAGGACCATATTCCTCAGATGAAATCCATATCTTGAAAAGAAAAGCTCTTGTGCGTCACTACTCAGATACGCATGTGGGTTCGCAGGCATTCAGAGGTCCATAAGCGTCATTCATTCGGTTTTCGTTCTCATCTTGCACTGCATCCATAATTGACTTTAGAACGTGTTGCTCAGCTTTTAATTGATTTTTCTGTTCGTGCGTTTGTGCTGCACTGAAAGCACAAACAAGAAGAGTTGTACTAATGAGTTGGCAGATGTTCCTTATGACATCGCTGTAAAGATTGAGCGAATGAGACTCTGTTAGAAATCAGGCTGCGACACGCTAATTGTTAAATGAATCATTAAAGAATGTTCAGATTTGTTCTAGCAAAGCATGAACGCCATATTCGGTATTCATCCTTATAGTCACAGCAGCAGATTGTTTTGCAATGATTAGCCGTCTATAGATTGTTTTCAGCAGTGTGTTTCCTATCAACATCTTAGTATTTCCGTCCGAGCCGACGAAATTGGCCAAGGAAAACACTTTTCGCGAATGCACTAGTGTGATTTTACACTTGTTTGCATTTATGGCCGACATGCGACTTAAGGAAGGCTGTGATGTCATTCGAATTGAAACCTTTTTCCTCGTAAAGACTGACTTTCTACCTCGTTTACATGAGATTAATTTCTAATGCTGAACTCTGCAGCAGAGTTATGCCCATTGATGATGGTTGCGCAGATGCTCTGAGTTATTTGCTGATACTAAATGCCCACTTGTTTTGCTTTAGATGGTGCCAGGTTTATTTCCACGAAGAAATCAACGTTTCTGTGCAAAGCGCACAAACCGTGGGCCACTTGATCTGTAAATCTTATTGAATAGCTGTCGACACTTCAGCCAATTGTGCTTCACTCCTCTTTCAGCCACTCTGCCTAGAAACTAAGGCAGTAGTTTGAGTGTTGAAGTGTGTCTGCTTTAGGTGTCACACGATAACGTTATTTGCTTTGATTCTTATGAGAGGAAGCTAATAAGACGTGCTTGAAAGGTATGCTGACCACGTAGCAATTTTCTGCTGAGTTGTTTCGTATTAACGGCAATCGGTACAATTACAAAAGTTTAGCTCCACTCGGAGCAGTTCTCAAAGATTGGTATTGTTAGATGCTTTGGTCGCAGTGGTCGGCGTAATTGCTAGTCGTTGCTATGCTTCGTCTGCACGCTAAAGAAATATGACTGAAACAACTAGGCTTGAAGCTTTCACAGTGTTTATGTTTGCTTCAGGAGCGCATTCAATTATTCAATTATTTCCCATACGCTTTCGTTTTCTCTATCCTAATAAATGCACCTCATGCAGTCGCTTGTGTTATAAGATGCTGAATCTTTTTTCTTTCAAAGAGAATCATAAATTTCCCTAATGGGGCTCCGCTGGCTGGTTAGAAGCCGTCTCCAGTTGGACTCAATGGGTCGCATTTGCTTTAAAAAATTCGTATTTTGATAATCTGCTTCATTTATGTACCCAGTATTTGTTGAGTGCAATCATATTTATCGAGTCTTTATATGTTTATCAGATTTACAAATGGATGGTGTCTAGGTTCTTGAAATTACGTCATATTTCGCTTCTCTTTGATAGCAGCCTTACAGCTTCGGCATGTAAATGAATTTTAATGACCACGTTTTAGAAATACAAGAGGAAACTGAGGATGCCCGCTCTGCAAAACTTTTTAGAGCCTGAAGAACACTTACTGCACCCCGCTTACCAGCTCCGTATTGGGAATGCTTGCATGTATATGTTTTCCCAAAAGGCTGCTCACGTTCTTTGCATACGAGCCCACTTTACTTATGCTTCACACATAGTGTCCTACTCGAAATCAAAAGTATCCTTGTCACAAACCG
Organism: Baylisascaris schroederi; assembly: GCA_006503575.1. Lineage (NCBI taxonomy): Eukaryota > Metazoa > Nematoda > Chromadorea > Rhabditida > Ascarididae > Baylisascaris > Baylisascaris schroederi. The sequence goes on from QEWY01003232.1 coordinate 766,543, forward strand.
TTAGTTTTTTCATCTTCCGCTAAAAATAAATCAGAAGTTAATCTGCTACTATCTTTGAGGCAGATGAATGCGGAACGCTGTTTCAGATAAATAGTTTTAAATAATATTTGCAGGGCAGAGTGGATGCAATTTCCCAATCGAACGCCGCTGAAAAAAGCTGAGGTGAGGTTGCACTCTTAGCAAGCTGTTACCCTGGTGATTCTGATGATATCAAAACTGCCGGTGGGGTCATAGCTATGTGTGATATTCTGTGAGCATTATACTACACAAATCTGAGGCGAGGTGCTCTACTCAATGTTTCTTTGTTGAATTTCTGTGTTTGTTATTCTAAGCTGCGTCGGATTTGTTCATAGACGCATTGGTTGCGGTAGCATACGTCACATCAGGAGGGAATGCGATAGAGTACATAACCATATGATGTTTCAGAGATAGCCGTCTGATCGTTTAAAATACGAACTGAGGAAAAAGCTGTTCTAATCCCAGAGATGTAAGCCGCACTAAGCGCACCTATTTCCTTGCAGCAAATTTTTATTGATCGGCAAAGAATTGCTTAAATTATGATATGAAAAACGTTAGCGCTATTTAAGATTTAAACCTAGGATTCAGACCCAGGGGATTGATAAAACAGGTAATAAATACTTGCAAATAATAGCGGGGTGGATATTTTTTAACTGGCCACCTGTGATCGGCGTTTTAAGGTGCTCATGGAAGATTGATTCATTTATTAACGTGAGCATCTCCAGTGGCTCGTCACTCTTCCGGTGCAACGCGCATAGTTTATTTCTCAAAGCCGAAATCGCGTTGTGATCGATGTTTATCAACAGGGATTCGTAGTTTTTTGGAAGGTGATTAGGATTGCATAAGCAAACATATAAATATGGAAGTTCCTTGGCAAATAAATAGAACAAGAGCACTGGGCAAATTCTGCAGCTATTTTTCATTTGCGCCTGCGACATTCAACAGTACGGCACGTCACCATACTTCGTCCATCACGCAGATTTACCCTCGGATCGGACACTATGTTTAACCCTTTCTTCTTTTTTTTATCTGACTTGCACTGTGTTGGATTGTAATACTTATCACTTCGCCCACCTCTCCTGGCGTCTTACAGAGCGGGTCATTTCCATTTAGATGTTAACAAATTTCTTAGGGCATTTCCTCTAACCTTCTAATTTGATAAAATGAGCACGTATTTGGATTAGGTCACTTTCTGCTCACATTTTATTCAACCCAAGTCTGCTCACACGTTCTTATTCGTGGATTTTCTAGTTTATTACTGGTATATCTTTGCATTGAATGGACATATTTCAAATTATATGCGATGCGCTGTCAAAAGATAAGCCAGGGACGTGGTACCGGAATCGTATATTTATTAGCAAGTTGGTGAGGTAGACGTAAAACATCTGCTTCACTTATGATGCTAAACACCAAATGCCCTCACCTTTGCCGAAGGCGAGATTGAGAAAACATCAACGGCCCCATGACGATGCTCCTGCTGTCGTCTCATCGAGCGGCGCTTATATTCCTGATCGTATTGTGAAGGATACTGGGACAAAAGAGCCTTCGACAATTGCGCCCCTTCAAAAATGCGTCCAAGATTACAAGTACACCTTCATCAATTATGCCTCACGATGTCGTCCTATGCAAACGAATTTAACAATTTCCGAGAGTCCTGTTGTTTCCCTTTTTTTTCAGCAACACAGTGGCAGCATTTTCAGCTTATATTTAGGGGATGCGATAATCTTGTTTAACAAGTACTTTCAAACATGAGCAGAACAAGCTTTACAGGAATAAACACAGTGAACTCCTTACAGTTTAAATCGGTATGACCACATGTTACCCCATATAGCTTAACTAAATCACAACTCTGTATTAACTTGCGAACGCTGTTCATGAGAGGTACTTAACTCTGTGTCGTAGGTATCCCTCTAATAAGTGGCAGCTGCACCCACCTAAGTACTCTGGTGTTTTGTTGCGAGGAATACGAATTGCTAAATCACAATTCATTATAGCAACTACAATTATCTCAGAGTATTTAATAACAGATGGACAGTCTCCTCTTCTAAAACAACGAAAGATTGAGTTCGTTTTCTTTTTTTTTTTTGTGACACCCAGTGAAATTGAAGTCCAGTTCACCATCCAGAATGATTTCAAGATCACCGATGTTCTCGAGATGTCGAAAATAGGAACCTTTTCCAACCGTTCAAACTATATAGCTGTCTCGAGCAAGCCCATCAAATATTTTTTAAAGGTCTTCCTGCAAAAAATCACGCATCTGTCTCATAGTTCTATAAGAACAGAGGGCAAACTTTTGTTGAAGAAGTTATCGCCGTTAAAAAGTGTGAGGACCGCATAAGCAGCGTTTCGAAATTGCATCACAATGCCTGCATATTCTGCTAGCGTGCTCTCGTGTCAAGTCAATCGCTTGATTGCTTTCCGTGGTACTACGAGTTTTGTGAATGATTTGCAGTTGTCCAGGCTACAAAGTGCTGGGTTCATTGTAGGTTACACTACTTTAGGTTAAACGGTGAAACTGCTTCCGACCATAGTTTTCGTCCATTTCTATTACGCACACACAAATCACTATAATATTCCAATATCTACTGCTGTATCTGCGATATGTGGACGTCGGTCCATATTTGGAGTTGTTATACAATACCTCGATTATTTTTGCCAACACACCTAATTTATTCATTCCCTTCTTTATCATCGTATGCCTCAACATTCACTTATTTAACCAGTAGTCTCAGCGTGCAAAACATGCTGAAGATGAAGTTCAAATCATTTGCAGTTTCCCTATAGACACAGATTTACGCATATAATGATGTGGTTTGAACCGGTGATTTGGTGCACTCGATGATTCCTCGCACTGTTTTGTTCAGGATGCTGTTACTCATTGGTTGACGCATATTTTTGCTCGATATCTGAGGTGTTCGAGGATTTTTTTACCGGCCCTTGTTTTTCTTATTCCACAGGTGTGGCTGTGCTTATTCGTGCCTGACAGAAATGGTGATATAAGACAGCAGTAGCAACAGAGCACTTTGGTCGAGGGCGCATGGGTTTAATGCGCTCTTATCGTGCTCAAATTGGGGAGCATTTATTAGGAACGAGGTTTTCGGAGGTGCTTTCGCTGGGATACCATTTGAGACGACAGTAGTAACTGGGCGCGTTTGTGGCTTTCGTGGGAGGGGAGTGTTGGCTAAGGATGCAATTGTCGGAAGTGATTTTGTAACGACAACGTTATAAACAAATAGGCAAACGCTGTCGCCATTACCACCGTCTTCTCTCAGAAACAAGAACAAAAACAAAGCAAAACAAAACGAAACTGACTATGCTCATTAGATAAGCATGATTTGTTTATTTCACATCCATTGACCATTCATCAAGATACATTAAACGTATAAGCTTTAGTCCGGGCATCGTTGTCTCCCTTATTAAAGCAGCTCTAGATCCCCTTAGAGTTGAGTAAGCTAGAGCTATCAGTAACGAACCATTCCATTGTGACTTTTCGTCATGGCGACCGAAGCTATCTCCCACATTCTGCAATAAACGTCCAGTTTTGACTGTGAATAGTCGAGACAACCCTTCTAAAGTCTAACCTCCTCGTAAATACCCTGACACTACGAGAAATGTTGCTTCAGGCTGCATGCTCTTTCTATCGATCTTTGCCAGTCACGACCTGTTGTGGCTAACATAGAAAACTTTTTTGATGGAGTTTTATTTCAGGACACTAGAATCAGACTTTGGTAGCGGCATCTACAGATTACTTGGGAATACTATAAATTATCAACGACTTCTTGCGTGTCTGATTCAACCGGACCTTCTTCGGTCGCCTTCACTTCTATAGTAGTGGCAAGAGAGTCCTCTTGTAAGCTGCCATAGTAGCATAAAGTCGTGAGCCGATAAGAGCTCGGGAAGGTAATGAGAAGGAAATTATAGTGGACTGAAGCATCAGTAACTTTTTGTAGTCGTTCAAAAAGGATGCAGATTTCAGCACGAAGCGAGGCGACAGATCTCCAGCCACCTTATGGATAATGACGCTAATTTCATCGAACATCAGGGGAATATCGTTAAGTCGATGAGAGAGACAGAAAAAGCAAAGAACACAGCCACACATTGTCAACACACAAGCATACATACAAATGTGCTCAGGAGTTCATGCGTTTCTGTGCATGCATCCGTGCGTGTGGCGGTTTGTGTGTATCCGTTTCTGTATGTATGTTTCTGTATGTGTGTTCGCATATGCGCTTACGTGTACTTGTTTGTTCACGCTTGTGTTTGCACGCATGCGTCCGTACGCATATGTGCGTTTATGTGTGTGCATGCGTGTGTTTATGTGGTCATGTTCCTGTCTGCGTCTGTGCTTGTGTGCGTTTATTTATGAGCACAGACGTGAGGCGACCCGCAGATCTGTCAGCTCGGCATCCATTCACGTCTCTACCTTCACACACTCTGCGGTCTCAGATAAGATCTGCTTCAGTTGACCCAATAACGATGTGACTTCCGAGAATGTCGATCCTCTAAAAGCGAGCACATCGAGCCAGAGCTGAAACGAGAACTTGAATAAAATTTACTTTGTTTACTTTTCGCAGGGTTCCCCCTCTCTCAGAGATAGGATGTTTGCCTGAGGGCTGCTACTGCTTCAACAATTTCGTTTGTAACTGCCTGCTGGCTAGCGTGTCATGGTCATAAATGCTGTATACATTTAAAGGTGCGATCGCTAAAGACTCTTTTGCGCTAGCCATCGAAGCATCCATAGGTGTAGATGAATGGAGTAGCGGAGCGATTCAAAATTTCGCAGTACTATTTCCTCGGGTGTCGCCATGAAAGAAATCCTCTTGTTCTGCTGGAGTGTTAGAACAATCAGTGGCTTTCTTAATAGAAAATTGCAGCAAAGATTTATTTGTTAGGACAATTTCAGACCCATTTTCTGTTCTTTTCTCATAAATTCACATATTTGCCTCATCAAAGTCTCTCGCTCTAAATCAGGGCGCCAGAAGTCACTTTTCTGAGAGTCGAACCGTTTTGCGGGAGGCAACAGGCGACAGATCGCACAGGCGCTAATTCAACGTCATTCCGTTGCGCCGACTTTTTGTTTGGCGACCGAATTAAGCATATGATGTGATGGCCAGCGCTTCTTGAAAAGCAACGGCGACTCGCGTTTCCATAGATGCATAAGGTTCTGTCTGCGCTCCTTAATAAATCTGCCTCTCGCATCTACGCAATTTATCTTTCCAGTCTGCTATTTCTGTTTACGCTTTTAGTATTTCTGCAGTATTTATTTCCTATTGCCAATTTTATTGTATTCGCAGAGATAAATATGCTGAAATTGCAATGAGTTTGTATTAGTTGGTTGCTGGTGACTATCGAAATCACACAATAGTCGTATTTACGGGACATTATAAGAAACAACCAATGAGCTTGGCACCCACTTTAAATGCGGATGCTTAGTGGTCAGCGTGCACTAGCTCTGCTACAGTTGCTCCGATCACGCATAATGCAAGGCACCGTTACTTTTACAGTCGACTTTGAATCGCACAGAAATGTCTCACAACCAGCCAGAACTTCAATGCAGTCGTAAGCACTGACTCATTTGAAATCACCGATTAAACACTAGTGGCACCGAAAGTCAGCGTTGAAGCTGCCATCTATTACGGTTACGGTGTACTGAGGTGAGCAACCTGGTAGGCTTGTGCAGAGAATAAAAATATTAGCTATTTATTTGCATGTTGTGGAACAAATTTGAAGTGCATTCATTAAGTTGAAACAGCAGAAGAATCACTGAGTATGTTTTCAACATAAGCCGTTTTCCTTTCCTTGGTACGATTATAGATTGACGGCTGTTGGCATCAAATTTGGTTAGTCCAGATCCTAATTTTTCAGGTGCTTCAGTGACATCGTTATGATGCTTGGACCATTACCCGCTTCGAATACATAGTTTTTTCCGTCAGGAATCAAATTCTCATCTTTCTTAGCTCAGACATGACGCTTAGCGATGCTGTCATGGTTTCCCTTCAATAATTGCTGCTTCTTCGGTCACAATATAGGCTTAATTCGTTCTTTCTTGCAACGGTAACTGCAGTAGATTGACAGGTACTTATAACTTTATCGAAAACAATTGCTTGAACTGTTCACTCGAATATGTATTCGAAGGTGCCTCCTTTTTGTGCTGTGATGACAAGGCGAGGCATGACGTTTAGATTGATCGATTCGTACTTTGCTGATTGCCACATCTTATTGTTGCACCGTTCAGTCACTAAAATTATTAAGGCCGCTCTCAAAACATTCAGTAATGATCGCGATCTGCTGCGCTTTCTCGAGGTCGAGATCAGTTCTACTGAGAAGGGTCTGTATAATTCTAGAGTCATTCGTTCAATAAGAAGCACACCACAAGGCTCACGACTAACCGACTTTTCTTCCAAAACTGGTATCGTGCAACCGCTGTGCTGAGTCTTTTTCCGCATTGTGATAGCCACTCGCCCATCCACTGTTCAATTGCTGATAGTGAATACAGGTGTTGCACAAGCAGGTCATAATACCGACAGAATATCGCGGTTAATGACATTGACTTCATCGAGTTCAGGTGTGATAATAAGTACTTCCACAATGTCGTAGGTCGATGTGGCCACCCACAGTAGGAAGCATGCTTGCGTCAGTGCAACAACGGAAACGATGAGGCGAAAGTAAAGGTTTGTAAGATAAGAAGGCCGTCTATATTCATTGTGAGCTCTCTCTCTCTCTCTCTCTATATATATATATATATATATATATATATATCTGTTTCGTTGTGACATATCATGCAAGAATATTCGGGCAGGAAAATGCTAGGTGTTGATTGGTGATGGCTATAGTGACAAGGGGGCTATCGGTTCGCAGATGCGAATAGAAGTCAAGACACTGAGAACAGAAATAAGAGGATCCCTGATGATTTATAATCAGTCTTCCGAGTTCGATGGTGAGAGTCAAGCCTATGGTATCGTGACAAAAATTGGTCTGTAGCACTGGAAAACGGAACTGCTGTCATCCCGCCAATAATTTTTTTTTCATATCACTGCACTGCGATAGTAACTCTTCCATATTCCGCGATAAGGAAGTGCGCAACGCATTTTTGGGATGCACATTTCCGCCTTGCAAGGAATCGTTTACTTACGATCTTTCAATTGAGCGGCGGACCGTTGTCATCGGGCTTGCGAGGGGATCTCAAAAGGTTCGGGAGGATGAAGAGAGAGGAGTGCTTGCCATCGTTTTAGCATGAGGAGGCGAATTTATGCATGATGGCATGCAAGATTACGGCCTTGAACGAAGAACGGCTGTATTGAGGCACAACGACAGCACTTAATTTGCGGCTATGCCGTTCGGAAAAAAACGCTTTTCACAGCTCAAAGTTCTCACTAGATTCTTCATTCTTTCCAATGAGCATTCGAGTGATCGGCTGCAAATTTTTGCACAACTTTCTTTGATGCATATGCGATGTATAGTCGGCATATTGCGTGGGATGTACATAATGCATGCAGGTATATATATATATATATATATATATATATAATATATATATATATATATATATATATATATCATATACTATGCCATATTTTGCAATGATCTGTCGCTATATCTCGCCATAATCTGATTATAAAAATCTTCGCTGCTTCCTGTATACCGACAAAATAATGCCCATCAGGACTATCTAACTGAGACAGAATGTGAATGAATCATTGAACTAAACGAGCGCCACTTCTTATTTTTCAATAGATGTGTTCATAACCGTAGAAATTTATAATGCAAAGGCATGCGCAACATCATAATTTAATCGGCTTCAGTTACCGTGGCTTTAGAATGTGCCACTTTCCTAAGTGCGAAAGTAGTGGGAGAAACTATGGTAAGCAGAGGAAATATGGCTTCTGTAATCATTCATCTTTATATGAGGATGGTTCTGGATGTTACAAAACCTTTTTGAATTAAAAGATTGTGCACATGAAGTGATGCTCAACGTAGACGAAAGACCAAAATAAGTGGAGAAGATTGCTGGTGATCGACACGAAATGCGCATTTTCATTCTTCTTACCACACCAGCCAGTTTCAAAACCTGCCAACAAAAAGTGGAATGTGCACAATAAGAATAAAACCATTTTTTCAGTGACCCGACCGCGGCGCATGCAACAATCCACAAAAATTAGCATTCCTATGAATGTACGGATGTCGAACGAAAATCCGACCGCCATAAAATATACGCGAGGTTTTCATCGCGTTAAATGTCGAATTCGGCTTGAATCGTGGACAAATAGATGCGCATGTGCATGCGCTTGCAAGGACACTGTAATCATAAAGCACCTTTGCAATGCAAGTTTGCATATGTGCACAAGAAGCGCTGAAAACTTCACTGGAGAGGATAAATCCTCGTTCGCCTAGTTCTTCTTTTCATTCCGAATTGTTTTGATGGTGACTCCTTCTTTAACCTAAGCAAGTTATGAGACTGAGAAAGCTGGCTTCTGTAGAACTAGTCCATGAGCTCTTGGCTTGTAATTGCACAAGGTGGACATTTTGTTTCCATGCGTGTACGCGTTACGTAGGAGGACTTGCGGCAATGTGGCCACCTGTGATGAGCAGGTGTTTTCTGTTGTGAAAAGAATTTAAAAAGAAAAAATTCGTTTTACTTTTTATATTTGTTCGTTTTACATTTAGAAGGAAAATTTGTTCAACTGATTTTATTTGTTGAAGCGGGAGCTGTACTGCTCTTGTATGTTTCATTGAGAATCTTTTAAACGAGCAGCGATAAGCAGTTCTGCTTTTTGAGTAGCACATCCACTGCGTCTTTGATACTGCGACGCTTAACATCCTAGACAAATCTTGTTGACAGGAGGGCATACAGTTCAGATTTCATGCCTTCATTTCTTGAAGGCATTTCATACTGCACATACTTAAATACATTTTCAAAAATAGGCTGTTGGAAGCAGATGTTTATTAAGCGATTTTCGTTATATGATCATGGCTTAGCAATTTATAACTCTTGAAATTTCTAGTGCATTCCTTTGCACGAATATAGCGGCAAGTTAGTAGATGTGTCGCTCGTGACATTCCAGTGAAGAACGTTTGCGGACAGTGCATCTAGAAAGGGTTGAATCCAGGAAGACCACAGAGAACTTAGTCGGAATATTCGAGATACTATACTTTACATGAATTTACCTACTCTTTCAAACTTCTGTATGGTCGACACAGTAACTGAGTCGTCTTCAGATCCTTGTTGAAAAGAAGAATTTAGAATCTTGAAGATATTGATGTGTCGATAGAGTAATTAGATTCATTAATGACCGTTCCAGTCCCGCTGAAATGTTCACGGCGGTGCTGCCTCGCTGTGGGGAATATACCTATGGATCTATAACATGTACCATCCCATCGACTGGAGGAAGGTCGTTTAATTTTCCGGTACTGTCTGTCCATGCATTCTTTCTGCTTATGTGTATGTGTGTGTGAACACGCTCCTTTGACCCTACTTTTTGTTCTATCGTAACATGTTAAAGATAAAAATGGTAAAAAAAATTTTGCAGAACTGATCTGGAACCCACTTTAGAGAGTCTGAAGTTTCGATAACCCTCTCACCTCCTGGTTTAGCAGCAATAAAATCTATTTGTTCACTGAAGAGGGCAGACACTTGCCATTCGCAGGTGGCCACTTTGGCAAAAGTCATTTCCGCTTAGTGCGGACGCGCAAGACGATCATATGTTTACCCACTGCAATTGGCGATGAAAAGACTGGGGACCAATTGTTGCATACCCGGCATATGCTGCCTGATTCAAAAGGCTGCTAATAGCTAGTAATATTTCGAGATCAGTTGCAAGATTGGTGTTGTTTAGACTGTGGAGACAGTTTACTTCGTTGAGCAATTTGCATAATGAACTAAAGAGAATACTTCTTAGAAGCAGTCAATTGCAGCTCTCATGCAAGCGAGCTTCCCTATTCTTTCCTCTTTGTCAGTAATATTTTTAGCGTATCGGAACGACAGAGAAAATCAAGATGATGCGTACTGTCGCTCTGTTAATTTAAACAGTATTGCTGAGCATTTAACATTCATTGTCTCATAATTAGAGAAAGCCAATAAACGAGCCAGTTCACGTATGCTCGTATTTATGGTACTTGTCTGTGCTGACTACTGAAATAGGTGCGCGAGAAATATGTCATGTACTTTCCAACTACATTTATCTTGGACTTGATGTAACAGTTCATGATGACGTTTCGAGTGGCAGCGATCGTATTTAAGCGTTACTTTTCACATAAAAAGTGCAGTGTGTGAGGTTTGTCTGTAAAGTACCTTTCAACAGTGTAAGCAGTGTCTGAATAAATTAATATAAAGAATTCAGCGTGACTGCGTAATTTTGTGAACGAAGCGATCTTCGCAAAGGTAACTTTCATACTGCGTTGTGATTTTTAATGCCGCGCTTGTCTCCACCAAAAATCTACGGCGAACTCATGGCATAAAATTTGCAGAAAACTGATTATATAATATCATTGTGATTTGCTCTGTCTTCTTTTTAATGATACCAAATGTACCACATAACATATTGACTTAAATACAAAAAACCTGAATAGATGCCTTTGTTAGTGAACCGCAAGAAAACAGCAACAGAGATGTCTTGAACATAAGCCCACCCTTGAGGGCATACAACGCCAGGTCTCACATAGAACTATGTAATATCAGCGCCGTTTTAGCTGAACACGAAGAAAGCACACAAGTAATATTTAAACAGGTATATAAGTGAGTAACAGGTTGACAGTAACAAAATAATGAGAGGAATTATAAAGGCTTTTCTCTCCACGCTCTCCCCTCTTACCACCTCCCCCAAACAGTCATTTTGAATAGAAGCCTCTTTCTGTAACACCTCAAAAGACGAAGGCTTCGGTTTCTAACCAATCAAATACGATTCTTTGTTGTGAAACCTTCGCTACTATTTTGTCAGCTATTAATCAGCTGCGTTGCTCTCACGTGAAAGCCCGATTTTTCGAATTCGCTGTTAAATCTTTGAGCATTTCCAACACCGTACTAACGATTATGTGGCAACTCCCACAATTTTTGCTTATTTGCTCTCCATCTGTGCAAATCCACTTTCACAAGGTGCAACTGTCCTGTAGAGGATTAGGTATTTTTGCTTGATGAGCGCGTTTGAACTGCACAAATAAATGTTCGTTTGCAGAGTTGTGCACAGATGGAAGACAGCAAGTGAAAAAAAATCCAGTCTAAGCGGACAGTTTTCATGTTTTTTGTGCAACAAAAATAATCTCGAATTTAAAACTTTTCCGCCAGCACTGCAAATTTCCAGATATTTTCTGTTGAATGTCATCGCCCATTTCGAGTCCCAGTGCACAGTGCGCAGAGCCTTTGGCGAAGTGGCACACCCAGACAAGATAATTCTTTTCTCTGAACGTTGCACACCTTATCGCTTGAAAGTCAGGTAATTGGATACTTCTGAGCGTTCTAAAAATATGAAGTGTAAATGATAGGAATTCAAATTTTTGAAAGTTTCCACTCACTCAGCTTGCCATAGACTTTGCCGTTTATACTCGCTTGCAACACAACTGTATCACTCTTTAATCTTGTTTGAGTACTAATGGTAAGAGGCTACAGATCACTTGCTGGAAGTTTTTTCAGTTTTTTTTTCGAAATCCAAGGCGTGATAGCGGTTTCTCGGTACCAGGACACGAGCGAGTTCATTGACTCATCTCTTCGTGCTAACATTCACGCACAGCCACTTGAACAAAACATGGTGAAGCATTTCAACAAAGTTTAATAACGCCAAGGCACAACTAGCTGCACAGATCTGTTTCACCCTGTCCCCTTCTCACCTCTCACTTTAGAAGGTGATGCGGAGGGGCCGGATTTTTGGCGAATTCTCCTTGTCTTTTTAGTGTTTTTAACGAAAGGTTTTGCTACTACATTTCTAATCTACCGTCGTTTCCACACAATGTTGACTTCAGCAGCAAGCGCTTCAATCAGGATGAGAAATACACAAAACACCACTTATTCCTGTTATCGTTCACAGCGTGTCTTTGCTGCTTGGTCATTCGGCAAGGAAAGCAATCCAAATTGAGGGCTTTTTTTTAGGCTGCACAGTATGATCAAAACTTTCATCAGTATCCTCTTCAGCCGCTGTTCATCTTCCTGTTTTTTTTTGTTGCAAATTTGCACTTGCAGTCAAGCGTTGCGGCGAAGTCATATTTGTTCCCACATACGTTAGGGACCCGTCGAAAGAGGTAAACGAAAGGACTTGAACTGGAATTCCGATTTTTGAAAATGACATGGCTGGAATCGGAGTGATTTCACCGAACGATATATAGAAAGGTGAAGCGTTTATTAACGAGTTATTTTACGAATCATGTTTGTTTGTTCCATTTTGCCGCATATCCATTGCATTCAAATTCATTTGATACATTTAACTTGCAGTTTATACTCATTATATGAAGAGATGAATGTTCCGACAGTATGATCTCATTCATTTCAGCAAAACTGTAATCAATAAGCTGGCCATCGAAAGCATATGATGCACCACTTAGACCAGACGCTGACCACAAGAATGCATGGCATTCAGCACATCATATCAAAAAGCGCATCTCATTGCAGGCAACCACGTGTTGCGAGCCATCATTCACTTCTTCTACTTAGCAGCACAAGTATCGCGTGTGGTCTCAGCGGTCTTAGACTGTTCCGATTCCGGTCTTTTAGACCAATAAAGCCAAATCAGAAACCGGAACACCTAGAGACAGCAAGGGGACCAAAACGGGTCATGAGTCAGAGAGATTTGGTTGGTCTCTAATACGAATGTGTCTATCTGCCTTTCTTCGCGTCCAGTTTGCTTTTATACGAGTTGTAGGTATTTACCATTGACATTAAACTTGCATTTATAATTATTTTTCAACGACGTTGTAGGTACCAAAGCATTTATGATATAATTTTTCAACATTTTCAATTTTTTCAACGACTCACCATTTGCACGGCGGAAAGCAAAATCTGAATAGGCATTTCATACAGTCAGCCGATTTCACGGGAAAGTGAATTTTTAGTGGATTTACCACTGTTTGTTTTGTTCAACATTTTTGCAGACAAGCAACGTGATAAGCGAAATGGCAGAAGATTTGCAATGTGCCAGCTACCTTCGAGCACTTCCGCACTTGTTTTTTAAACAGCGTTCACAAGCTATGGTTTTTAAAAACTTGTTATTCTGAGTGGAACTCTCTCAAAGAGTGTAGGAGGACTACGTGAAACTTAGAGTTTCATTTCAGTTCCAGTTCTAAAATTACCTCTATGTGCTCCTGCTAACAAGAGGCTTAGGAATCTGCCCTGTAACTGTGTCTAACTCGAACAATTTCCATACAGTCGCATCACTTGAAAATTGCGGATGAATAGGAATAAGGTGTTATTTAGATGGCATCGATGTCCGAAAGAAGTTGCCAAGGAAGCACCGATCGATGATTCAAACGGCATTGATTGCTTTATCGTATTTGCATCGTTCCTCCCATAACAGAATTTTAACGAGGAATTTATTGGTGTGTAGGCGGCAATGTAGCAGATCTTCATCGAGGCACTTGTGAGCTCAGCTCTTTTGTAATGTTGTCCAGTTTGTTGCGCCGAAACTTTGAAGTATTGCTCGCAGTGACGTTCACATCCCCAGCTTGCATCACGCCTTTCCAGCACTTAAGTAATTTATGCTCCAAATATCTAAACCATTGATGATAATTCAAGAGCAGTTAGATAAGAAAAATCCTCACAAATGTTTCCAACTGATAGCAAATTAACGAAACACATTTCAAGGATCATCCACGTAAACCTAATGTTATGCGCTTGCACTCTTTCTTTGGAATAGAAATGGAAGATTTTGCAGAGATTCACCAAGAAAAACCTGAAAGCCAAGCTTGAATCCAAATTTTCACCGGCGAAGCTCAGTGGGGTCAGTGATTCAACAAGATTTTGAAGAAATCAGCAGCTTATGAACATCATGTCCCTGCTCCTTGTTTTCTAGGTCAGCATAATTATTGCCTTTTCTCTGGCAACTCGACCTTTCTCCATTAATGTGATGTTTCGGGCATTCATTTGTATGAGTAACTCACTGTTAGTGAGAAAAAATAAACTTATAGGCGAAGAAGGTAGTGTAGTGTGGATAAAAATGAACAAGGATAATTTTCAACAGTTTCGGAGAAAAATAGCATTTGGCAAAGTTGTGTACCAAATCGTGAAGCGAGCGCCCTGAAATGTTAGCTGCATCAAGTATCAAGCCAAGTGCGCCTCAACTAACCCTTTTGCTAGTACGGTGCAAACATTTTTAGATTCTTACCTGTACGATTCGTCAACCAGCCAAAACTGCATTTGCGACAACACAAAGCTATATGGAACTTGCACGCGAGACATTAAAAGCCTTTAAAGGCTTCATAGAGGGGAACACTGGAGTTCCAGGTCTTCATTGAAACCCATGAAAGGACCGGGGCTTCGGGGCGCCTTAAATGTGTGAGCGTCTCAAGCCTCGGAGCTTTCCGGAAGTATTGATGGCTTTTGGCAATTGCTCTTGAAGCAATGGTGACGTGGAGGACTTGCTTCTTTGAAGTTTGAAAAACGCACACATGAAAGGAGTGGGGTGGTTTAGGGAAGGGGTTGTTATTGGTCTTTCGAGAGAGCTTCTTTCCCCAATACTTTCGAAGTAAGATTATCGCTACGACGGAAGAGAAGGTCCGATACGCCTTTTTTTTGAAAATCTAACCCACCTTCACAATGCGAAACTCTTCTCAAAGTTGAAACCGCAAATAGCAATTTAATTCTCGAACGACACGCTCCCAGAGCGATATTTTGTGGATTTTTGTTTGTAAGAGGTTGCTTTTCTTCGCATAGGGCCTCTGATATTCTCCATTTCTTCCTCCATTTAATGAATGAACGTACCTCAGAATGTAGCAGATCCAGGACAATTGAAAGAATAAATAGGAGAGGTTATGAAGAAAACACGTTCCTAAGTTTGAGCTCCTTTCTGAACTCGATTTTTCTTGGCTAGGAACCTTTGGCATTCTTAGATTGTCAGGTTTTTAAAAGTCAACTTTCAAATATCTGTCACGAATTCCCAACACCTTTAATCGCTCTGCTGGCTGTTCACGTCGGAAGGTGCATATTCCTTATCTGAACAATCCCTCCTATACCAACCACATCTCATAACACCTCCTAACTGCTACACGGCCCTAGGAATCTGAATGCATCCATAGGTTCTGTGAAGCTGTTGATTTTGCAGCTTTTTGAAGGTCTCACGCTTTTCCGCTTCATCGGCCTTTTTTCACGAACTTCTTGAGGGTGGCTGAGAAGACCCAGGAATTTCCAGGACGGTCTCAATCATATGCAGAAAATCGGAAACTCGAAACGATTGGGTATCTCCAGAAACATATATATATATATATATATATATATATAAATATATATATATATATACAAACAGTATGCCAGGTTGAGCTAAGTGTTGGGTAAGAATCTGGAGCATTTTGATGTATTATGTGAGGTTTATGAGCACAGCAGGTATGAATGAAGTTGCTGCCATTTAAAAGGATGCATAACAGAGTCGTCGATCACCCATGGCAAAGCCATTTGCAACAGTGATGCATAAAGGCACTATAGTGAACCTGCCTATCCAGTGTTTAGGTCGGATGTCGGCTTTGTCATGTCACAGATGTCGACATACTAGTGAGCTAAGCAGGATGCAAGAAAAAAAACTTGCAATGAACATAGAGATTTGTCATTGTCTAGCTGCAAACGTCTCTAATCTGACAGATACCTGACCCAAAGAGTGCTTTAGCGCACATTTTGTAGCTGAAAGCTGATTTTCCAAAGAAGTAAGCTGGAGATCCTTGTGAGATTAGCTGGGCGAGAGTATTTCCATTTAGTAGAGGAACTGGTGAAGTGATCTAAGTTCTAAACACAAAAAGAACACAGGTTACGGAGCGCTTACTCACATATGTATTTCGTACATCGATTATAAGCATATGCTTCTCCTCCGTTCGTATAATTCAAGCCAACGGCCGCTGTGCAAAACAAAAAAGATCTTATTTGTTGGTACCAAATTCAGCTGCGAGCAAACTCAACATGAGAAGAATCGGCACCTGCAAATGTCACCATTTTTCGCCTCCTGGTTTTTTAAATGAAGATTGATGCTTGAAACCACACATTGCGGAAGTGACCAGTGTTTTGCTTAGCATATTCTCATAAAACCTGCTTATTAGCAGCTCCAAAGTCACCTATTCCGTCATCCGTGACCATCGAGGTCGCCGTTTTATGGTCCTTTTCCAAAACATTGTTTGGGTACAGATCTTTGGTTCAAGTCTGGCAAGTCGAAAGCGTTTTGTACTCCATCCACTGAAGCAGGCCGACGAACTGCTAGGTGAGCATTCGCCCACATTCTTGTTTGCTTGAGCATCAAAAACCAAAGTCATTGGCATTGCCATATTATCTACTATCCGCGCGGCGCCAGATGAAGACCAGAAAAATCCCAAAATGGTCACAAAGTTTCTTCAGTACAACTACCGAAATGCTGAGATGGAGTTGCTGAAGGATTTCGAGCACACAGCATCACCTAAATTGCAGCTGGGCCTACCCCTCAAACTGCTTTGCACATCCGATTTCTCCTCTGCATTCAGGCGTTGTGCAAAAAACAGAGTGATGCTCACTCTGTCTCGCAGCACACTTACCAAATTCTATCATGTGCAAAGGCAGTTTTTCTACAATAAAATGATGTTACTAATCATGAGGCGCCATAAAACTTTACACTTATAGCCAGCTTTCAATGTGTTTAACAAAAGAGTTTCGTTATGATGCCTTAACTGCAGCAGTTGAGATTATAAGCTCGCAAAAAAGATCTCGTTATAGCATACATATTCCACAACTAGTTCGATGTGAGGTGTAGCCAGTCACAGTGTTCACTACATTCTCTTCTGATCGTTTAATGGGTTGTGAACATTCGGTGCTTCTAGCATAGCTGTCAACGCATGCGCATGTCGCCGAGATTTGGGAACAAGCCTGTCGTATAATTAGCTAATTTTTAGTTACGTAACAAGGCTGCAATAAAATTTTCGAATCCTTAAGTATTCAGCAGCGAATAGTTTGATTCTATACAAAATTGCTTCTTGCTTTATTTTTTATCGTAATTCGTTTCACTTCCTCTTGTTGTGCTCGTGGTGCTGGTTTTTCGGCGTAACGAGACCGCATAAAATGAATGGAGTGCACCGACTGGCTTCGCTTCTTTAGTCGCTTTGCTGGGCAGGCTTGTTCCAGGTTAAAGCGTTTCAGTAATTTACAAATACACTCGTTTCTCCGATGCGTCTACTGTTCCCCACATCCATTTTGAGAACACTATGAGGTGGCGTTGCAACCTTTATTTTCTGTTAAAGCACCTTTCTAACT
Organism: Baylisascaris schroederi; assembly: GCA_006503575.1. Taxonomy (NCBI): domain Eukaryota; kingdom Metazoa; phylum Nematoda; class Chromadorea; order Rhabditida; family Ascarididae; genus Baylisascaris; species Baylisascaris schroederi. Next base: position 783,953 of record QEWY01003232.1, read on the forward strand.
TCGAAGTGTGCTATGAACCAATACTGTAAAGTTGGAAGTGAAAGAAGGAATAGTTGGCATCGACGTTACTAGCGAAATTCAGCAGACTCGTTCCGAGGATCGTTGAATGGTGCTCACGTCAAAATGCCCTCGCAGAGTGATCACTACGTGACGGATTATTCCCTCGATGCCGCTTTTATATCACGTTTGATTCAACTCATTTTGTCGTTTTGCACAATAACACGCTTTAAGCGCGCAAGCACAAGCTTTATTAGTCTAGAGAAGAATAACGAGCCAGTGACTCGCGTCACGTTGCGCCACACCCACCCCTTTCCCCCCCCTTCCCCTCGAAACCAAATTGCCTCTCTTCTCTGTACTCGTTTTTCCTTCTTTACGAACCAGCGTTTTAAATATCACCAAATGATGGCGAATTTTGGGAAAGGTGAAAGAGATTCGGTGCATTTTCGAAACGGTGAGATTAGATAAGAACAGGACCATCGCGGCAGCCATTTGTAGCATCCATTCGGAGATGTTGTGTCTATACAGCGGGAGATTTGTGTGATCACCAGTACTGCACAAAACAACTGTACTTTCAGCTATTGCTGGTACCAGCTGTGAGTAGCACGTCGATGCTTACATGGTTTTTCACGGTGACAAATTTCATGTTTCCATGTGTTGAGGATCACTCCCATTGCATTAGTTTCTTTAACATTCCAGTGAAAAGAACGGATGTGCTACGCTGTTTCGTCTTGAAGATAGCTGAGTCTTTTATCAGCTGGGCCAACAAAAAATGCTAAACTTTTGTAGCCATTAAGCATGACAGGCAAATCGAAACCTTCACCTATACGGGCATCCTCACACCGATTAACTTTTATGGTGCTTGCATACATAATATGTGAAGCCACTTTTGCGCGCGTGAGTAGACAGGCGTTGAGCATGTTCTTCACTTCGACGAGTTCATCCCGTCTACTCTTTGAGATCATCCAATCCTTTATTTCTTTTCGCAATCTTCGAGCAGTTTTATATGGCAATGCAAGGGGCATGCCTATAGAGACTGTTTCTGCTTATAGCTGCTTAATTAACACATAGCCTTTTAATTCAGGGAACTCATTTATTATTGTTAATTTCAGCTGTCTGTGAGCCTGGCTCATTGCGTTTATTCATTTATGACGGCTTCGACTGCGACTCTGCGATATGCGTTTAGCAAGTACATTCCTTAAACGGACATTGTGAGCTCGAATTTCAAGTCCTGTTTGAGCCTTTTATCACCCGGCAAGTTGTGGATCTTTGATGGGAGGGAAAATTTAGTCAGTCCAGCTGATTCGACTGTCCCATTCCTCACCCCAATCTTCGTTTAGATTTAGGTCTGCCGCTATACTATTCGTCTGCTTGACCATTTAATGCTCAGCCATCCACCATTCATTGTTTATACCAACCTGGGGTCCCAAAATGAAATAGTCAAGCCGTTCGAGGAGTGGAATCTTTGCAGGATGCCCTAACCCTTTTTTGACCTCACCTGTTGAAAACTCACCGTTATTTTAATTAAAGACCATGACTTGCAGCGTTACAGCAGCAACATGTCACGTCGCAATATGTCAATGTAAATGCAATTTCGCACCTGTCATAAGTTCATGAATAGACGTCATTTTGTAGCTGCGAAAAAGCGAAGCGTTGTTTTATTATACGTTTTAAGTGCACCTTAACCTAGTGCTGATCATTGGGAGCGCTTCAAAGAAGTGCTAGTGTTGGCAAGAACGCGCCTCGTGTACCGCAAAGCAGATCGGTAAGTGGGCACTAATTTGGAGGCAGTCAGCTAGTTGTTCGCAAGAAAAGCACCCATGTGGAGGAGATCAATGAGTGTGAAGCGCAAAGCCCACAGGACGATGCTCGCTCACATCTTTGTGAACTCTCGCTTTCTGTGTCCACCGTCTGCCGCATATTTGAACCACTTCGTTGATCAAACAGTGCTACACTTCCTTCATTTTTATTTTTATTGCCTCGGTGTACCATATCTTTCACAGTCTCAAGCATCCGTTCAGTTTTCTTCTCAATCTCATGTTCTGTATTACGAGAACTCAGTGGTAAAGTTTATATCAAGCTTGCTCTATTTCATCGAATTTTTTCGCAGCTATTCATATCGGTGCACAAGATCAGTGAGCTCCTTTCCATGCAGTGCTATGAAGTAAAAGTAGAAGTAACAGCGAATGCTAAAGTTCCATCGTTCACTGACTCCGAGCTTTGCAGCTGAGTGAGTTTCGCACACTCACGCTGAAGACATCACTGTACTTGCCTGTTTTATGTTATGATTGAATAGGTTGGACGTAGCTTGTTTCATTTCGATTTTCATATTCTCAATAACTTGTTGACGCATAAAGATGTGAAATCCGCAAATCAGTTTTGTTATAAGACCGGTCAAGCTCATTCAAGAAACGCAGTTGACGCTTTCTATGGTCAGTCGTTCATGCAAAATATTCGGGCAATTATATGGGTTAATTTGTGAAGCTGAAGTGCGCTTCTCAACACATCATGGCCACCTTGCTGATTCCAATTCCTACTTGCGTGGCGTGTTTCAGTGCTTGGAAGGAGTTTTACCGAGGCAAGTAATGATCGAATGCGATAAAGATTTCGAACCGATATATATGTCTAACAGAAGTGGCGCTGGTAGTTGGAATCACATGACGTTTACTAGCGGGATATTGGAATTTATGATATCAGCGTGAATGATGGCGTCCGTCAAATTGGACTTAAGTATATCCTGACTCAGGAAGTTCTTGTAATGGCATCCATTGTACAAATAAATGTTGCTTCATGCTAGCAACACTACTTCAATGTCCTTGTTTGTAATTAGCGAAGTTCTTTGTTTGGAAGGTCAGGTGAGCGGGGGAGGGTGAGGGCGGGAGGAGGTGGAAAGCAAAAATGAGAGGCGCGCTAAAATCAGGACTATATGCTGCAATTGCCGCACCAGAATTACGCAGATTGGGGTAAAGAAGAGAACCACCTGCTCTTTTATGCATGAAGGGGTTACGGCAGTTTGCGATGGAATATGTGAAGTTTTGAGGCTGAGAAACAAATTGCTAACGAGGGGCTATAAAAAAGGCGACGGTGGGAAGCAAATTCGAATGAAACTTGAAAATATTCCATCCTATTAAAAGGTACAACAGAGAGGAGGGTTGATCCTAAGACTGTCTTCGCGTTCCCATTCGGTGAGCTAATGAACACCATCGGTCGAGATATTTGTGACCCTATAATGTATAGGTGGGAAGAGAAGTCAAATTGCTGTTATAATCTTCAAATCTCGATAAGGAAGATACAATTGTTTTGTTCGCTCATGAGCAGAAACGTAACTACCAATTACGATTGCTGCGCAATTTGTTGAACATAAGCAATTGGGCGAATATTTGAGCTAATTCAACTGGGCAATTTCATCGGAGCACATAGTTTAACAATGAGTGCAAAATGTCGTTTAGTTCCTTGGCTTCTTTTTTTTTTTTCACGGCAAGTACAACAGTGCTATCGCAAGTATAACAGTGCCCATTAAAGGTCTTCTATGCGAAAAAAAATCCCTCTCTTTCAGCAAACTTCCCTCTTCGATCGAAAAACTGCGACATTACTGCGCCATAAAATTGGGAGGCGCTGAATCTGAAATAGTCATGTAGCGGTAGCGATATCAAAAATACATAACCATTGTCGTTATTTGAAAAGTGAAAGTAACGTGCAGAGTTGCAAAACGCAAAGTTACTCAGAATAAAGCGCCGAATGGAGTATTCTTTCAACAGATCGCAAAAATACAGCACTTAGGGGCTTTAATCGTAATCACATGGCCATAATAACAATTATGTTTTAATGAGTTAGTATAATAGTGAGAGTAACAATTACACTAATAACAATAAAAGAATAAAACATGACAATAACGACAACAGCAATATTGGGAATACTAGAAAAAATTTGTTGCAATAAATTTTATAACACAATCAAATAATGATAGTAAATAAACACTAATAACGAGTAACCAAAGATAGCATTAGTCATAACATTAAGAATGGTATTAGTCATAGCCCTAATAACATGTAACATTAGTCATAGCTCTCATAGCATTTGCTAAGAATAATAAAAACCATAATAATATTGGTGAAAATGTTGGCAATCAAAAGTAATAATATCAGTGGATCACAGTAATGATAGAAGATAACGACGACAGTAATATACAAAGGCAATAAAAAAGAGCGATAGTAACAATAATAAACAGCTCCAATAATGGTGAGTAGTAGTAGCAATACTTATAAATTACTGTGGTGATGATAGGCAGTGATATGATAGCAATGATAGTAACCAATAGCGGTAATGATAACAGCAGTGAAAATAAAACGATAATGATAATAGCAGTGGCAGTGACGGGATTAATTGTAGTCAGTCCGTGACTAGTTATGCTGCTTAGAGTGTGGGGTAAGGAGGGGGTTGGAAACGGCAAATTTTTTTTCCACATTTCGGGGAGGATACAGGGGAAATAAATTTTCTTCTAAGCTCTTCCTCGCAAGTCCTACCTTATGGGCTTGTGGCGGTCAAGAACTTCAAAAAAAAATCGCAAATATGAGAGCGCGGTGGAATTTCAAGCTGCAAAATTTTTTCACAAAGGAATATTTGAAAGCCAGCGGATGGCTCATATAGCTCCCCTCCGGCACCTCATAGGCCAAAGAAACCTACAATTTTGATTTCCAAGAGCATGCTTTTTTGGTCCCTTGGCTCTTAAAGTGAGCAAAAAATAGCGATGATGCTGCCTTAATCGAGACGAATTCGACATGCAGCGACTTGGCCAAATCGATCTACAATGTTGTAGAAAGAGACGTTCCTTATGAGCTTTTATGCTATGAAATGAACCTTAAATCAGAGGAACGTTCTGTCGTTGAAGGTGAACGCCGCAAATTTCACAAAGAACATGGGAGAAACTTTTTGAAATGATCTGAAGCGGCGCCACAAGATATCGAAAATTTTTTAAACGAAGCCAAAAATACTTACTATATGCTAAATTTCGAGGGTGTAGAGGAATTTCCTTTTCTTTTCCGAAGAAAGGCGATCTTTCTTTAAGGCAGAGATGGAAGAAGTTCCTTCCTTTCTCTCTTTGGACGCCGGCCTGGTCATAGTCTAATATGTGTAGAAGTAGTGATAATAATAATAATATAGAAGAAGTGATAATAATAAAAATAATAATAATATAGAAGAAGTGATAATAATAATAGTATAGAAGAAGTGATAATAATAATAATATAGAAGTAGTGATAATAATAATAATATAATTAATAATGCTATGAAATGAACCTTAAATTATTATCGTTATTATCACTATTATCGTTATTATCGTTACCATTCACTTTCATTATTATTATCATTGTCATTATTGTAATCATTATTATTATTCATTATCTTTATTATTATTATCATGATTATTATTCAGTATTGTTATTATCATTATCGTTATTATTATCACTATCATTACTATTCGGTTAATCAGTGTCGGAACGATGGTGAGGATGTTTTCGGTATCATACAGGTGCGATCTTGAGGTGGAATTTCTGGAGTGCCTGGTCCCGCTAAGGTAGGAGAAATGCGCATTTCTGTATTAATCAGGGAATGCCGCAGATTTTGTTGTTTTGATGAGCGAGCGGATGCCTTTTTCTATCCAGCGCGCCCTCCTTCCCCTTACCCGTCTCCACTACCCCCTCCGGTGCGAACGTTTTCGACCTTCAAGTGCGGAACGGTGTAGCCATCATGAACGTGTGCAAAAAGTAGCAACTTATTTCGCAAGAAAAGTGGTTAATTCATGGTGAGTGAACTGTTCGCGTGAATGTTGTGTAGTGTTCCTTTCATAGAACCATTAGGAAATGATGGTGGCCTTAATGGAGCAATTGTGTATGTGCTTGCTTGTTGAGATGTTGCTTTCGAGTGGACATGGTCACGCAGACGCATCGCAGCACACAAGTATATGCGCAAAAAATGAGGATTTGAAGAGAATGCTGCGAATTAATTCCACTCTTATGTTGGCAATTTTTTGATTCCGCCTTTGGTGCATCTCTAACGGATATTTGTGGCAACAAGCGGTGGAATGGAGCTGTCCAAGTGCTGTCTTATTTATCTCAGTAGTCCATTATTGTGTATGGCTATTCCCCTGGTTAATAGATGGCTACTTTGGAGCACAGTTCTGCGTCGGTTCAGATGACTGCAAGTGGAATTAGATACCTCTCAAACTTTATGAATAGGGGCGCTTGTAATAGAGTCTCAAACACCGAAATGCTATTTTGCAGCTCAGCCTGAGTGGCAGAGAAGGTGTAGTGCGTGTTTGTCTTGTCCTTGTAATCTACCTCCTCTGAGCTCAGCCTCTGAGTACCAGACGCCACTGTGCACGTGCAACCGCATGCCCAAGTCAGATGCTATTAAGGCTCGCGAGACTCCCTAAGTTCAAACGACCTCACCAAGAGGAAGCCAGATTGGAAACTGTGAGGAATGGGATCTCGAGCTCGTGCTCCTTCAACTCTGAATCGCACGCTTAGAGCTCACTGGAATAGCCACCTCCATGCTCGCTCGCGAGGCAACATTCGAGGAAAAGCAGCAAGCAAATGGAGAATACATGAAGAAAGAGTATAAGATCGTGATAAGGTCGGACTGGCCCTAACGCTTAGAAAAACTGACATCCAAATAATTACTCGTGAGAGAAGGAACATGGAATACGCTTATAATAAAACGATAAATGAGTTGGATACAGATTCAAAAGCTCTAGGTGGACTTTTAGAAGATCTTCTTAACGTTAGCGATATTTTGCTTATGTACCTTAATAAAATTTAGCATTTTTCGATCCAGAATTCAAGACTGACAGATTTTAGCCCACGCAGCTTGCTCATGAAGGGTATTCCGAGCTGTTTTTTTTTTGCATTTCTTCAACCAGCACAGTCATATGAGTAGTTTATTGTCATATGCGTATTCCTTTAGCGGTGTCTTCAAACGTTGCAGTTGCTTGAACGCTTATCCCTCTGCTTCGGCGAGTTCAGCGCAGGTTCCTTCTATATTATCCATATTTCGCTATCTTATGGACTATAAGAGATTTCAAAGGGTGTACACACGTTCGTCGTTTTTGAAAAACAATGTCAATGAGCCGAATTGTGCACTGTAGAAGCAAATCCGCCTACACCGCAAGCTGCTTATTGCGAGGTAATACGTTCCTCAGAGAAAGTGTTATGCTCTCACTTCACTTCTCACATTAGTTCCTTAGACTGACGTTAATTTGCACTCACTATTCAATGAATTTAATGGAAGTGGCAAGCAACCGCATAGGAAATGTGCCAAGAGGTTCAAAACTAATCGTTCCTTCAATGCAAAAGTACTGCGATTAGATATTCTCTTCGGAATGAGTGAATGAAGAGGTTTTATGACAGACACTTTCTGGTTTTGCAGTTAACAAGCGTCTTTTATTAACATATCCGGATTGGCGTTGCCCTTACGCCTAGTAGGCTTTCTCCTGCCTTTTTTGTGCATTAATGCGTGGCGCTCATATTGCTCCTCCACTAACTTGTCTAGAAGTGGAAGCGGAGGTCGACTCTCTCCTAGCCGTGTCTCCTAATACGATGCAGAGGTGTCCGCCATCGTCGGAAAATGGAATGTGTTTTAAAAAAGCTTGTGAAATCTGATGCTAACGTTGATGTTTCGAATAATCATAATGATAGTAATTCCGACAAGAATAGTAACAATGACAGCGGCAATGGTAATATTAAAAGTGATAGTATAATAATAATAATAATACAATCTTTGTTGCACGTGTATTTGGGCTACTTGCGCAACCAATGAAGTTTCTATTGTGCCGGCAACCAAGGAAGTTTTCCTTGAGCAACTTTCAGATATTCCAGCCTCAACGTCGAAATTCCCCTCTCTCCACCCTTTCCTCCGTGAGCGTCACGCAGCCAATGGTTCAACAGAACGGAATTTTTTAATACCATACGTCACGGTGGTACTCGAAAAGACCCAGTCTTCATTTTTCAAACATGAAAAAATCACTAGCAAATTCTTTAAAAACATTTCTGGGTTTGCAACTGCTGCAATAACTCAATCGATTCGGTTTATCTCGTGACTTCAAAAGGCATTTTTGCTGTTTGGGACACAGTTTCGACGATACAACCGTTTGAAGATTAATAGGGGCGGCAACGAACCAAAGCTAAGTTACCTGAGACACGACGCGGAGAAATCCGTGATTTGTCAAAAGTTTTGCTGAACTCCTTCACACTGAGGAAGAGCTCAGTACGTAAGTGTGCCTATCCACCTGTCTGAAATTACCTTTTTTAAAGCGGTGGTGGGTGGTCAGTTGAACGTGATATGAATCCTCTCTTAGTCAATTTATTTGGATGTAACTTTCGAGACAAGAGTGAAGTAGTGAGTACTCGTTTTTGATCTATGGATCATATTTCCTTTACAAAACTTTCAAAAATTCCATAAATTCGTCTGCTAAGGCGTGATAACATTGGTATATTTCAATCATTTTTGTCTACGTCCCAGCATTTGCAGTCTACAACGTTGTGTTAGAAGTTTTTTGCTACGGTGTTCCTCTTTTTTTGTAACCTTCTCATGAAATGTGTGTTAAAATGGTGCAAGTGTTATGCTTTCACTTACTCAAGATGCTTTCTTTCAAACTACCTCTGTAATTAGACGTTTTTGCACATCACCTATTTTGTTAACGTTTGATGGCGTGCTCTAATCCACAAGTGCCGAAGCGTGGCGGAGAAGGCGGCATCTCATGAGTTTACGCACTTCACTCAGCTGATCAACCAGAAGTTGTCAGCAAAAAGCAAACTAAACGAAATATTGAAATATGGCTAACATAACCATCCGCATGAATCGTCCACAAAAAATTGTTTTTCTGTATCAATGCCGGTGTAAAATGGGAATATGACCGCTGTGAAATGTGTGCAAATTTTTTGGCATTTGGCACCTTTAAATGTCTGTAACTTCTTTTGATCTTGCTGGATCAAAGTGAATTTTGGCGTTGGAGGTCATTCTACGGTGTGCCTTGCATTGATTCCATGAATATCCCTTCATTGCTCTCAAGCTGAATCTACGCAACGGACTATCCGATAAGCGCATTTACTTGCGCATGGACCCGGTGTTGCAGTTTTGTACTGGTGTAAAATAATCAGTGTTAACCGGATATGCGCTTGAATGCTTTTTCTGTAAATCACCAAGCAAGCATTCCTTCATTTAGTCACGAAATGCGCCGAATGGCATCTGACTCCACTTTCCAGAATTGCCACGTTGACTGCAATATTCGTTCAGTGCGTGAAAATACCGCATTAATATCGCAGGTTACGCGGATTTTGTTTTGCGAGTGTTGTCCTCTAGTGCTCTTCTGTCGATTTGATGAGTCATCCCGACAGCATCGTTTAGAGAAGTCTGCAATGGTACTAGTGGATAAGTTCAAATGTACTTTTTAACTGGATTTGCCAAAAGTGATGCATAAAAAACCTCTGAGGCAGTTGCTAAACAAACAAATGAGTCGATCGATTGACGTCTCAGGAGATTTTTAAATCTTGTCGGTTCAAAAATAGTTCTTAGCTTGTCAGCGCAATGCATTGCGCATTGCATTGCGCAAGCAGAGTGCCGCTGCAGGTTACGCCTGCCGTGTTCGATAACAGCATGCTAGACTATGTGTTTAAGGGCTGTACGATGCGGGAATTACGCCCTGGCGCATTGCGAGGTTCCCGGCCTCTCTGGAAAATCTCACTCTCAGGACGTTCCGAAACTCTGAGCTTTATGAATATCGTGAGACCGCTCGGGAGTTTTCTGAGGCGCCAAGGCGGTCATGAAAAAAAAATATGGCGATGCGGAAAAGTGCATGATTTCATGAAAAATTTGTAATTTCATGAGCTTTACAGAATCTTTAGAAGCTTTTCAGCCCCAAATCCATACAGCCGTTAGGAGTATCTATGAGATATGTTGGCTGCAGGAGGGGTAGTTCAAGTAGGAAATGCGCAGTTTCCATGACCAAGAGGAGTCCTTTCCTACTCCACTCCTCCTCAAGGAAGCTTTTACTGCTGATGGAGCGATAAGAAAGGTGTTGAGAGTTGACGGCGGATGTTTGGAATCTAATGAAAAAAACTGTTGATTTCAGAATACCAACTCTTGAAAAAGACCGCTTTCTATTAAAGAAAAGTATAGTTTAGAAACGACCTCAAACTTACGCATTTTAGGTTAACGCGTTGTCGTCATAACCTCTCCCACTCATTTTCTCATTCATCGTTGATCTGTTTTATTTTGATTTACCCTCATTCGAGAACGAGGGAAGAAATGCAGAATGTTAGAGGATCTATCTAAAGGAAAGCAACCTACTAGGAATAAACATATTTACTGCTGATGGAGCGATAAGAAAGGTGTTGAGAGTTGACGGCGGATGTTTGGAATCTAATGAAAAAAACTGTTGATTTCAGAATACCAACTCTTGAAAAAGACCGCTTTCTATTAAAGAAAAGTATAGTTTAGAAACGACCTCAAACTTACGCATTTTAGGTTAACGCGTTGTCGTCATAACCTCTCCCACTCATTTTCTCATTCATCGTTGATCTGTTTTATTTTGATTTACCCTCATTCGAGAACGAGGGAAGAAATGCAGAATGTTAGAGGATCTATCTAAAGGAAAGCAACCTACTAGGAATAAACATGCATAAGAATATCGATGCTGGTGGATGTTGCTCGAGAACTAAATTGCTGTTTGCAGTTCCAACTTCGACAAGAGCAACGCAATGGGAAACTGGTTGGAAAATTTTTGGAAAAAAAGATCCAGTAATACCTCCTTTACCAAAAAATGATGCGAGTTGGAGAATAACTGTTATGAGACAACTTTTAACGATCCAGTAGAATAGATGTGCGACAGGTCAGATATAACTGCTTGGACAGTGACAACAACAATAATGAAAAACGTGTCGAATAAAATTCCGTTAGACTTGTTATGTTGGTTGACTATGTTGATCTAAAACGATGATTTCAAATGGGCCCACTGCGACAATACAACAATAAGGAATGAAATAATAGCAAATGGAAATTACGGAGTGACGGAAGCATGGCGAAGGAAACAATACCACCTGTTTAAAAAATGCACAGATAAAAGAACAATGCTGATTCTGATTTTTCGACGCAAAAAAAAAAACGTGAAGACGAAGCCGAGGAGGTTTCGTAATTTTTGTTGCGAAGTTTGGTGTAATCCATCCAAGATTTCACCATATTTTTGATTAGGTGGTGGACTCGACTAATTTTTAGGTAGTGAGTGGAAGTCATGTAAGTAGGGTTTTAAGCGCGGTGTTAAACAAATCACTGCTGCCGTAAAATTACGACTGTTGCAACATAGAAAAGCGCAGAAAATACATTAGACTCATTGAAAGCCTACATGAGACACTTTAGCTCGAAAAGCTAAAACGATGTTACACCTTCCGGTCAAATCGAAGCTGGAGGCCTATCTAAAATTCCCCGAGCTATTGCAGGCTCTGTATGAAGACCTGCAGTCAGGTCGCTAGAAATGTGAGGCTCACAGCTGCCGAACCTTCGGAGCAGCCCAAGACCACTGTGTTCTAAGGCATGCGCAACGTGTAGACCAACGATCGCGCGTTTCTATGGCATCCCGCCAATATGCTCTTTCACGTTTTCATGGCCCTCAACCTGACTATGCATCGCTTGTTGGCCTCCCAAGCTGAATAACAACAACAGCATCGAACAACGTATTATGCACACGGAGTCGAATCCTTTCGCTTTGTTTCTTCCACCTCAATAGTGAATCTTAAAAACACTGCGACACATCACAATATTGCAGCACCTGATTTCACGCTTCCACAAACCGTTGGCTACGAGAAGCAGTCGGATGTTCTTATCACCTACAAGCGACCATGCTGTTATTTCGTGCTCGTGCGAGAACGGACGCATGCGCTCACTGTCTTTCACTTCGTTTCAACGCTGCGGTATCGTAGCATGTCTCAAAACACTTCTGTGCAAATCTAAAGTAGGAATTCTCGTGAAAGTGGAGATTTTTGCATGAGGCTAGTTTCGTTACACTTTGACCTCAACAGTAAACACCATTTAAAGCACATGCACATCCCAAAGTAGAAGTTTTCTTCACCTTTTTTTTCGGTTTGAGCGGATGTCTCAGAGCTGCTCACATAGAAACCAGTATATGCTGAATTTTTCAAAACTGAGATCTCCGGGAGCCGATTTCCTTGTTTTTTTTTTCCATGTGGTGGGTTGTGACACCTATCACGCTTGTAAGCAGCATACGTTTCCACTAGATGAACGCGCAACTAAAGCAAGATTTTCAAAAACTTTGCACCACCCTTTTGAAGCAGCTCGTGATTCTTTTATATAAACATAGGCATTAAGTATAAACTTGTGGTCAATTCATCGCTATGAATTCCGTTGAGTGTCTGTTGCACTGCAGTTTTTACAAACTTATAAAAAGCGTTCTCACATCGTACGATATGAAACTTTAGGTTGCGACTTTCTTCAGGAAGAGTTGAACAATAAGGCATTAATTTGACTGTCTTCGAAAGGAATTGCTAGTGATTCTTTACGAAATAAAAGAGGTTTGAAATGTGTACTGGAGAGGGAAGCGTAGCGGCGCAGTAACAGCAAAGCAACGATGACATCAAAATCATCTTTAGAATGTGACAGTTCAAGGACAAAGCACACAACGCCTACGCAAAAACTTTCCTGAATTGGCAGCATTTGGCGTGAAACACTCGAAAAATGCTACCTGGAATTGCTGATTTTCCGGCGACGTCTTCTAGGCCTTCATGGTAATTTTAATGACTTGTGCTATTGCTAGTTATGTATGTGTCCCAATAGGCGAGGGCGTCTATTTAGCTCTAATAATAAATTCCACATTGATAGATTCTTGATGGATATTCTATGAGTACCGTTTGTCACAGGAACGATCTAGAGCTGAGCATAGTTTGCGACTTCTTTTGCGCACCACTGATGGCATTTTTTTCATATTTTTTTCGACTCGTTTTTCTTCACATTCGATGTGATGTCGATGGAGAGCAAGTCCGCCGAACATGTTAATCACCGTCGTTGGTGGAACGACTATAAATTCAGCTTGCTTGCTACACATATAAATCAATGCAGTCAATTGAACACGCGGCAATTACCTGCCGGTATTAATGCACTGTGTCGGAAATAATTGAAAGATTTCTCGGCGAATTATTGTACATAAAAGAGAACGTATAGAGTATATATAGTTATGTCGGTTATGTGGATAGATGAGGTGCTTCAGCCCTAACGAGTGTGAGGTCAGCTCTGTTGAATACAGTTCACCCATATTGGCTAATTTTAGAATCCTCCTTTTCCAATTTTTGCCATAAATTCTTCAGTGAAGGCGACTACGCACGAACTCACACTGGTGCGCATGAGCAGCATTTGCATTTTTTCTGAGTTCTGTTATTAAATTTCCATTATTGATTCGTGTAAGCGTTTTATGATTTTAGAGCACTTCATGACTCGATGAAAGCGCCCTTAATTGCTTTCGATAAACGCGCACTTCCTGCCGCACTGTAGGTGACCGATCAGAGTCAATTATCTTAACTAGTTGTTGTCAGAAATATATCTGCCGCTTATTCAGCCTCCTGCATTCCACCTTATTGTTTCTTAACATTGTTTTAGCACTTGGTTGATTCTGCTCGGTGCAGCAAATTCGCAGCCAAACAGTAAGAGTAGAAACAAGTTTAGATCCCGTTTTAGATGTGCAATGAAATTCCCTGAGAAGTGCACATTCGTGTAATGCGCATGTGTTGCACAAATCTGATTGCCAAATCGCACGCACTTCCCGGTTCAGACGAAACTCGAGCAGCGATTAAAACAACAGCCACACCACAACCGCATTGAGGAACCCATCCGAACAACCAGCTCATTCTAGACATTGCATCTGAAAAAAAAAAACAAAAAAAGACAGGAAATGGACAAAGGCAACAGACAAAAAATCCGTGAACAGCTGAGGTCATCCAGAAAAAATTATTCAATGTTCAGGCTTTTCAAGTTGGCAAGTCAGCATAGGACATTGTTTATGGGCACCTCAGGGTCCATTAAAATGTGCAAGCCATGAAAGGTTAGAATTCCGTGGTGCGTGTTAAAATTCTTGTGCTTTTAAGATTGCGACGAAAAAAAAGCTATTATGATTCGCCGTTGCACTTCCTTTTTCACAGTTTTTTCATCCACCGGACATTCTTTCGCGAGAGAGATAATAAGAAGACATGCTCTCTCCACAACAATTTCTTAACTACGAGCAACATTTACTACTGTTCGACTACAGTTATCGTGCATATACCCAATTCACTAGTATTGGAACTCGCCAACTGCCAAGCACTGACCCACTTGGATCAACTGATAATAGAACGCTTTGAGCCAGACTGAAGCCTGTTCTTATGCGCTGGATTGCGAAACAGATCTATCTCCTTCCTCGGCGACGCAACCAGTGCTTCGCTTATAGTTCCTCGTTAATTCCGTTCGTTGAATTTAGGTGCTGATAGTCATGTGCGTTTGTTCCTGGATAGCAAGGCAGTGGGCAATCTCTGCTGCGATTTAAGCGCTTGATTGCGCAGGCATTTCTAGTCTCTTCTTTGGCAGACATCTGACTGAGTTTTAATGAAGCATGCATCTCGCCCTTCCTTGGGCTTCTGCTGTACTTGTCCTGCCTCCCTAAACTAGATGCAGTGCGCGGCGAAAATGACATTATTGGACCTCTGAATGACTTTTATTAGTAGTGCGACCACATCCGAAAACATGGTTCGATGCGATTCCAAGTGGAATGTTCGTCTAATGGGTGAACAAGTTTGCTCTGCTTTGCGAATTTAGACCTATCCCATTTGAGGAGCTATGGAATTTCCTGTCTCTTCTATTCTGTTATACTCAACAGTTACGATTTAATACAGATTTTCTAATTTACTTCATTGCTCAGCAGCCCGCGTTTGATTTTACTTCACTCGCATATAAACCTTTATTGTTACTAGCTATTACAGATTAAAGTAAATTCGTGTCCGATGTTATGCATCTGAAGATTTTCAAATTAAAAGAAGCATATTTCAAAAACTCTTCCTCGGCCGCTATTTGTTGCCGCTTAGTTGCAAAAGGCTTCATTGCTCATCCGACGTTTTTGTTGCCTTCATTGGTTGGACGCGCTGATGGCTAAGTTTCGATGCTAGAATCTGATTACAGGGAAGGAAAATTCCAGTAAAACTAATAAACCATCCTTCATTATTTTCAATTATGGGACTAATAACTTGGAACGGATTCTCGAATGAAGATATAGCATTAACCAAAGTGGACGATGCAACAAACTTCCCAGGTTTCGCTGTTGTTACCTTACTCCCGCGTTATCCGCAAGTTCAGGTGCATGAGCCTTGTCACCAGCATAAACGCCTTATTTCCAGTATTTGAGCAGTCAGGAAACAAAGCCAAGGCCACTTATCGCGAAACGCCGTATTTGTTTAGTTTTGTCAAAACGCCTGTTCATTCAAGATTTTTCCCGGCTGAGTTTCGAGAATCTTTTGACTCCCAACAGCATCGACGAACTGTCTCGCTCATGAGCTCACAAGGTTCCTGCAACCCCTAGCAAACTTTTTGTCCTAGACACAATTCTGACAAGGTACTGTCTCCAAGCGAAGCCACAGTGCTGTTACAAACAGTTTATGCAGTAGGCAATTCCGAGTGTTGTTGTGCGTTAACCAGAGTGAGCTTAACACGACGATTCAACTCTTTTTTTTAACGTCTCGGCAGAATTGTCGAGAGAGGTGCTAAGGAGAGGTTAATTATGGAGAAGATTAGAGCGATAGCACACTAAACTTTATTCTAATGATGATTGACGAGCTATGCAGTCGGCCGTTGGCTCCATCAAATCGATGGTGCGCTGCGCTCACACTTCAACTATGCTTCGGGCTTGAGAAAACAAACTTAATTTATCGTATTATCAGGCCATAAAGCAATTCGCTGCAGCCATTCCTGTATAAGGTCACTCCACCTTAACAGTAAATCACTGCAATTTCCACATATCATCTTGTTTTCATAACTTCTCACTTCCGCATTCACCGGTGGATTCATGCTGACAACGATAGAGGTGAACTCACTTCTGAGTCACTTGTACGAACAGGTGCGAGATTGCAAGTACTCTTCACTGCTCAAAAGATTCGTTTCATATAGATAGATGTTCATGTCAAAACGCCATTACTTTGCAGTAGTTTCCTTTCATGTTCTGAATAGTTTCATTCATGAAGTTCTGATGGTTATGTCACTTGGTCTTAACTAGCCCCCAAAAGTAAATGACAAAACACAACTCGTATTCTCACGTATACGGCCGTTTGTTGACGAGGAGCACACTGAATAGCTCGCTTGCTTGCCCATTCACCCTCACTGGCGAATATTTTCTTGGCTTTGCTCTGCTTTTCTAATATGCTTTCAGCAAGCAAAGCAGCTTGTTTTCACTAAGAGAATGAGGAAGTGTTTTGACGGAATGTTACGTTATAATGCCTGTGGTTTCATATGAATGATATTGTTGAGGGGACCGAATCAACGAAAGGAAGAGTGCCAAATCGGGCAGCATAACGTTGTGAATGTGACCACACATGTGTCAACATACCAAAAAAAGCTCTTTTTTGTCTCGAAAGCCTGAGTCAAGAGTTCTTAAGCTGTTTGCAAACAAAAAGGAAAGTCGAGCGCTCTCGATTTATTTTCTCGCCGACTGCCTCAAGGCATTTTTATAGCCAGTCCTTTGCGAATGGACTTGAAAAATAAATTTGTTGCCTGAACCGGCAGCACTCAACCTGCCTTGCATCTAAGAGGAGAGTTGTATTTAGTCCGTCCAAATGGATCTAAGAAATTAGAGGCATTCTGAGGCAAAAGGTCTTCTGAATCTTTTTAGGGCCAATAGCTGCCAAGACGCTTGAAACCAGTTTTCTATATCGTTTGCTGAGTGATGCTAAGCAGTAACTGTTGATCTTCGACAATATTCCACGGACGGATGATGAATTACTTATAATTTCTTGTTCTACATCAAAATGCCGGTTTTGACATCTCTTAGCAGCTCTTTGCTGCTTGAAGGTAAAAAGTAAGCCTCAACAATCTGGTACCAGTTGCATACAAACGGCAAGTTGCTTATGAGTTTCTGAACCGTACTCCGAGTTTTTTTCAGCTATGGCAGCGACTTTTTTCCGCTTTTTCTAACTGCTGCGTACTACGTAAGCCCAAAGTGTTGATAACTCTCGACACGGTATATGTAGAAAGTTGGTTCTATAGAAATTTTTGCCGTTTAATTGAGTACTCTCAGGTGAGCAAAGTTGGTAACGATACTTTTTATTCGTTACTCGTCCGACACGTCCACGTAGTAATCAGGTAACCATTCGCCTCGATCTCACAATGCGTACACTTCGGTACTGCGGTGATTCCAAGTACTGTTTTATTGTTACTTGTTGCTGCCATGACAGCTATGCGAACGCTCTGCTTCAGCAGAGGAAACAGAGAGAAGTGTTCTCTGTGAGTTGCATGAGGCCTTCCTCTTTGGCGAAGGGATGATAGGCATGCATCCAAATTCACTTGCCTCAGCCGCAACCTTCGGATTAACAGGAGGGGTTGGTGTGTCCACTGCCTGTTAAACGAAGTGTTCGTTGGCAAAATGGCACAATGTCGAAAAATCGGTAAATTTCGCTAAGAACGGTATAACGAGTGTGAGAGCCTTCTCCCGCATTCTCCGTAGCAAACCGTGGCGGGGTCAGATGAAGGAGAGGGGCTGTCTTCTTCCTCATCCCTCTTTTTAAGACATCGTTCCACTTGCGGAGCTCAGCTTGGAACATAGTATCCGCCTGCTGTAGCTGCAATTTACAGATCATTGATCAGCGCACTTGCGATTTCGCACTTTTGCCATTTTGTCACCGTGGTGCTATAACCACTTACGTCACCGAACTCAGCTTAGTTCCATCATGCTGAACTTCCTGCAGTCGTCCTAAGACTCTGTGAAGGAAGCCACTTCCACTCCGTGATGTAACCATACTCATTACAGAAGGACTCTCAAAGTCCTTGAAAAAACAACTTAAAATGAATTTCTCAGCAATGAGCCTCATCCGCTCCATTCACTACGTGTGAACGGCTGCTTTTCGACCACGCGCTGCAAGTGATGAGTAAGAGTTTCTTTTATGACCTTACTGCCGCAGCCGTTAATAAATAAGAACATTACGCAAAAATTCATAAGCAACCAACTGTATAAGCTGCTGAGATATGCAGAAATAGCTTAGAAGACTGTTCAAAATTTATAAATAACGAGCTGTCTACATATAACAGCGACGAAGTTATACAGGACCACTGCTCAACTTCAGCGAATAATTAACGAGTGAGGGATATGGTAATAAACTTGAATGACTGAAAAGTTTGAATAGGCAGCAAAAAGTTTCACAAAATCTATCCTTTATGTGCAGCATATTGCCACTTATCAGCATTTTTCTTCTTAAGTTGAAGCAGTGGAAATAATGTGCTATATGAATTAGACAACGTTGCTATCGCAGCCGTGGATGGCAAGGAATACTAAGCGAAAATTAAAAGGAACCAATCGCATAGAACAGCAGTTACTGAGTTAAAGAGGCACTGTTTAACATTGGCGAACAAGTAACAAGCGAACATGATGTGTGAGTCGCAGTTTCGTCCGGCGAAAATTTAGAGATCATTAATTTGAATACAACTGCAAAGGGTCGATCATTCATTTAATTTTGTGGCGAAGACTCATGATCAGAGATCTGGAAAAAGCCAAAAAGTACCAAATTATCGTCTCTTTAGCGGTTCAATATTTATTTTTTGTAACAGTTCATGACAAACTAGATGGGCGTTGGAGTGAATCACACAGTCCCTCATTTTGTGGGGCGGAAATGGTTACCGTAATCGAAGCGCCGGTGAGCAAACGCATCAGTGCATTTTTTGACAGTGCTGAGCTAGGAGTATCCGTTCTTGGTGGTTGTTTGCGTTTTGGTGCATTATTTTAAGTTGGCAGCCATTCTCCTTAAATCTTTGCTGCTTATTTGGCATCGATGGGCCATCAAAAAATGCTTCTTGAACCTTGCTTCCATATGGCATACCGTTAAAATGAAGGCAGCTTGACGAACGTGCCCATCGGATCTTTTGTAGTCGCTTTTCTTGTTCCTCGTCCAAAGTTTGCCAACCCATCTTTTTCATGCGCGTCTGGGCCGACTTTTATCGTGGTGACAAAACGCACATTTCAAACTCTTATTCAGAAATTGAAAGCTGTACTAATTCAAGAGTCCATTAAATGTCCGTTTTCCTTAGCTTCAGGAGGGAACTCATCAATTCTGAGTTTAGGTGACTTGCAAATACGGCAATATGAAAAACACTGCAGTTGCATAGAATTCGATAACTTCAAACGACAAATACAAAATTTCATGGACCTTTCTGCGGCACTTCGAGAATTTTTCATCTTTTTTTGCATTTGCTTGAGATTCTCGAGCTGCGAACGTCTGTTTATAAGTTGAAAATTCAGAAATGCGCTGTTTCCACATTGGAGATGGAGGTACTCACGAAACAAGAAGGTTGCTTAAAAGAACGAGGCTCGCTTTCACTAGTCATAGCAAACGCATGTTCTGCAAAAAAAAAAAAAAAAGAAAAGAAAAAGGAAAAAAAAGAAACAAAAGGACGATAATTAGTAGAAGCGCTTCGTTCTGTACGACCTCACTGCATTTAAGCATTAACTAACAACAACATAATGCCATCGTCGAAGTGTTCAGAAATATGACAGCACACATTCTCAAATCGGTTGTAGTATTCACAAGTTTATGAAAGGTGTAATACTATTCATTAATCTCAGTGGAATGTTTTACTTTTCATGAAAAGCACACACGACGCCCTTTCAATATGTTATCGAGAAAATTTCATAGGGAAGAGAACGGACGACTGCTGTTTTGCCTGCTTATAGATAATTTATTTGCGCGGCTTCATTGGGGCATCAGAAGGGAATGGGAATCCAACGCGGTGCAGTTATCGTGAGAGTGACAGATGCTAATGGTTAAAAAAAGAGGATAAGGCAAAGTGGCTTGTTTGAGTTATGGTTTTGGAAGAAAGCACTTCAGGAATTCTCTCTTCGGCAAAAATCTTGAGTGAACTTAAGTGAATACTGACGCAAGAGTGAGCAGGCATAAAATTTCTGCAAAAAAAATTTCAAATCTAAGTAAAATCTTCTCTGCTTCTTTCATTTCATCTCTGCTATTCTTTCCCTCCTTCTACCTCCTCTCCACTCCAATGTGCGTCAGCCGTTCGAGTTCATCTGTAACTCTCTAAACACCTTTGCTTTCATAGGTGTCCAGTCTATTTGTAACACAGTTATTGACTAGAATACAAAAAGTCAAGTAATAAAACTAAAGTCGAGGTTAGGTAACAAAGCTCACTAACGTCTGTAAAACAGCTCTTGTGAAGCTATTGCATCCAACCTATACGTTTGTCAAGCAGTTCTTCTCATCTCGCGTCTAAAAAACAGATATATGACCTTAGTGCGCCTTATGCAATTATACACAGTTTCTTCTCTAAATCTTACTTAGACTGTATAAAAAGCAGCATTATATTTTCTATCCTTCAGCGAGCAAGGATCACAAAAAGTTTTCCTGCAGAACAACACTGGATGTATGGAACTGTAATGTTCGCCGATGAAATGCATTTGCAGTTTGGGCGATGCTGTTGTTCTATTTGTGTGTTTCTGCTGAAATTGCATAAAACTTGGTGAGAGCAAGACATTACGTTGGAGCTAAACTTTTCAGCGTAACTCTCAGCTTGCGTCTGACTACTGCTTGACGGGTCTGTTTGTGGGTTTATGGAAACCATGTGAACCGTTAGGAATGAACTGTAGTCAGTGCTTCGTTTGAACCAACTGCTTCTATGCAGTTCAGACCACGTTGGTTCGTTGGCGTAGATATTCAGATTCTTATTATCTTGCTGACGTATCCGCCGTTTATTTTTACCACAGTCAACATGACTTATCCTGCGAACTGTTTGGCGCTTGCCCTTACAAAGTTCAACATGCTACTTAATAAACAGCATTTATATAGATGTGGAGTTCTGTTGAAGACAACACAAACTCAACAATAAAACAAATTAATCCTGACCGAAAATTTGATTTCCGTTTCCTCTTGGGCTATAACAATGCATCGAATTTTTCTGCCATTACCAACGACAGTCATGCAGCGGGTACAAACGATAGTCTGAACATTCTTGAATCATGTGGCGGATGAAAGTGGTGTCATGCATCATTTCCAGGCATATTAACTTTTCAAGATGTTTACGTCAAAAAATACGTACGAGTGACCCAAATCAGATTCCACATGAAGAGTGACAGGCAGAAAAAGAAAGAAGTGTTGCAAAAGAAGGCGACCACTGGACGGGAGTGGACAAGACTGTGGTCAGCAATATAATTAGGGCAACAGTTTAGAGAAAGGAAGTGCACGAATCTTCATCCGTGCAGCTTGACATGTGCCGAACGTAAAGGGCGGCTGAGGTTTGGCTATCCATAAGTAGGTGACAAATTTTTGCACTGAACAAGTGCGCCTTTTAAATTGATTGAATTGAGGCCAACCACGTGTGTGGTCAGTTTGTGTACAAAATTTGCATACGCTTTTCACATTTCCTGAACTTGAGGAGGTGAGTAAAGGCTATAAGAAGAAAAGAACGCTTTAAACTGTTATATTTCCCACCATCCAAAATAAAAGAATTCAGTGTGGAAGAGTTGGTAAAATAGGTGGTCCGAGGTAAGGAATATAGTACTGCAAATTTTTTGCGAGATCAATATTCTGCAAAGTGAAATAGCCAAACTGCTGCCGTCGACGTTTAAAATTCTTATTCATATACTTGCAAGATCCTCTTATGCTCAAAGGTGCGTTCTAGCTCCTGCAGTTAATATCCTACCTTACTTTATGCACCTACGTGGCAGACGCTGTAGCTGTTACATGGCAGCTTCATATCTCTGATGTTGATGTCGTTTCATAGCGTCCTAGATCATAATCGGTGTAAAAGACGAAAGATTTCAGGCCACTTGCGTCTTTGGTCAGTAAACTTCTCTGGATTACAGTTATGAATATGGATCCTCATGATCGGCTATTTATTCATTAAAAGAGTCTCTCTGACTAACGTAGGCAAGCAAACAAACCAAGGCTTGTACACAGAGCAGAACATCACATACAGGCACCATTCAGTCCAGTGCACAAAAGCAGCAATCCCACAAACCTTAGCAGCGTGGCGTAAGGTAAAGAATTTCGCAGCAAGCGTTTACTACATATTTAAAACGCTCAGATGAAAGCTGAGAGGGATTTTAAGAGGTGCGCATATGTGGTCGAGAACATAGTGCAGTTAGCCTGTTATGGCTGGATCCTAAATAGCAGTATTAACAGATGATTTAACGGTGTTTTTGGCGGGTGATCACTGCGCTTCTTGCAAATAGTGGTCGTGAGTTTGCCGTTAAGTTACGGTTCTTGATAGGTCAGTCGAAAAGTGGCTTACCATCTTCAACGGTTCCTAATTTACACGACGCAGGTAAACCTGTGCGGATTGAAGTCGCATCGGCTCTGGTTACGCATTTGCCAAGTTTTATTGCGTGCACTTTTGAATGCGAATTCGTATGGCGCCTTTGCGCCCATTTTCAGGCAGTTTTGAAAATTCACTTATCTGCAGTTTCTCGAAGACAACCAAGAGTGACAAGTCGATTATAAGTCAAACGCAACCTGATGAGCGCCGAGCTTTGTAAACTGCTTAGTCGTCCCGTTGTGGTGCTGTCATTTGCAAACGTTTATATTCACTCTTGAAATGACTCAAAGTTGAGGGACTAAATTCGTGTACCATTTGTTTTCAACATAATAAAGAACGTCCCAAAAAATCATAATAATCACCCCCATGAGAACACTTAAGCAACTTCAGCCAACACTGGGAAGTCACGATCAAAAACATCGACTGCTATTTTAAGGAGTTAGCAGATGGCATATATTGCCAAATGATGCACTTCAATCCTGTAACTTGTTCGCCACTAGCCTCGCGCGGTTTCATCTTTCCCAAGCAGTGCACTCTCTTGCACACAATAATGTTCTCTTCATTTCGCAACTGTTCTATGAAGCTATTCGCATTCCGCTCAACGGATGCATATTTTGCTTCTTTTTACTGTAGATAAACGAGCGTTCTCGTTCCTACAGTTTTTAAAGACCCTCTCATTTCTTCCCACACCTCACTACATACTCTTCCGTCAAGTAAAACAAGTGGAGATATTTGCTACAAGAGCTAAAAAGATGTGTTCTTTTGCACCTCATCCATCTGATCAGTCAGTTTCACATTTTACCAACAAAAAGCAAAACTTGCAAAATTATGTCTTCAGAATTTAGTGCATCAGGTCGCCTTTACGAAACTTCCACAAAACGTTCGATTTTCTGTCTTTCGCAAACTAGCATTTTATGCGACTCACACGGAGTGGATTATTGAAAACTGCGAACCACGCCGAGTGGATTAGAAAAAACCGTACTGAAATCAGACCATTCAGAGAGAAAAGTAATGAATAACAGTCTCGCGTTTTCGGCGCATCGGATAGTGAAGTAATGGATAACAGTCTCCTGACATGTTGTCTTTAAAATGGATTTAAAAAAAATAGATAACCCCCCTTACAGCAAACAAGGAGTACAGAGTGGCTTCGCCCTCCTATGCCTCCTGCAATGGGGACTACCTCCTATTAACCTCCTGCTTTGATCTCCATGCAATTGGCGAAGACTATATGGGAGAAAAAAATGTAAGACTTGAGTTTATATAATAAGTAAGGATATTTCAATGTGCTTCTGTAGACAAGTTTATATCATGAACTGCTAAGTTCATACTGTTATAAACAATCGCGAGTCTATGTGTTCAACCGGAACCGATCCATTACTAGTCAGAGGCAAGGGCAAACACCTTGACCACTTAGCTATAAACGCCCTTCGAATCCCATTTTTTCGCTTATTATAAGGTCACATTTTTAGAATATAACCGCAAATACAACCGGTTGTGTTAGAGCAAACCATATGCAATCTGCTAACGAGAATTGAAAAGGGAAAAATGATAACCAGCACCCATCCTTGCTGGCTCAGAAGCTAAACTAAGATCCTTCACCATTTAGCTTTCTGTGCTTCTAGGATCTTCAATTTTTTAATGTTCTTATGCTTAATTAATGCAATGATGGAAAAAACGCTAATTTAATCCCGTTTTAATCCGCACTTCCTCAATGTACACATCTGCAAATGACCATACAATGACCAGCTCATTGAGCTCTCTCATTTGATACCAAAATTGGGAAAATTGGAGAGAAAGAAATTTTTTTTGCAAAAATTTACGTGCTAAAAATCATCGAGGTTTGAAAAATCGAGATTTTTGGAGTATAGTAATCGGCTTTTAGAAGACATGGATGGATGGGAGAAGCATCGTTGGATAGGTCTTGACAATCTCTCTCAATATATTACAAATGGAGACATTCGATTAGGAACAGGGAGCCAAATCCCCCAAAATCACGAAAATCGAGATTTCACGAAAATCCGGCCCGAAAGGTCGAAATTTTTATTCCTCGTAAAGTTGAAACTCTTTTCGCACAGAGTGATAGAACAGTAAGTGCTGATTACTAAAAATAAAGTTCCAGCTCAAAAGGTTGTTTCAGAGCCGATATATAACCTCTTATATAAACACACGCATACATTCTATATAACAGCAGCCAGAAAGGCATGTGGATTGCATGCTCTCCAGGAATATGAATTTACATATGAGAAGGAGTAAAAAAAACCGGCCGGGATCAAACTTTGACTTTTCACGACCTAATGCTAACGCCTTAACTATTAAGCTTTTCTGACTTCTAGGGCTCCTCTTTTTGCGACGGTGTATATATCTGATTGCGCATGTTTATACCTTTCTAACTCTGTACACACTTAACGTACACAAATGCAACCTCGTGAACCGTGATCAGCTTGAAAACGTCTCTCATGATATCAATATTGCATCGCATACTGTAAACAGCGAAAAATCGACATTTTCGATGGCATATACTTTTCTTTACGTGGTGCGCCCTACACGTGATAGCACTTCACCAATATAAGCATAACAGCAAAGAACAAAGACCACCAACATTTAGAGATTTCCCTTGTTCGACGAGTTGCACCCCTCTGGCACACAGGTAGACAGAACCTACCGGCTGTGTCTCTGTACTTGTACAAGGGCCACACGGAGACCCAAAAAACCTAGAAAATCGAACTCTCAAAATCGAAATTTTACTCCTCACAGAGTTAGCACCCCTTTTTTACACCCTCTCGTAAAACATTTTATACTCACTACAATACTTCCCCATATACATTCTCATCTACTCCCTNCCCCCCCCAGAGAGAGGAAAAACGACTCATAAAACTTACCGAAAGAAAGGAGGATATGAAACGAAGAGGAATGTGGGTATAAATGAGGATACGAACCTCCACTGTCTACCAACTCCCTCTAAGCTCTGACAGAACGAGGCTTCCCCCCCCCCCCCCCCCCCCCTCTAATAGACAGAAAGGGGAAGGAGGGGCCTCACCCTCCCATCCTTCCTATAAAACGCACAAATGGGCAGAAGGCGCTTCGTCTCTGCCCCCCTCCCTCTTGTACCACACATAAAAGCGGAGGACATGCTCCTTCCCACCCCCTATGTAACACATACAAAACAGGCAGCGGAACCGGACCCAACTTCCCACCCCAGTCCGCAACCCCAACCGACCACTTTAACCACTGGACCATCTCCAACACTCAATTCTGTCCATCTTCACCCCTCTTTATATTTTATAGTGAAATTGTCATATGTCATATTGAAATGGTCACACCCCTCTAGCCTGCTACCTCACACGTCTATACACGAGCGATTATGTGCAATGGGTTCATCTCGAAGAGTACTCTCCCTAGATACAAAACTTTTGGGGAAAGCCCACAAATGTGAGAAATTGTGAGGGTGGGAATTTCCCCTCGAAATTTTGAGCACCCTTTTCACCACTGTACACCATACCAACCCGGTTGTCCAACGAACTCATCCAAGAGGGTCGGCAGAAGAAGGGATAGAAAAAAATTTCAAAATTCCAGCATTTTAAAGCGAGTTATCGTCGGAACAAGGAAAAACGGGATTAACGATCTTCTGTATTAATATGAATATAGACGATGAATCAACTGGTATAAAGTGGATGTAAAATTTTCCCCAATTTTAAACTCTTATGGCTTCTGTGGAAATTGATGAATTGATAGGTGGGCATTTGAGTTCTACTTTATATTCACCGAATCTTGCAACCTTTTCTTCAGTGATCCTTGAACTAAAGCTACTGAACAGACAAATAGACACACCTAAAGATGAAGTAGCCATAATTGGTTTTTGCGAAGCATATTTATAGAAAGGCAATAAAAACGACGAAGCAATGAGAGAAACATGCGATGGGAGCGGTTGAAGTCATCGCACATCACATGAAATATTGACGATTTCGAAATGCTTAAGGCGCAGCCGCTAAACGAAATTCTTCACAGGCTTGAAGCAACGATGAGTTGTGTGAGGGGGAGAAATCACTCACAAATTTCTGCACTGTCAAGTAGTCCTTTGCAAATCGAGGATTTCGCGACAGAATAGGGAAGTAGGGTTTGCGGCAAATATCCGCTGCCACCTCATAACACGTATGGAGGCCATCTACTCTTTCCGTCTAAACTCTTCGTTAACTGCCCAACTCATCGACTCCTTTTTTCTGTCTTCGTCTTATCATCCTTTTTCCCCCTCTCCCTTTCTCTCCTTACCTCTCTCCCACCACTTAGATTTTAGCAGAATCATTCAGAAAGCATAAGCAGCGTTCTGAGAACAGCTGTATAGAACAGGAGAGTATTTCCGACCACTCTGCTTCCGTGGCAGTAGGGTGCTCAAGAGGCTAAGCTTTATTCTCGAGGCATTCTTTGCATTCTGCAGGAACTGCTTAGGTCTTCTTTTGCCGTGGAGGTAAGGTTCTCTGCTTGAAAGTTCAGGTGAACGATTTCTTACAGAGAATGGGCAAGCTTGAAATGCTTTCTGTCCGTACCGTGGTTTGAATTTATGGACCGCTAAAGTTTGCAGAGAGCTAATAATAAGAAGATATATGATGCTGGCAAAGAGGAATGCATGTTTGTGTTTATTGGAACGTTCGGAGTATAGGACAACTTTCTAAGGGGCATCTTCTACTGTTGCAAGCTCTTTATCGAATAGGAAAACAGCGTGTGTCCCCAAAAGTAATGAGGTTTCAGTGCACAAAATTTCGATTCCGATAACTCGGTCGGAACGTAATATTTTCATCCACGCATAGTTCGAAACAACAGATTGTTGTCAGAGTGTTTATTACATCTTTCTAAGATCCGAGCATCTGGATGCGATGAAAGTTAGAACGCAGATCCGACATCCCTTCGCTGCGGAGTCGTTTCTATAAAGGGAGATAGTCGAGCTTGCGAAAGAAATAAACATATGTTGACCAAAGTTTAGGAAGCAAGGCACATGAGACGAGTCCTCATTTCTGGCTTGTTCACTTTTTGTACCATGATTCTTGCGATATGGTGCAGTCCTGTGCTGCAGTAATTGACTGAACCACTGCCCTATCAAGAGATGCAAAAAATAAAGACTAGGATTACTTATTTGAAGAAATATGGCATAATTATTGAGCGACCACTGACGCCATTTTTCCATATCGCGCTAAGTGCACCAACCGTCAGCGTGAATGAACGGTTCAATCTGAAGCTGATGCTGATCACTCGGTTCGTGTCATTGCTGAAGTTATTCAAAACTTGTTATTGAGTCTTTACAGCATTGAATTTAAATAACGAACTGGTGAATCATATCGAAAATGCTTGTGAGGGTGAGACGGAGTTCGACTATGAAGCTTCTTAAATTGGCTACCAACTGGGCTAGTGGGATCGGCACAAACTTCTCACATATGCAGTGAGGAATATTTGTCAGTGGCCATTTGCTGGTTGACTGCGTAGGGCTAGCACCAACTCATATAAAGCATATCATTAATATCGGGGTAGTCCACTAGGTACCACCATCTGCACCTTGCTTATCAATCTTCAATCGAGCCATATGCGTTTAAGCAACATAGTCGCCAGCAGTCAACGCTTGAAAATCAGCTCCTAACTACAAGGAAACATTTTTATTTATTTACTTCCTCAGTGTGGCTATTCGCAGAGACAGATTCGAATTAACATGCAGCTCGTATGAGCCGCTCATAGATGACATTTGGTGTTCACGTTGTGAGCGTTTGCTTTTTCTTGGCTTATGATTGATTCATCGCCATGGTTTGTACGAGCAATCCCTTTCACGATGTTTCGACCGCATTTTCGGTGCGCTTGGCTTTTGCCGCTATGAAAGCCTAGTCCCTGTGTATATCAGGTAAACGGAAATGAAATCCTTTGGGAATTGTAGTACATAAGATTTTTCGAAAGGATTATTTTGGTCTTGGGACCTGAGATCTATGCGAGATTAGAAAACGGATGGACACTCTTGGGCGATTTAATTTTAAGCCTTCGTCTCTCACATTATCTCAAACAGCTGTCCTCTAAGCAAATATTTTTGCTACTTAGATGCTATTTTCGAACTGTTTTTCTCCGATAAGTGGAAATAAGCACTTCAAGTTGTCTGAAGTCGCTTTTCTTTTTACATCACCTTTCCAGACGTTTTTGCGCACAAGCGGAAGTATGCTCTCCGAATTATCGAATTGTATGAATTTAAACTCAGTCGTTGAGCTGGTGGAAATCTTGGAATCTGTATACAGCTTTTGATGATGTTCCAAAAGACGTGCAGAGATCGTTTGCGAAATATTAGTAAGAAGAAGCCGTTTTTGTAGGTGTTGATCTTCACTGGTAATGGTGAATGACTGAAAAAAAACTGGTTGAAGCAGATCAGAAAAATGACTCAGCGCAAGAACTTCGATTAACCCAGAACATCGCGTGGAATTGGATGCGGACGATTAAGCTCAGTATTTGAATACCTCAAGAATTGAGCGAGGATCAAACGTTGTTACACGTTAACGTGTCTTTCTGTCTCTGTTGTGAAACAAGAACTACCTTTTCTTTTGCCTAAGCCTTTAGGTGTGACGAAAAATGGGTTCTGTAATTACAGTAAGAGGACCAGACGGTAGCCGGAGGAAAAAGAACGGCCCCAACACACATGAAAACATCCACCGCACCAAAAAGACTGTGCTATCTGGTTGATGGTGTACCGCACGAGTTGTTAGTTCACTAGGCCGAGCCAAGCAGTCACAGCAGTAACCTATTATGAACGGCCAAGAAAATTTATGAAGAAACTGTGAGCGCTTCAGATTACCTTGATGCTCTTTATCAGTAACATTCACTGCTGTGAATGGCTGTAAGCTTTCAGAGGACTGGGCAGTTATACATATATGTAGTCTTCAAGAATCGCGCTGAAACATCGATCGGTTTATCCCAAGGTATTGGGGCATCGTAAGCTATCTTAAGATATTAAAGTATCTTAAGGTTTATTTTAAAGACCGACAACGAGCAAAGTCGATGTTTCTTTCGTTGTTCTTTTGCATAAGATTCATCTTTTGTGAGCCGATCGCCGTAAAGTGAGAACTGATTACTGAACAATTTATGATCGATCGGCCTTTCATCCTATTACTCCAGTTTGTGACCCGTCGACAACGACAATAGAGGGTACATATACTGACACATTTGCATAGTCATGATGTCGCTGTAATGTTCCAAATTAAAGACTGAAATCTTTTTGCACCCACAGTATTCTCCTAGTGACTCCCAAATAAACCACCGTCATTTTCTTCGCTTGCCCTCTAGCAGTTTCCTTACTCTCGCACTCAGCACTTTTTTGTCAATGAAATAAACTCATTTGTTTCATGTCGAAAAGAATGTCTTGGTTGACCATACAGATGTTCTGAGGAGCAGAGGCATGGTTCTTTTAAAGTCACTGATTCAGAATTACAGAAACTTTTCAACCTACCTAAGAGTAAGTTCAAGCCAGAGTTTTGGAACATATGCAACTTCCATTAAAAATACTAATTATTGCATGTCAATGGTCATTTGCGCTTCATGTGTCTTCGATAACTTACCCGGCCATCATGTTGCTTTCCCTTCACTGGAAAACCTCTATAGACGTCAAGGGACGGTTTACTGGCCCCGTGCATCATATTCTGTGACTGTGTACCACCAAACGATAGCCAGTAGTTCGAATCACCATCCAGTTTCCTACTCCCGCGCATGTGTGATGAGATGTGATATCACGTGAACTGTAGTTATGCCTCACACTGTACTCATAATCGGCCGCTTATCGACGATAGAGTACTTGGAAAAATGACGCACAAAGATATTTTGCACACTGGCAGCCTCATGCACAATAGTGCCTGATACCATGAGATAACTTTGGGTGAGAGAGGTCAATGTCAGTCAGCAATCTCCTTGCTCTAAATTCAAAAATACTCGGTTCCCATGATTTAAGAATTTCGGCAGAGGCACTTCATGACGGCTGCATAGGTAATATTACTATTTGGTCTGCCGCAAGTGCCTAAGTGATGGACAGCATGCATCCCATTAAACAGGATTATAAGTAGCCCTTGAACGGACGCATCGTAACACAAATGGCGAAGTGTGCGAGACGAGTTGGAACGACGTGCGCACTTGCTTTTCGCAACTCATTTAGGGGGCAATTTGTTCAAGTTTTCAGGGTTGGCCTTAACTACTGGGCACCATATAAACGACGAAATGTTTCAGCTGAGTGTTAAAATATACTTCAATACCCACCTGTTAGAAATGCGCAACGGACAATGAAAACAATATATTGCAAAGGGGTGCCCTAAGGAATTCCCATGAAGCCCTTCGAATAATGCGAATCCGGCTAACATGGCTGTGATTAACTCGGTTGAAAATCGGCTGACTGAGTGTGCATATTCGGCTAAGACATATGCGCACTCGTGCACACATGCACACACGCAGATATGCACCTAAACCCATGTGCACATACACGCACAGCATGCATGCGCATGTGCACGACACACCTATTCACAGAACAGCGTCGCTATTCAGCAAATCATCACACACCGTAATCTTTCACATGCCAGCGATTGTTCTTGTGTTTGATCTATTTTTCTTACTTAGTTGCGCTTTCATAGGCAAAGCAGTGCATTTACAAGAGATGCTGCCAAGTTTACAGCGAGAAACTTTAAAAAACGCCCCCAAAAGGTGCACCTTCTGAGTTTTGCAGATCAGTGAATTTCGAACGTATGAAGTCGAACATGCTTTACAGCACGTTCGTATTTTCTGGCGCAAATGTCTTCTTGCTTGATCTTCCACTTTTCAGCATGACATTTTACAAAGAGGTGGAGAATGTGACAAGTCTGAATGACGAAGTCGCTGTACTAAGTTCCTATTTCCCGAATTCTCTTATCTACATCACATTGTATTTGCTCGCTTTACCGCCGAATATTTTACTGGCCTATCTGAGTCTCAAGCGAGGACTGATCTCGTCACGTGTGAAGTACCCCACTTTGGGGATGACATTCGCAAATCTGTTCGGTCTATTCGGTTATCTCATTCAGAATTCCATCTACTTAATTGCACTCGTAAATGACATCAGATTCTCGCTGTTTACGTGCAGTTTCCTGCGCACGTTCCTCTACAACAGCACCTACGTTTCGTATTTTCTGTTCCCGGTGCTTGCTATCGACCAATGGCTTCTCGTATGCCACAACTGCGAGCTAAGCATTAAATCACTAACAATCATTATTTCAACCTGTTTTGCTATTCCGATGGCAGTTGCCTTCTATGATCTCTGCCTACAGGACGTTGTCCTCTACGATTTCATGTTCACCTACATTCGTATGTCACCCTACACAACCGTTGTAAGTGCAGTTGATGTCTTTCAAAAATCTTGCTGAACTCATGAACGCTCCTTTACACTTATTTGAGTGTGATGTTTATATAATCTATTTCTCGTTTCTGG
The DNA here is from genome assembly GCA_006503575.1 of Baylisascaris schroederi. NCBI lineage: Eukaryota > Metazoa > Nematoda > Chromadorea > Rhabditida > Ascarididae > Baylisascaris > Baylisascaris schroederi. The sequence goes on from QEWY01003232.1 coordinate 815,946, forward strand.
AGATTAACGAGTGCCAAATTTTTTATAGAGATAACTTCATAATGGTTCACAGTGTTTTGCCAACTTGAACGAAATACACTTCGATCGACGGGATAATGCGTCAGAATTGCCTTTCAGCCTTGACTAGGGTGCTTCCTTCTAACCAGTCTGTGTATCAAAATGGTCATATTATCCCCCCAGCTCCGAAACAAATCACTGTTAATTGCTTTCTACACTGGAAAGCAATCATGCATGCCGCTTCGCTCAGAAGCTCGCTCAAAGGTAGGGCTCATATTCAAGACTGGGCTTGTATACTCATCCAGACCACAAATATTCTTCCACAACGGCACAGCAGACACACGTCAAAGTGCATGCGTGTGATTCACCTGGAAACGATGAAGCGCTGGACATCCAGCGCAGTGACACCTTTCACAGGGTCGTTTAGCGGGAACGAGAGTCTCCTTGTTTGGTAAATATAAAGAGAGATTACAGAATTGCTCTTCAGTGAGCTAAACAATAGAAGTTTGGTCCGAAATTGCCGTGAAAAAAACTTTAATAATAAGGCCCTCAACAGTTTCTGATAGGAACAGGTCGATCGTTCCCGCATAGAAGGCCACCATATACTTTGGGGAGAGCTACCTCGAAACCATCCTTTTCCAAACAGTAGCCGCCACAAAAACGCGGAAGCTGCGACGACGTCAAGGATGCAAATGCTGGAAGTGAGAATTAAATAAACATAGTAGAAATAAGCTTGAGGAATAGCGAAAATTTTCAAAAATACTATTTCTGCCAACTGAAAATAGCAACATTTGTTGTTCGATCTAATGCTCGCTGATCACCAGCACCTCATAATTAGAAGCGGCAAATAGTTTGAAATTTTGGGCATTTACCGAGGAACTTTGGCTTGTTCAGCCTCCTTCTGTTAACCTCCTATCAAGCGAGTGGCTCCCTCATCAAAGTAGCAAGATGCACTGGAGTTTTTGGAGCGGGGACGTCTGGAAGACCCTTCTTTGTCTCACGGCTGTATTATAGGGGCCTTTTGTTTTTGAAGTGGGAGACTGTGTTTAAGCGAATGCGGCATATCTGCCTTTCAAAATTTGCTTGTCGCCTTGGATGCGCTTGTTTCTCGGTTTCTTTGCTCTTTGGTAATTTTTGTTTACATGAGGCTAAGATTTTAGTCTTTCTTCACAAAAAAGATAAATCAAACATTACACCATTCCTGAACTTTTTGCCATAAGCCACTTAGTTTCCTTACCTCAGCGCGCGGATGTCTGTAAGCTATCTTGTTAACTGATTTTTTGGCAGAAATTTTTTGGTCATTTCTCCTCCACTCCTATTTCATTTCCTCTCTTGAAAATATTGCAAAATTATCTCTAATAATGGAAGACTTATTCATCGTTTCTTAACGAGAGTTCTACTCCATCAGTGGTTGAAGACGTGTACGAATACAATTTCGATGACAGTCTAACCATTTTTGTTTCTGTTTAGAGCCTGTACAACCTGACCAGACTACTTTCATTTCTTCGCATTACCTCATATTGCTGCACACCTTTTGTTCCGGTCGATGAGGTCATGAATGGGCAAGCTGGAAAACGCAGAATCGGTCAAAGTTGAGGAATAATTAAGACTGGTCATAATCTCTGAAATGAAGATGCCAATACCATCTTATTGCTTATTGATGCTCATGGCAACCATCTTATTCAGCTCAAAGAAGGGGTTTGCGTCTGCATCCTTCATTTGGGTGAAACGTTTTTTTTTTTTTTCAAACTAAAGAGCACTTTATTTCCTCTGTCCAGTTTGTCTTTGCAACCTGGTTTTAGAACTATGCAAACATCAAACTCTTGTATGTGTGTCCTTTAACGCAATACAGTCGACGAGGTGCCTAACAACTGGGAACCATACTTAGTGAGCAACATGCCGTAGTCGTTTAGTGGAACTTTCAACACCTGTCATAACTGCGAGGTAGCAACTGAGGTTTGGGGTAATATAAAGTGGTCTAATTTTATATTTCAGTTCTTCTTCTTTGTGTTAGCGCCATCCTTCTTTATCTTCTCATTCATCTGCGACTTGCTGGTGCTGTTCTCAATTGTACGACGGCAGTCGAAAACAGCTCGCAAACAAATTGGACGCAGCTTGAATCCCCGTCAGCTGCAGCACCACAAGGGCATCGTCTATACATATATTTTACAAGCGTTCATGCCACTTGTGCTGGCCACCCCATATTATATTGCTAGTAAGTTTTCACTCATATACTTTAGGCAGCAATGGGCCTTTTTATCTTTCTCTGGCAAAATGCCCCTCTTGAAAATTCTCTTAGATGGACAAAGAATAGGGTTGACCGGAAATTCAAGCTTCTTCTGTGACGCATCGGCCTGCGGCAATTTCGCTATAATGAAATCAGTTAGAACGCAACAGCAAATTTGCGATAGTTATGAAGTGCGTGTTGAAAGAGGTCGAGTAGTTAATGTAGAGTTTCGTTTTACAAACTATATCCTTCGGCTGTTGATTTCTTATATATCAGTGGGCCCCAAAGTGATACAACGACGCATATTTTCATACTTTTTGCACGACAGCTACCATACATTGTTTGATTCGTAAAATGTTCATGGCTTCCCGGCGGTTGTCCTCACTACACTTCCCTTCCCTACTCCGCCATATTACGACCCCTCTGCAGCAGCAAATTGTAGAGAGTGATTCCAGTGAACAATTACCACTATTCGAAGTCCTTATTTGAAACAAGTAAAAATGGATAAGTCAGTAAACAAAACGACGTTATTATAGTGTGCCGCACTTTCTTCCCCTTTCTCTCTCCTACCAGCTCGCGCCCGTTCGTCCTTCTATTCAGACGGTTGAATTTTGTGAGCTTATCGACTGCCACGTCCAGGTTATTCTTGTTGTTCATTTACAGCTGATTATGGATATGTATTTCAGATGTGTTCATTATGTTTTCAATTGATCTCGACATGATTTGGTTTATCATTGGTGAGGCAATAATTGGAGTACATCCACTGTCAAACGCGATGATCACCTTGACGCTTCTGCATCCATATCGACGTGCGCTAAGGAAGATGTGGCAGTGCAAGAGTGCCAATCGATTGCAGTACACTAGTATCACGATAAGCAATGTGAACGTAACTGCTGGTGACTGTCTGCTATAGGATACGAAGGGAACTGCACCACTGAGGTGCGACACTCGTGCAAGAAGTGCAATAGGCTTGGCAGTGCGCCGTGTAAGAGCATGTGTTGGACAACCTTCACAACTTCATGAGCTTTACGAACTTGGTGAATATTTTGAGGGTGAATGTGAGTTTTTGTTGCTTCGTTAAAGAGACGGTAGGACGAATGCGTAAAAATGCAACAGTTTTCAGATTAAGCAATCGTATATCCAAGATCCCAGAGAATATCCCACTGACATTTTAGAGGGGACAAATGAGAATTTTACAGATCGGACCGCCTTGAATAGGTGACCAATGAGAGGATTTTTCAATGCATGATAGTCTAGCGTAAAGCCAACAGTTTCTTGAGAGCAGCAATATCAATCAATGCACCAATGGACACAGAGGTGGACAGCAAAGGTTCTATTGCCGTAGAGGATTCGCTTAGATATGCTATATTGATAAAAACTGCTATAGTCGTTTAAATAAAAGAAAAAGTTCTGCATAGGCAGAGAACTTTCATTCAGGACATGGTAGAAAAGAATCTCTTTTGATCATAGGAACTCCTTCGCATTCTTCGTTCTGGAAACTTTGGAAAAATTGAAGACCAACCTTTTCAGATTCTTTAAAAGGGTTCCTCCTCGGAACGCGAGAAAATAAAAGCATAGACTCTTTATGGTTAATGTGACTAGAATCATTTCGCTGTCTTGGCTACGTGCCATTTTCCATAGAGTTCGATGGTTCGTGTTCGAGATTATTCTTTGAACTTTAGCTCTTACCAACATGACAGTCATGGTGTATGGTCTTAATTCTGTGATAAAACAGGGAACTTTACAAACAGAAGGATAACAAGCATTTAACAACAACAGTTAGACCTTTGGAAGCATCTTTTCAAACAGTGAAGTAGCTCTTGACATATGCAGTAGCTGTCCCTCCAATCTGACTACAAATCATTTAATATAGAGCAGCTCATAGCTCATTCGTGCTAAACGCACATCAGCTGGCCACTGTAGAATCGTGAAAGACATAACGACAGTGGTGCTGAAGATTCTTGCAATGCAAGGATGAATGGAATGAAAGTAGCAAGGAACATACCAAACCACAGAGTCTTTAAAAACTTTTTTGCTAACTGAAGATAGACAACCTCTACTGTTCGACGGGCTGATGGTACCATGAGCGAAATGCTCATGCTTTCAATTTTCCCACAGCATCCCAAAAATTTTGGAGGTTATCTTCAATTTTCATGAGCCAAATCTGGAAAAAAATGAAGTCAGGTCGTCCACCTCAGTGGACGCATTTCGGCAATGGAACGTTGTCGACCGACCAACAATAAACGCTACTTTGAAAAGTCGTGTGCGACTAGAAGATTTCAAAATCAATCTAGGTCAACCTTAGCTAAAAGTCCCACTTGATGGATCCGCGCTAAAGAGTCTTGAAGCCTATTTTTCGACGGGCAAAAGTTATGTGAGGCCTGAGTTTATGGGCGTTTTTGGGAACCTGGCTGTGCCGCCAGAAAGTTTTTTTTAAAGATGCTTAGGTTAGGATGATGCAATCTACTTTCAATGTTTTTAAGAGATCCCTGGTCCCTCCCATCAAGTCGTTTTCCACCTAATAGTTTGAGAGACGATTATACCACTTCGCAGGAGAGCTGACATAATCGCACCTCGCCGTATCCGCAAGTAACTAATGTGAACAAGCAAATGGTTCTAAACGAACTTATACTGTCTCATGTTTTCCTAGGGAACAAGGTTGTGCGATGCAGTAAGTATCATAGCTTGAAAATCTAGCACTTGACGAACTTCACGCATCGTTCTCTGAAATGTACAATTTCTTTAAGTTGCCCCGTGCAAAGTAGTGATTGCCTATCACGGCGAAAAACGCGCAAAGCAACAACAAATTTTTAAGTGGTGACGCACAATCTTAAGCAGTTAAGGGAATCATGAACACAGACTAAAAAATACCTTACGTGACGGGTGTTGTAGACCTACTTAACAATGACTGTTGAACCAATCGTTTCAGATGTTTTGCTCACGAACCTTGTTGAATAGGAGGGTATAGGGATCGTGCCACCTGCTGTCTTGTCCACTGTATATGCGCCCTCAAATGGGCCGAAGGAACGACCGGCTTTGGATACTTTTTAGTTTATTTGCCTAGAAGCGGACGTTTCATGTTGTTTCGTCATGATGTGTCAGTAACGCTGTGCTTTGCTGTTCGAATACGGCAGCGAAGAATTTTTATAGAAGTCACTTAACTATGCTTTATGTTTGTTGCACCCTTTCTGTGCGCTTTGTTGTGACAGTACTGAATCACCACCGTTCAATGTTCAGTGAACCGCCTTGATTCGCCTCTACTATGCAATACAACACGTATTTCCGTACCTCCCTTAACAGCTTTTGCGTGCTAGCTTCGTAACAACTTAACAACTTGTTCATGTGCTCAACCTTATCTGGGTATTTCGCAGCTGACTACTGACCCCACTATTTCACACTATTAGAAAGCTCTCACATTTCCAACTCCCATCCCAACTGTAATCGCCGTAATTGCATCCTCGACACTGTTCATGAGGTAAAACGGCAGGTAACAGCGGAAAATCCGATTGCCAAGACGCATGCCGACAGTCACAACGCCAGCCCATTTAGTGCAGAACATCCACATCAGACAGAGTTTGTACTTTAATGCATTTGCGCGAACGGAAGTCGTAAAGGACTACGGAATGTCAACGAATACATCGCCGATCAAGAAGGATATCTTGCACTCTTTTCCTTCATTTTCTTGCTTTCATTTTTATACTTCACAAAATATTTTTTATTTTTTCGGACTTCGGTGCAGCTGAAAGAAGTCAAACGGAACTACGGGCAGTCCAGTGGGCTCAAAAGTGAAAAAGTAAGGAAACCACCGAAGGAAATTTACGTGGATAGGTCAATGGGAACCGTTAGGAGATAATGGACAAACAAGAACCTGTTGCTCTGTAATGCATGTGAGCTTTCCAATATCGGAACCACCTGTCTTCGTCCACGCCTTATGCAGGGATCGTAACCATAGCAGTGATGCACAATACCCACATTAATGTTAATGATGCCGGAAATGAACATAATAAAGCAACGGACGAATAAGCACGATTACGCGAAGGGAAAAATTTCAAGACCACAACTTCCTGGTTTACAAATTTTTCTTTCCCACTTCCTTTTCTAAATCCTGTTGAGACCTTGGAACCTTTCAGGTGTTCAGTGCGAAGCGCATCCTCAAATACCTACCTAAAATTCGCGCAGGACTGAATAAGGCACATAACAAAACACGTCGGCATGCGATATAGAAGCAGCCCACTATTCAGTGAGCCCTAGAAAAGTGTATTCAACACTTCCCAAAACTCAGAGGCTCTGGGAGTACTCTACCTTCTGAAATTAATCACTGATGCACTCTGTCTTCATCCATTGCGCCTATTTGCTTTCTTAGTTTTGCATGAAAGCGACTTCCATAAAGGGGTCGGCATTCCGACAATGAGAATATCGTCCACACCCCATCATGTTCACGTTGAGCGAATTGTGGCGATATTAGAACGCTGCAGCCAAACTGAATCCGTCAGGTAGTAAGGATTCCATCAAAGCTGATGCAAAGAAGCATTTAAATAATCTCGCTATACGTTTACAGTAAGGTTCTATTAGATTTCAAAGCTCCAAGAAAACAGCTGTGGAAAGCGAAATATAAAGTTGTGCAGCAGTCGAATTCAAAAGAAAGTAAACGATGCCACACCTAGGTCTCTTATAGTCGATCACCCAAATCTATTTGAATTTGCATAATCCATATCAGTAAGAATATTACCCAGAAAAAGGTTCAACCCATGTTGTTCTTCAACGGTGACGAAAAGACGTCACCTCAAAGGTTGACGCATCAATCTACTGCCTCTGCAAAAACTTCTAGCGTTCCGTCAAAGAATACAAGCCATCGAATGGAAATCCATCGGCCGAATCTTTCCGTTATGCAAACTTTTTAGTTTCCAGGCGCCACACAGCTTGTGAAGTGCGCATAGTTATACGCACATGGAGCATGAAGCTATGCAGCTTCAACAAAAGCATTGAACATGTTAGTGGTGCTTCCACTTCAACAAATACTGTTAATCGTTCTCCGACTTTGGCAATAGCGCAAAAATACTTGATCTCTTTTAGAGTTTACAAATAGGTGGCTTCAACAGCAATATTCCTTTCAAAAATATAGATGCCCAATTAAAGGTAGAAGTTTTGATTCAACTTCCTGCAAACAGCATTTCTAAACAACGGTGCAAGGGCACCGTTGTTCACAATTCCGCCGCACTTGCACCGGAATTCATAGTGAATACCTCACCACTACTTCAAAAGTAAGAATTCCTGTTCAAGATGCATCAGATATTTTAACCAACATAACGAATAATACGATTAGAGAGAAATAGGTAAAGTATGCCAGAAACTAAACGAATCTCCGTAAAATTCAACAGATGAATAAGCACATGTTTTCAAAGCTAGAATTGTGACAGTAAAGCGAGATTTTTGAGGAAAAAGACAAGGACACTACGGCTAAGAAGCGGAAAAGCGCTTTTAAAGTGAAAGGCGGGACTTCAGGTAAGTTTTTGGTTTCCTGACCACCTCTCTGCAAGACGATCTGCACCAACTTACACAGATCGGTGGTCTAAGTGCGGAATTGGCAGTGCAATGTAACGGTCGCTCAATACTAAAAAACGTGAAATAAATCAACTCTAGCATAAGTAGTACGACAGGAAGCCTCATCGAAAATGAAAGCAGAAAGCTAATTACGAATGAAGCAAACCACGTGCATATTTTCTGCCTGAAAATGCAAGTAATTAATTCAAAAGGAGTGCCGCATCGGATAGACGCATTTGTTTCAACATTCGCTTTTTTTTTAGCAGTTTGTGGATGCAAGGAATAATATCGCCTTCCCTCATCCTTCATTTGGCCTTCTCTACTGTTTAAAGGCTTAAAGGCAATCCAAAGCAGTCAAGGATCAAAGTCTTTTATCTGAAAGCGTCTTGGCGTGATAAATGAAAAAAACACAAAAGCAAACACAGTTTGGGCTGTTTGTGCACCTTCCACCGCTGGCTTCTTCGACCTGTCATTCACTTCAAGTTCGTATTTCTTTGTCAATCGTTCATTCAGGCACACCGTTGAGCAACTCAAAACGCGCGAACTATTACGTAACGCCGTATTAACCTACATTACAGCCACAAATGAAACTACTAAAACTGCACTGACCAACTGCCTCTGTTGATTTATTTTTCACTGCAAATTCATAGGCATCTGGTGTTTTGAGACCAACTTGGAATGCAAATGTCTCATGTAGGGGACACGTGTCCTCTGATCCAGCACACATATACCACAGCACTGGGCGCTTGCTGAGGACGGCTTCACTTTCAGAACAAACAGTAGGGTGACTAAAAATCGGTCTTACTCTTCACATATAAAATCCAATATCCCTTGCAATGCATGAAACTCTCTGAAGACAGCTAAGAATCGCATCTGAAATGGCATCTCAACGGAAACCATTCCTAGGGTTTGTGCTACTTGCCGCAGTCATATTTGAGGCTGTTGTATAACAAAACAGCCTTCTAGGTTGAACCTTCTTGGCGTTCCAGCAGATCGACATCTGTGCATGTGACAGTTTCCTTCAAGCTTAGCCTAATGAATTTTGCAGCCACCTTTCCCTTATTGATTTTCTGCATTTGTCTAGTCCAATCAACATCTTCGCTTGCATTGTCAACAACACATTACCAGGACACCACCAGCGAACATCTAAATGTAAACATATAAAGCCACATAAGCAATTAAGGAAGCTCCTTTCCCGGCAGGTTTTAAACAAATGAAAAAGTTATCCCCTAGAAGAAAGAAAGGTGACAGTTCAACGAAATTTCTGAACATGCAGTGGGAAAACTTAACACAGTTTATGATCTTACACTGGATGACAACAGCCACATACAAGCGTCTGCCTTTGGCTGAGATCAAAAACTTGTGTACGTTTTCACCAGGCTAACATCTGATGTGTATTCAGTCGATCACTTTGAGGTGACACAATTTCTGCAGCCTAGGAAAGGTCGTATGGGCCCCTCCTCACCTTCCGTTTCAGTACGCAGCCGATAATGAGCGTTGCCAACGCCGTTGCGGCTCTCGTCCTTATTGCGTGACGAGCTTTCCGTTCGAAACTTTACTCGATCTATTTATTATCTGCTGACAATATCTTGGCGCATTTGTCGCATATGGTTTGTCATTAAGCCGTCACTGGACGCTTCAAGCGAAAGAAGAATCCGCGGCTAGGGACTCAAACCATTAAGGATATATCAAGGGCTTCACCGCTTACTATTTGTTGTGATCATTGTGCTCCAGCAAACTTCTGATGTTTCTTTTTCATGTCCTCAAACTGACTATTCCTCCATGCAGCTCGTTTACACCGTACTGTGTATGCCACTCGCCCACATCTCATGCGCCCATTGCAGTACTGCTGTGCCGCATGGCCGGCCCTTTGATACGTTGCATCAGGAGGGCAAAAACAGGAAGCGGCAACACCTTGAAGGTTAATACGCATATTCTTAAAGCGCACACGGCTTAATGTAACCGGAAGCCTCTGATCGTGAGCAGTTATGCGCCTTTAATGCTGAGAGAGGAGTCGGTAGCTTTAAGAATCGAGCACCGAAACAGAGGTATCGCTATGAAATTACTTAAATAAGAATCAAGATGTTATGAAGGAGCAACCTTTCATGCGCAACGCCTCACGACAGACGAGCAATTACCAGCCTCCCGAGATAGTGCTGATGAAAACGTACTATCATAAAGCTTCTACTCCACCTACAGTTTAGTCAGATGCGAAGTAAAAGTTACAAAGACCAACAATCTATATATAGTAGCTACCGAATCATAAAGGTTTTCAGATACAAGAAAGCATGGGAATTTTCTCCTAGCTTCGTGCGCCCGTGCTTAACGGAAGGCTTTCAAATGCTCAAATAACCTTAATTTTTTCCGCTTGACCATCATTTTTTCTGAATTACAGCTAGTCAGAATTTCTCACCAGGTCACCTTAAAGCTATTTCCTTGCTACACACAGGCGGATGAACTGCTCTATTATAGCTCACCTCATGCAACCTTTGACAGCGCTTCCGTGGAACAGCAATTCAACGACTGTAGAGCCGCATGTCCGTATATCTAACAAGTTAAAGATAAAATATTGCGGCAAGGAAATCAGTTAGTGCAGCTCGACTGCGAGTTGCCGAACATAAAATCCGGTTTAGAAAATAAAAAGGCTCAAATCTTGCAAAATTAGAGTGAGGAAATTTATCGGACGACATTTTCACTGGACTGAGAAATCGGTTCCGAGAAAAGTTTGACATCTCAAGGAATTTGCATGGCGGATCCGATAGGACGATGGGCAATCCGGAACATAAAAAATAGGTCTGAGCATTAACAAAGAATGTTGGAAATCCCGCATATTCCGTGCTGTATCCTGCTGCACGAAATGTTTTGGTACTATTGGTAGCGCCAAAATAAGTATTTGCAATCCTTTTCGAACTGCGTTGGTTGGTGGATACCAAAGAGTACATTTCCGATGGTCCGCAAAAGGCAAATTCAACGTCTCAGACGAAACTTCTCAATTGACAATAATATTGGATTGACAAGTGAACTGCAAAAAATGGTCAAGAAACCCTCGTGATGAGCTCCAAATTGCTTTATAAATTGTAAAGTTGATCACTGCTTCCAACTGATGACTGCCCAAACATAATAACCAAGCCGTTCATTATTGCATCTGTGTTAACAGCAAACGAAACAATCGGCAAAACGTGAAACTGCTGCAATGAAGCCTTTTCAAATGGAAGAAACACTTCACATCTCACTTCCGATCTTTTACGGAGAAACAACAACGGCTTACAATAGCAGTTTTCCTCTCCGTACTCTTCATCCCTCTTATTCAACGAGCTCTCGTCTGTCCCCTCCGAATTCATTTTTTACTGAAGAGTGCAAATAAAAAGAACGGAAAATGGGCAAGCATTCATGGAAATCGAATGGGGGAATGCTTTCTTGGCTTCTTTGGCAACTCAAGTGCTTCTGGACTGCATTCGAGGGTCCGCTTCGAAGAATCCTGACCACCACCATCGAAAGTCGGCTGCTTTTGGGAGTTGTTATCACTGCGGTTATAACGCACCGTCGGAGGAGGTGTGTGCCCGTTTGTATGATGACTGCCCAAACATAATAACCAAGCCGTTCATTATTGCATCTGTGTTAACAGCAAACGAAACAATCGGCAAAACGTGAAACTGCTGCAATGAAGCCTTTTCAAATGGAAGAAACACTTCACATCTCACTTCCGATCTTTTACGGAGAAACAACAACGGCTTACAATAGCAGTTTTCCTCTCCGTACTCTTCATCCCTCTTATTCAACGAGCTCTCGTCTGTCCCCTCCGAATTCATTTTTTACTGAAGAGTGCAAATAAAAAGAACGGAAAATGGGCAAGCATTCATGGAAATCGAATGGGGGAATGCTTTCTTGGCTTCTTTGGCAACTCAAGTGCTTCTGGACTGCATTCGAGGGTCCGCTTCGAAGAATCCTGACCACCACCATCGAAAGTCGGCTGCTTTTGGGAGTTGTTATCACTGCGGTTATAACGCACCGTCGGAGGAGGTGTGTGCCCGTTTGTAAATACATGTTTGCCTTTCGACGTCCCAACACCGGCAGATGATGCAGACTGAAACCGAGGTGTTGCTAGAAGATAAAATATTAAACCGCACCCCACTTCACCAGTTGCTGATTCTCATGAAAAATAAATGCATGTACCGGCTTATTCCAGCAAGGAACTTGCTCCAAGTATTGAAGAGTTGGAACACAAGAAAGGATGGACTGTCCACAACCTGTCAAGTGGAATTATTTTGTGGGCTAAAATTGCTCATTTGAAAGGGCTGCGAAGAAGAAAGAGGAAGAATGACTAGAGGAATAGACGATGAGTTGATGAAAAGCCCATGCCTTCACTCTCTACGTATCGTCGAGGAAGGAATTGAACTTCTGCCTTGCTCTCTTCAAAAACAAACAATAGGTGAAGGGAGCGAACTTTGGAACTCAAATCTGGGACACCAACAATGTTACGAGTTACGTGCGCTCTGCATCTGTCTACTGAAAGACATGATGCAAACAGAGCTTTAATCCCGTGTGTGCTCTGAACTAATCGATGCACCCAGCACACCGCATCAGCTCACTAGATTATCGGCGAATCTTTCCCTAGACCATCCTTATACAGCTTTACAATGCTGCTCTCCTTGTTCCATGAGGGGATACAGACCCGTGCAAGAGGGGTACTCTTCTTTCGCTTTACCCCCTCCCTCTATTCCAGTGGAATCATAGCGAGGAAGCAAAGTGGCAAGGAGCTTCATTTCTATAACAGAATGCTGTTACTGTGATTCCGTCTTCTATAGCCCTCGGAAGTGTGTTTGCCGACATCAACTTAAGACGAAATACAAAAGGATGGACCCTAGGAATAAAGAAGTGCGCTGAATATCGAGTAAAAAGATAGACAGCAACAAAAGCGCATTTATGATTCTACGATTGCCTTTTTCGGAATCCTCTTTTCCTTTTCAGACTATCTGTGATTTGCACCAAAATCTCTTCATTGTGATTTTCTCCGAAGGCCGCAAACATATGTAAGCCACAAAAAGGTAGGCGAACTTTCGGACAAAGCATTTCTGAAATGCCAATGTGCTGCATCACTGCGGGTGAAGGATCTGGGACATATCAGTAATCATATCGGTAGCAGCAGATAGAACGCACAATGCAAACAGATTTGCATTGCAAACGAACGCCTGTAGGTTTTTGGTTTTCAGAGAGCACTACAGCTAGGCATAAAGACAACTTTTGCATATTCGCAGATGACACCTACTACTGATAGTGAAAGATAGTCTTTACGCCTTTCAATCAAGTGAATTTCTTGATTTCCCCACAAAAGAGTGATCTACTTCAGGGATATTGGTGAAGGGATAACTCTTTGACTCATCACGTTTCGTGCAATAGCATTCATAAAAGTATTAATATCAACAAAACGAGAAAAGAATGAGATACTTTGCTGGGATGATGGTATCATGTGCTTCATGGAAGAATGCTAAGGAGGCAATTGATTTTGAAAGAAAGCTGCTGGTGGCGCTCACAGGATTCAAAAGGAACACATACTTTGCTAATCAAACAAAGAAAAAAGGAAATCTTGCTTTCATAAAGGGGCCAGAAAGTTTCCCGAACAAATGTTATCTCCTTGGAACTTCAAAAAGGTGCCCTCATTGAACAGCTTTCTTCCCCCTCCCCCTCGAAAAAAAGAAAGTGAAGGGACGTAAGTTACTATTCCCCTTCCCATTCCCGAAAAAAAGTGAGGAAACTATGGCAGACGTTTCATGTGATTCACAACGCTGTACATTGCAGAAACCGCTTATCAGAAGGTATTCTATAAACTTTTAGTGAATCAAGTACTGTGATATGTTTGAAGAACTGAGCCATAGCCTTGCACCACTCAGCAGAAAAGTCCACAAAATCAGTTCATATGGCTTTGTTGAAATCCATATGTTCTTTAAAATTAGCTACGCATTCCCTCTGCAACGTTACTGCAAAGGAAACCCACCACTACCGTAATAACCAAAAAATAGCAATAGAGGCGCCCTAAAGTATTCATATGTAAACCGAGTCGACCCTATTTTACAAACGGTGTGTTCTTTTGCGCTTTTGTGAATTTTCATTTGTAAGACGCAATCTGGCAACATCGTGTTTGCGTTTATATATATGTGTGCGCGCTTCAACTCGGAAATAATGGAGCAAGAACCACAAAATTTGGTGGATGCAGCACATTCCACACTACTCTGCAGGCTAACTCATAAGCTTCAAAACGATTTGCAGACACCTGTCGGCACAAGATCACTTACAGAACATTCTGCACTGGTTGAAACACAGTAGGATCGAAAATCGTGTCATTCAGACCTGTATGACCGGATCGATTAAAACATGACTGCACGGTTGCATGTTTCGTTACTTATTGGGAGTTAATGAAACCGAGGCACATTTTTAAACTGTTCCAATCTAAGTGGTTGTAAGATGTGACTTAAAGGTTTGTAGAATGCAAAACCATTGCATGCGAAGTTCTTAGATCACGGCCATGTGACGAGGGCACCCTACACACGAAGCTTTAGCAAACATTTAAAAAAATATAGTATGCGAGGCATCTTTCACGTAACATGGATAATATCTTTCCCCTAACCACATGAGCGAACTGTCAATGTGTCCCTCAGTTGGAACTACTGGATAAACAAGGGCATGTATATGCATACGCACAGACATGATCCAGCTATAGTGGAATTTGAGAAGGCCAATTTCATGAACGCACAGGAACGAAATACACTTTTGCTAATTCAGATCAAGCACATTCCCACTGCCTTCAAAAATGCACAAGTTTTCCTTAAATTCTTATTCATTTTAACGACGACAAGGGAGAAAAGATGGACCTTTCCCCTCATACTGCTCTCGACGAGGGCACCCGTTGCCATTCGTACGCCCTTGATTTCACGTTTTTCATACCAAATTAATGCATAATGCTAACAACTACCTGATTTGTCCACCACCGTTTGTAGATTCTCACTGTACCGAATAGAAAATGACCCAAAGTGCTTGGAACTGGACATGAGAATTGTGTTACGAACGATTTATTGGAACTAAGGACAAGCAATCTGTTCTCATATATCCCCATCCAAGAACGATTTCCAGATTTCCACTAAACCTCCCAAACAGCTTATTCCGATAATACTGTTTAAAACCGTTTTACTGTAGAGTGGTTCACTTTTACATCAAATGAACCCAACAGAGCTATCAATTTATATAGACTTCACCTTCCCAGATGTCGTAAGAAACGACCTTCCTCCCTCCCCACCTTTTCATTCTTCACCATAAATTTTGCCAAAATTTTCTTTTCCACTTTGACATTGTTGAAAGGGTTTTTTTCAAACACAGATTTTTCAGTGTGTCAGGAAAACGTTTTTCTTTTTTATTTTTTTAAGAATTCGCTGCCATCGAATCAAAACTACCGAAAAATACATCTTCGATCCAGTGGGCTTCCCGTGCGTGAGGGATGTTGTTCGCTCCCGTACAAGCTGTTTGTTGAATAAACAGTCAGAGGCACATGGAAGTAAGTATTTGGGCATCTCCGCAACAGCTTTTTCCCTAATTCCCCCCCCCCCTTTCCGGCCCACACAACCGCAGTTTGGTAGACAAATCACCATCGTAGGAGACAAGTTGTAGTGAAAATGCATGTAATGGACACACCTGGTTCTCGCGCACTTCTGGTCGCTGGGACCTTGGCATTAAAAACCTTTTTGCATAGTCATGCAACTCATTATCGGAGAAACGATCGAACTTGTGCTTACGAACGCCCATTTTCGTGAACTTGGCCTTTAGTAGTGACAGTAGTTCCTCTCTTGGTAAGAGTTCGGGAAACAGCAGAGAGGAAGAACCCTGCGATTCGTTCATTACTAATAGGGCAAGCACAGTTCGTCACGAACCTGCAATTAGTTAAACATTAATAAGAATGCCGTTTCGATTATAGCAACAAAAATACGACTTACCTGCTTCAGTAGCGCTAATTTTCTTAACAACGGCAGTGGTTTATGTATATACTGTTACCGCAACCAAACTACCGTAAGATAAAGGAGGAAGAGTTCTAAGAACTGAAGTCTGCTGAGTCTACTGAGGAAAAAGCTTTCAAACTAGCGACTTCTATTCAACCGTTTTCTTTGCCGCAATGAGTGGATGTAGATACCTCCTTATGGTCACGATCTGTTTCTCTTGCACGAAAATCTTATATTGCTTAGTGCCAGATGCGGTATTTCGATTGAGGGAGAAGAAAACCAAGAAAACGAAATCAAGAAGAAAGGACGTTGTATGGAAGAAATCGTCATTTTTCTGCTGCGCTTGCCAGCACAAGTTTTAACCAACGAGTTCATGACCGACCACTAATCTAGGCATTTCTTTGAAGCACCACAGTTAAGTTGCAGCTTCATACGACTGATCGCCACCTGCCTATACTCCTGGAACAGCCAGTGGTTCGCCTACATAAGGCGTCATTCCGCTCTTGACGTATATCTCATGCATCGGTCGATAATTTAAGCCATAAGGTGGGCAAGCCGTCCAACGAAACGGTGCTGTTCCTACGAAAAATGATCAACACCTTCACAGCGTTGCTCCATAACCTACTTCAATTCACTCAAATATATCCTACATTTGCATCCTTCTCCAGAAGCACACGCTTCCGCAATTTTGAGACACAAGGTAGTTAAGTGGAGACTTAGCAGAGTGCATTAAATGTGGTGATACGACCGCAACGCGTCCTCCGAAAGGGAAGTTTTTTTAATCCGCCTCCCTTTTTGCTTTCCTCATGCGGATCACTCTCTCGACGCCGGAGCTTCCTTGTTGTTCCCTGTACTGCTAGTCTGCTGCTAAAGAAACGCATCAAAATTGAAGATATGGATAAGAAAGCATAAGGGCCTGCCGTATGCACTAACGTAAAGGAGGGCGTTGAAGCGACGTCGGGACTTCCCCCATATATGCCAGCATAATACGGCGCAGCTTGAACATTCTTGAAAAAACGTTACACCGACACCTGCAACAGTTTATTTGCTTGGAGGAGCCCAACGCCAGAAAAGACAAGTTTTCTATTTCTGATTACACGTCCGTCACCCGGATCTCATAAGTCCAGACGAACTAGTTACTAATACTTAGGTGATGACGGTGCGTAAGATGACAATAGCGCCTGAACAAAGTGACGTGCACACCATAACTACTTCGTGTGCAACACGAAACGAATATCTTTGGGCAAACATAAATGCGAAAGCATAATCACGCCGCTTGTGGGTTTCAATGACTTTCAAGTTTGGCGCATTCCCAACTGGGTTCGCAGTACGAATGTGCAGACGTACACAAATTCCAGTGATGCTGAGGTTTGCAGCTCCATTACGAAGAAAGGTGGAAACATTTTTGAGCTGAGTGGGAAAAGCAAATATTAATTAGATTTATGAACGTGTGAGAGAGAGGGGGCTTAGAATAGCGTGCAGCAGACGGCAATTTGGATTGGGAGCCCTGCGGGAGTGCAAAGTCAGGAAACAGTTCTATTGCAAGATCGTTTTTGCATAGTTCATGCTGTTGACACCTAGCATCTTCGCTTAAACGGCGAGGTATGTTAGCAATTTGTTCAAAAACTACGGTTCAGGCGTCTCTTTGATCGCACCTCACTTGATATAACACCTGCTGCCAAAGTCCAAAAAGCGTATTTGCACCACAAAGAGTGGCGTGCTTGATTCCGTCAAAAGGGAAAGGCCGCAATCTTTTTGTGGATTGTGGCTTTTGACACAGTAAATACTGTCTATTCATGAAACTCTGGATGAGTGAATTTCGGCCTTCATGTTGGAAGTTCATCTCTTATGTGGATCAGCGCAAATATCTACGTCATTCATCTGAAAACCATGAATTTAAACCACCTAATCTTGCACACAAACAAAGAAAGTTGTTTGAAAGATTTTTCAAGTGCTTTGCGCACTGCGCCACACCAGTTTGGTTACACAGTTCGCTTAGTATAGCTCGCAGAGGAGTCGATGCAGTCAGCTTAACAAGGTGAACCTTTCGAAGTACCCTTCTCAATATAAGAAGTTCCTTCGATAAGTATTTTCGGCTAAATTATGTGACTAACTATACTGAAAAAAGAATACCTTTTACATAGTGTAACTGAAATTTTAGCGATGAAATCACTTGGAATGGTATTGTATCAGGCGGCAACAAGCCGTTTCACTGAGCTTTGACAACGCGATACCTTAATCACAAAGCATGCGGAACTTTCTGAAAATTCTGTGTTTTCAGATGTCTTTTTCTCGAAGTTACTGAAATCTTAGTTACTCCCAGTACTGATAACTTTCCGAGAATTCTCAGGTTTGCAGTCAACTCTCTTCCTGAACTCGGCAGAGGATAGGGCGTAGACGCCTCTGTATCATTCAAGTAGTAACATTGGTCAACAATTGAGGCTCACTCTGGTGTGCATCAAGCAGATTACCCTGTTCTTGAAAATCGCCGCTTTATTTCTCAGCTATGTTAGGTCCATTGCATACTTCATATGAAGCACTGTGCCGCTTACTGAACTGTTTTGCACATAGATGCAAATTTCTTCGTAAATAAAGGGGCACTTCTTTGTGAATAATGGTACCGAGATAAAGTGGTGTGAACGTGAGGGTCACATATTCTGTGGGATTACTGCGGAGGCTGCAGGGCACTAAAGGTTTAATTTTATTTGGAGACTGTTTTTATCTCATTGATGTTATTGCGCTCTGTCATGTTCACATAAAGCTGCAGTGGCCAAGTAGTTTTTGAGGAGCTGTGGTCTTCAAATGTTATTACATAGGAACGCAATTTGTTCGATACAGCAGCTACAGCTGAAGTTCAAAAGCTATGTTTGCTCCAGGAACGTTGGCATGCATTGCTTGATGTAGTTCCTAAGGGCATTTCAAAAATATATGGTGCATGAAGAGAGTTCGCTTTAAGGATGCTGCTACTTCCGATTAATTTAGCTCCTGTGGTGGGTATTAAGGGTGCGGAGAGCGTGGCAGCACTCGAGAAGCTCAATTTTCTCCTATCAGAGTGTCAAGTAAAAATAACAAATCCGAGCAGGTGGAGGGAGTCCAGAGTTTTGGAAGGTGATAGCTTAACATATTATAATTCTTCATGCTCTTCGTAGCATCCGTAGCAGGGGCTGACTGCCGTCAGTTAGCTGAAAAAATTGGATTGTATTGGATCGAGTGACTAGCCGAGTTCTGGAATGAGAACGAGCTTGCAGTATCAACTGTTTTCGGCTTAGCATCTCGCGCTTCGTCAGCGCCGTTGGAATCCGTGGTAATCGAACTTATTTTCAGTGGGACAACGACAACATTAACTGATGAAAACCGGAACATTCTCACTAATGAAATGCTATTGTCGTTACTTAGTCGCAATTTTATTTTATTTTATTCGTTCTTATTTTTTGGACGCGGGGAATCACAGTGCCTCAAGTTACGAAAATAGCGAATCGGAGCGTTTCGAGAGTCGTCCTCCTTCCCCGGATTCTATCGATACCAGTGGACGGAATTGTGCTGCCTACAGTGTTCCTCACAGCATTTCTGAGCAAATACGCTAGAAATACACAATCCTCTTGAGGTAATACGTGTGTAAAACTTTCCACTGTGAATGTGACGCGACATATTTGATGATTAGCTGCGAGTTGCAAATACAACGACGCCTTTTTTTGATGAGCAGCTAGCTGCATTCGTGTAGGGCGCTTTACTTTCTTCGTTCCTTTACAAATCAGAATAATTGTTCGTGTGTTAAAACTGCGTGCATCATTCCCAGTGATGCAACGTTGGGAAGTGTTTTTCGTTGAAAGCTATGCCTGCTTTCGTATATGCACAATCGTTACGCTTCAACGGCCGACATTCGAATTCCCTTTGAAGATACGATTGCTGATTCACGATACGCATAATTCAGGTGTTCCTTTCAAATATCACACCTCTTTCTTTCGAATTCTTTCCTCCACAATAAAAAGCGACTGCGAAGCTGAACAAGCATTACGACTCGCTCGCAATGGCGATCACTGCCTCAAACATTACCGCTGTAACGACCCTGCTGAGCGTTTTCTGGCTCATTCAGTTGTCGCGTGCATTCATCATTCAGGTATTTTGCCTATGCACAAACAAGTGCATTTCCCTGTTCACACTGATTGTGACGCTAACGTTAACACTGCTTTGGAGTCATATAAAAGAGCGTCTAATACTTGCTGTCAGATAGACAATACGGAAGAAAGGTGTACAACTGATCGGTTGCCTAAACGAAAGCAGTCCCTGGTAGAAAAAGAAAAGACGTGCTGGAGTATTCTGGCAGCCTTCATTTCCATCCCTCTTTACAACTGATGTCCTTAAACGCTTATGAGTGACGCTTTAAAAGATTACGGTTCTGCGTCGTAAGTTCCTTTGGGTATGAATTTCGGGTCACATTGCCATACGTTTTATGTCACATTGTTTAAGTAGATTTACCCAGCAGTAAAAAGAATTTGGACGTGTAGGGGCTGCTCTCGTTTTGAAGTCGCTCATTAAGATAGCTCATGAGGCTTTAAGGACCTCCTATGAAGTGGGTTGTGATTTCACAATCCCTTCTTTGCTAAGCATTGCTATTCCCCTCCACTACAATCACCTTGCCTGATATGTCCATCCAATTGGTGAATGCTTTGTTAGGCTGTGTTTATTAGAACGACTTATTCATTCCGTGAAACCCTCTTAGTTTTCCATTAGATTGTTGTTTACTACAAGGTGGGTGGGCGTAAAATAATCACCTTGCCTGATATGTCCATCCAATTGGTGAATGCTTTGTTAGGCTGTGTTTATTAGAACGACTTATTCATTCCGTGAAACCCTCTTAGTTTTCCATTAGATTGTTGTTTACTACAAGGTGGGTGGGCGTAAAATATCAGATGTTCACAACAGTGACTAAACCTCAATAAGTGTGTCACAAGTTGTCTTTTATAAAGCGTCATAAGGCAGCCACATCTTTTGTCTTTAAAAACTCTTTGTGAAAGAGAAAAGAAACCGAGTCATGACCAAATGAATGTTAGGTAAATATCAAAATTACTGACAGAACTGTCAAATAAATAAATGCGTCATAGGTATGGTAACATATGCTTCTTTGCCCTACGTTCACTATACCGACCAATTTTAGCAATTGCAAGGCATAATGAAATATGTGGAATGAATCGTTTAAATGTTGAACGATCCAACAATTCTACAACGCATGCAAAAAGAGTTGTTTTTTGCGAGATCGAATGCAAAATTTATTGAAATTTTTAAGTACCTCCGTTAGAATAAAGCTCCAGGGGATGTTGACGAATCAACTGGTAGAAGAAATGCAACAAGGGGAAATTAAACTATAATGTACTTTGCACCTATAGACTTCCTTAATTTAGCTGAACTAGTTGCCCGGCTGAAACATTAGGCATGTAAACACTTATTCGTAGTCAACACTTATCACTTATGCAGAATGATGATATAAGGCTGAAACATGTGTGAGTGAAGAAATGTGCTTGCAAACGTTTCGGTCTTGAAAGTGAGAAAGAGCAACTTTCTTTCAGTGTGAAAACTGTCGCTGTCTTCCCGAGTACTGCTCACAGAATGTGCCGCATTCAACGTGTCCGTGCAGCACATCGAATTACCAACCCATTAGATGTGCCTCGAGTTCGGCAACCTCTGCAAACGATCTCATTGCTCAGTGGCGCTTGTTGCAACAACAGCCACAAAGACAGTCGCAAGTCGCTTTCAACATGCAGTCTCCCATAATCCCTACTACCAGCTTCTCTAATCTTGCACAGAGCGGAGCGGCGTCCAGCTCTTCACTTTTGAGCCTTCATTATTCTCCCATGTTCTCCGATCAGGGGCAGCTCCAGAATACCTATACGCAGCAACCGATATTCGCTACATGGGGAAACCTACAGAATGCAGCAAGCAATCAGCAACACCTGCACAACCTCGGCAACGCTCGACTCGTATTGAGAGTGCCAAGTATGGCTGCTTTTCATCGTTCTGCATTCAGTTTTCATCTCAAAAACATGGATGTCATTAAAGTGAGTAGAAAAAGTGGCAGAGGCTCCAGCGGAGGTAAGTGTCTTCCTGATAAAACTGTTTGGGAAAGTCATATGGCAACGTCGTGTTCAAACGACTGGTTACTGGCGTTAGCATTTGGGGATCTGAACTTGAGGCATGTCCGAACAAAATTTCTTTGGATGGCAGCATTAGCAAAGGCATTCGGTGGAAGGGTGGGAAGGGGAGGGGCACCAACTCCATCAGTTATTAGCGTACGAGCTGCATGGGCTCAAAGGTGGCACAAATTGGCGAACGCAAAGTTGGAACCAGCCAACTGCCAAAAAAAAACAAGTTTCACGCTTCCGCCCAAATGTAGAGGTTCTCCAACTGAAAGTAAGCCTCAGTGCAGCATCCCACTTATTTTAGACAAAAAGTTATTTGCAAATCTTGTGGCGTTTCTGATATCCAGAACTCTCACACGAAGCGACCAGCTACAGCGAAACTGAAAATAGAAGACGAACATATGGTGTGAATTATTCGCACCAATCAATCTTTCACGACTACAGATTTCCTGCTTCAGAAGTTGTGCTGGCCAGACAGAACTCACAGGCCAGACAGTTAGATATTGGCACTTTTCAGAAACTTATTGAAAGGTTTATCGCAGAGACCCTGTTCTTCAATAGGTAACGGCACCCTAGCGGAAATCTTGGCGCACTTTGTGCAAGTTGCGGCTACGGAAGGTCTTTCCATTACCTTACCAAAAGGGATTGCTGAGAAATCTCACAGCGGTTTCATGGTGTTTCGCTGTGGTCACCTTCAAAACTCACAGTTTCTCTTGCCTGCACCAAGGCAAGCTGTAACGACTTTCAGTAATCGGATGGAAGTGGGATTAGAGGAAGGACATACTTACATATGGCTGAATCAATAAACAAAATAGCGAAGAAGCTCAATAGGAGAGCTGATGCGGTATGTTTCTTAGATTTCAGAAAACTGAACCACTGCTATAAAAAAATGGGGACACTGTCGGTGTATATGCAAGCAGTGATGACATGTAGTGCAAACGAAAGTTTCGAGCAAAAAGGACGCATAGTGATTGTTGCTTTGACGCATTACATAAATCCTATGAAACAGACAGCACAGTCGTCTTTGGCAAAACATGTTTTTGAAGTGCTTTCCTATCAGTTGCATCGTCCAAAATCTATTGTTCATACGACAAGTGAAAGCGATCGACTTCCTATATATTGACTTCAAAATTAGAAATTGCCCTGAACTCTCAAATACAGCGTCTCCTTCAAATTTAATTGCTCCCTCTGGGAAGCAGAGTTTACAACACAACCCTCCTGAATTTAGTTTCTTTTTCCTCAAGTACAGTCCGCTTCGGCGATGCACTTTCGTATGTCCATCGCTTTCACCTTCCTGTCAAATTTATTCCCACTTCTCCCTCCTCCCACGAAAAGGCAATTCGCACAAGACCTCTTAAAATTCAACATTTCTTTCAAAATTTGGTGCTTTCTGTGAGCAGCTCAAATATCCACCTTCCAGAAGTAGCATTTAAGAGATTATCCAACGCGGTACCAGTGTGTGACCTTAAGTTTAAAATGTGGAGCTGTTTCCTGCCGAACATCACGCCAGGATATGCCACAACTTTAAGTGGATCTACGGACGGCATTAGGCGTTCCACACTGTAATGAAACACTCAAAATAGTGAAAGGCTGAAAAGCAATACTTTCAGCTGCACTATAATCACGGGTGGACATAATGATTTGATTTGGACGATCGGCAAATATAAATACAGGAAACTGAAAGCTGCGGGATTGCATCTGCAAAAAAAGGGATGTTCTAGCCACATATGTGTGCAACTCGCAACAACTACATAACAGTTGTGTTCGGTTATTGGTCGCAAATGTCATGTGCTGCCAGCATAGCAAAAGCTTAGATGTCGCATGGGAGCAACTATTTCATAATCTTTGCGAAAGATGTAGGATCAACTGCAACTCATGACTGTGAACAGCTGAAAAACATTCGCTGGTTTGAGTTGTGATGACGAAAATATAGGAGGGAGACGATTTGTGGAGCGGAAGTATTCTCATGGGGGCATAACGAGCATAACTGCATTACTGGTAAAATTTTGTTGTGATTTCAAATTTAGGTGGTTAGTAAGCTGCGTTTCCAACACAGGTTAGACGCATTTGTTCGATGATCTAATACTTTGGAATTTCATAGCGATGGGCCCACATAATTTTCTTGTGTGCGCCACTTGTTTGCACTACCCGAGCATTTTTTGACGTCTTTGGCCGTAAAACTTTGTAGGTCGGAAACTGATACGAAAGAGCTAACTTAATCCTATAAAGTATGTTTCAAGTAGACATCAAGTGCAAAAAAAAGATTTACGAAAGACTCAGTGAGTAAAACACAGACAGGACGCTTCTATGAGGAAGTAGTCAAGCACCCAATCAAAAAGCATAAATTGTAGTAAGCATCCTGGCGAACTGTCAGCTACGCTCCAGTGCCTGTCCTTTCGGCAATCCGAGTATCCAGGCGGTCGACAACTGCAACTCTCTCCCAAATACAGCCGGTGAGTAGCGGTATTAGATGCCATTTTATACCATTTAAGCAACATTTTCGCATTTGGTCGAATTCAAGCGCATTCACTTTTATAAGGCAAGCGCAGATAATTCAAAAAAGCAAAATGTCCCCAATTTTTTTCTTGTAGAAAGATCAGCCCACAAGTCCGAGCTCCAAGAGCCAGAGCAAGAATAGATCGAGTGACCTTTAACCTATGTAGACCTCCATTGTAATTTGCTGATTAGCAACTGCAATTGTTCCACTGTAGAGGCAAAGGAATCAATCAGCTGCACAACTGAGATACCGTAGCACTTTGCAGAGTTAATATGAAGCAGTCATAACTGAATGAAGACGATCCAAAAAATAGATCAATTTTATTTCTTATCGCAATCACGAGTCATCACTTTGGCGCAAAAGCAGTACAACTGCCAAAGTATCGGCTTGATGTGCTGCTTCGCTTTCATAAACGAAAGCTTTTTTTGTATTTCAACAAGTCGAACCTCTCACTCGAGCCCGTATGCAGTGAACAATGACAGACATCTAAGTAGATGGTTGAATAAACTTTGGTTGCTTGCAAATGGAAATCAGGTGTCACGTACCAACACGATGAGCGCACACTTTTATTATATTTCACGACCTGGTTGGGATATCTACAACATGTGGCCCCAATGCCACCAGCCTAGGCGTTTAGAGATAACCACTCACCAAATTTTCGACTAAGTTTCGAGGGAGATCTTTTAACACTTCATCTGGCTTATTCTGCAACATGTTCCTGCTTAGAAACTGCCTTTTCTTCTACAGTCTCAGATTTTTCCCGCAAACCCATCAGAACACAAAACACTTGTTGGATTCTGCACAAATCTGTTGTGGGAAACCTGAAGGCTTCGGACAAGAACAAAAAGTTTTTTGTGCAGTATTTTTTGAGTTAACTCTGCTCATTAATTGCACCACATCTTTTCTTCCCACATCATGCATTCGTTCACCCGTGCGCTCTCTTTTTCAAACCTCTGTGCACTATGCGAGAGTGTTCTCTTCGCAAACACTGTATGTCTGTTTGCTTGCTTAGAGCGACGTGTAATAAGAAATGGAACGGTGAATCTAAAATCAAAAAAGGAGTGAATTGGAAATTAAAAACATTGTCGAAACCACTCTGAAAGCAGAATAAGTATCTAATCAGTATTGCATCTACCCTTCGTCGAATCTTCAAGTATTCTTATCCCAGCTTCCGAATTCTTGCACAAGTGCGCTATTGTGGCAACACGCCACCCAAGTGTGCGTACGTGCCTCGTGTGTGGCCTGTTTGTCTGCTAATTCAGCAGCTTCAGCTCTCGAACCATATAGGCTACGACGATGCAGTTTGGTGGCTATAATCTATGCCTGTCAAAATCTCCCCAAATTACTCAATTTCTTTACCATTCCTCACGTGAGCCTAGACCAGAACTTTTGGCTGAGGATTTAATTGAACGAAAGATTAGGTTTCGTAGGAAAACGCAAAAATGTAATTTTGTCATTTTCTTTGACTAGCTATGCAGCTTACTGGAGTGACTGGCTGGCATGCAAATGTCTAGTTCCTGACAGGAAAACTACCAAGATATGAAGAGTGCAAACTGCAACTGTCTCTAGCACGCTTTCCATCTGCCTAAAAACTACATACGGAGGATCGCAGCTTATTCGCATGAGCTTAAAATGTGAGAGCAGTGAAAATTACGAGAGGTCAGGCTAGAGACAAAAAGAAATTCTTTTAGAATCTCGAAGGAATTTAAAAAATATTGCAGTAAATATGGACTGCCGATAATAAATAGCGATAATTTTAGGTGTACGGTGCATAACGAGCGAAGAGATCCGTCGATTGTTTATTTGCGCTAGGTGAAGCGACATCTTCCAATTCGTCTTTGATTTAATAACAACGCTTTATGAATAAAGCTGTGGTCTATGTTACAAAATTTTGCAAACAAAGGCCAAACGACGCTATATATATGGTTTGTGAGTACATAAAAAAGAGCTGCTACTTAAACCCCTAAATATCTCTCTTATGGGATTCAAGGGCTGATCCTTTGATGATGCATCAATAACTTTCGTTACAACCAAGAGAGAGAAAGGCGCAAGTGAACAACGAAAGAAAACGAGAGGAAAACCGACGATTTGCACCGAGGTTGTCATTAAGAGAGCAAAAGCGTTATGCGACCGCTTTGCTCTCAACACCTTTTATTAAATCCTTTTATGATGGTGAACGTTAGACAGCAACTCTAGCATTCTTCGACTCAGTATACCTTCATAATGATCGTGCTCGAACACTGACTGACATCGCTGTATAGCTGAATCTCAAAAAAAGTTTCAATATTCATAGAAGCTGGAAAGATTCTTGAACGATGCGGACCCTCTAAGCTCTGAAATGATTGCCCTCGTTTGCAAGACCGTGGAGTTCGGGATCCTCGAGCTCTGGGATCCTCTTTTGTTCCCCAGTCCTTGAGTTTTGTTTGGGCAGTTCTGAAGTTCAGGGACCTCGCAAATTCAGTATCTCCTGTACTTCGGAATATTTGATTTCAGTTGCAGAATCGTGAAATGCGAGGATGCTCAATGTTCCAAGGTGCAAGATCTCGTTCGAATAAAATTAAAGCTCGGGATCCTTGTCTGAGGCCTCGAGTCGGGAAGTGAAATCACAGCACAAGCAATATTTACGCTTTTGAATGACCTATTCTTTGAGGTCTTAGGTAGTATTGTTTGCAAGCATGCTCATATTTCCATTAAACAAAGGGTTCATAGCTACAGCCGTCGCTCCATTGATATAAATGTCAGATATCAGACACTCATGAATTTGACGTCGTGTTTTTAAATCACCTAACGATTGTATCCTAATCAATGGGGCATCCCTTATGTACTTGTTCGGGACTTTAAGGTAGTGGTACCTATGAGGTGACGAAGAAGTGAATATATCTGCTCCGTTCTCAGACCGAGACTGGCTTTCACGACAGGTATCAACCAACAATCTCAGGTGCATGTAGAGCAGAACAGCAGCGTTCTTTCCTGTTTTATTTTAGCGCACATAGTGCAATCAACAAAATCACAGAACCTGACTCCCTTCTCATCGAACGAAGGCCGGATGTCGTTATTGTTTCAGAAGTATAGCCATTATCTTCAACTTACTCAGTCTCTCCACTAAATTGAAGTCACCAGGTGCTCCGCTCTGATTGTGAAGCCAATTTGAAAACTTTTTCAGATTCAGTGAAAAAAAAAACAAGTTCTTTTGACTTTGGCTGAAGAAGGAGGCAGAAGAAGTGCATGTAGGTAAATGACTTGAGAGCGAATAAACTAATATTCTTTTGAAATGACCGGAAAACATGAACATTTACTTGCCCATCAGTAAGGAATAAAAAGACTAACAAACGTAACAATTAACATGACATCGGGGACATTGCTCCTCATAGCAATCGTGAGGCCTGTCCTTCGACCGCACTTAACAACAAACTGGCCGTTAAAATATCCATGCATTCTTCCACTCAACAGAGCTACCGTAGAAATCATCCACAAGAAATTCATTTCGTAAGTAGAAGGTGGAAGCTTCGAATTCCTGTAGCTACCTGCAGGTTGGTTCCACGGAAATTCGTAATAGGAAGGGCACTTCTTTGGCTTTAGACAAGTCCAGCGAGTATTCACTAACTATGGTAGACAACAGATACAGTCGAGGAGGCGCGCTAACAAAATTTCCTTTCAAAGAAGCAAACTACTGAGTACGGTAAGTACCAAGGGCTTATTTGCAACAAGTCATCTCGCGTGATGTAGACGCGCACGAGGACCTATGGCTCGTCCTACGCAGTTGCGAAGCAAAACTCGGCGGATTAATCGGCGAAGGGCCAGTTGCTTGGTTCACCGAAAGACCTTTGCGGCCCCTCGTTTGCCTCGTGATGAAGAGCTTCATTGTTGGTCGCATCTTTGATGCGAGTTTCGTGTATCAAGGAACACATCTACAAAGGTTTAGTGAACTGGTTTCGCGAAGGTTGAGATGAAAAATCCTGCAGCCAGCCATGCATTCATGAATACAAGTTGATACAATCCAACCTGTAGTGCAATCCAACATCGGATAAACACTCGGAAGCACAGTTTAAGGCAGTTTTATGAGGTCTTAAGTGAAGTTGTATGCGTAATGGGCCATTCATAAAAACTTGCAATTTGAAGAAGCATAGTGGTATTTGCTAATTTGGCGAGTGCGAGACACTGAACGGGTGGAAAAGGCGCTACTAGGAAACCTTTGCCGTTCAAGTAGTCGAACACGCTTGACCACTGCATTTGAATTTAGTGCCTCCGACCGTAAATTTCGGACATCGCTGCCTCGTTCTAGAGGCTGATGTGAAAATTTTGGATCCTTTCTTTTATTTTGTTTCAGTGTGCCGGATCTAAAAAGAGATGTGGAACAAACAAGGTCGACAGTGAGCACAATGAGGTTTGTTGGTGGAGCCAGTCGCTCAGACTTGTTTGCTATCGATTTCCTGGCCATATTTAGCCTTAGATGAGGTCTACCACCGACGTTTGGTTGCGATTCCAGCCAACCCGACTCCAAGGAGCAACCAACTGTCATACAGCGGTGAGTGGGAGTTAATGTTGTCTCTTCAAAGTTTGCCGAAAGGCACCCAACTTTCGCTTTACACTCGCGACCGTCAACGCACGATTCTGGTGCCCCCAGTTGCCAACATTCTTGCCAATCCCACCCATCATCCCTAACTTGATTTCTTCACATTCCATTCACAGATCTCTGACGTTCGGGGGAAATCGAATACTTGTGGGAGGTCACGCAAAACTAACACTTCGCGAATGTCAACGCTAACAGAGCTGTAATGAACTTGTTGCCCTTCTCTCTTGCACAGCAACACTTTTGCTTCACCGCCTTATATTATAGGAAATTTTCTTTTGAAGGAAATAATCAGCAACGACAAGAATTTCAGTTTCATCATATCTCTTGAGCGATCACACGCATTTCCGCATCTGGCTATCAGCATCTGTCCTAGATGAATGTACTCGCCTGCTCTTCACTTAAAAACAAAAATTGATGTTCCTTCTGCAGCACTTGATGGCACATATCGTATTCAAGCAAATGTGTCGCTGGTTAATGAAAAAGGTGCTATCTGAATAGCATTGACGTTGCAAATATGCACTCATTGCAACCAATAACCATCACTGCAACTGGTTAATCAGACTCCTTTTCAAAGTTTTTTGTGAACACATCGAGAACCATCCAGTTTAGCAACATGATAACAGGAATCAGATGAGCCCTCCAATAGAACTTCGAGGTATTCAACATTTAGAAATATTTCGACATCATTGCTCGCACAGACACCACTGGCTCTTAGCCAGGCTGTTTGAATCCAAAAATCTCGCAAGCTGCGATAATGGAACATCGCAGATATATGTTCACTTATAAAAGGCCTCATATAACCAATTTCATATGCAAACAATTTGAGTCCACGCCAAATTTTTTGAACGAATTATTGGTGTGACAAGATGCCCGACGTGAACACGCAGATTCTATAGTACAGCGAGAGATGCAACGAATATTTCAGTTGGCGACTCAAAAAAAACCTTCTCATAACGAATCATTATTGTGCGTTTTGTTAACGCTTTCTCTGATCACAGGATTTACCCTCGTTGGGGGAGGATCACTCCCGTGTCTGAATTCCCAGATATGCCTATAACGGCGCCAAACCTCATTCATAAGGATTTTCATTTTTTCACTACAGAAGTGCAGTATACGGTCTTTTGAAAAACCAACAACAGCAACCCCGACCTCTGCTCCGCAGCTACGACCGAATTCTTCAACCCCTCAAAAACGGATCTTTTTCAATAAGAAAGTCCCAAGGCAAGCGCATATAAAGTTCAACGACGACGGACGAAGTCCGTGCGTGGGTGATACCAGACTTGATAACGCATCTATATGTCGAATCATTAGCATCCGTGTCTACCAGCACAAACGTGCTGCCAACCTCTGCAAATTTGTTTTGAAGCATACTGGTAGTAAAGGCCACACGTCTAGACAGCCAGAGTCGAGGAGCCGGAAATCCGTGCTCTGACCTCTTCACCAAAAAAGGATCCCTAAGCTATGAAACCCTAAGAGTCAGACTCTGTAATGATTTCA
Organism: Baylisascaris schroederi; assembly: GCA_006503575.1. NCBI lineage: Eukaryota > Metazoa > Nematoda > Chromadorea > Rhabditida > Ascarididae > Baylisascaris > Baylisascaris schroederi. The sequence continues at coordinate 846,394 of QEWY01003232.1, forward strand.
GCTGTAAACAGTAAATCCAAGACAACTGATTTCTCTTTGGCAGACGTGCGTGCTCGGTAGACGTTGGTAGATATTCCTTGCAACGTTCGCCAGTCGAAAACTTAGCGGTAAGGTCGAAAACATTGGTGAAACCTGACGGTCACCTGACAGAAGTTGGAAGGGCATTTGATTTCGGAAGAAACATCATCCCGTGCATAAACCAAGTGCGCCAAATATACAATCTGTATACAGTCTGGTGAAGCACCCAACACAAGGCTGCGAACAAATCATCGATGGAAGGCTTACGGAGAAAATCCGATTTGGTTTTTATGAATGCAAGAACGAAACAAGAGGTGGCCAGCAACCTAATCATGACTTCTCTCCATATCGGCTGCAGAAAAAAGCACAGTGAAAGTGACGACCACTGAAACACGTGGAAGCGAAGCCAGACGTACAAACGTGAAGCACGAGGCAGCGGAGAACTGTGACAGGACATCACACATCGTATCGCAGCACCTTTACCACCATGTGCACCGACGCCATTTTGATTCTGACCGACAATTCCGATATTCCGATCGGCTGTCAATAAGACCGACTAAGTGAACGGAACTAGAACTCGTTCATGATTTCCCAACCATGTGGACTAATCAGACTTGTTATGATGACATCGCATCAACACCACCACTCCATGCTCCACGAGTCGTGACCACATTTGTATGGATGACATTGCAGGGAACTAAAGGAACGAAACTAGAGCTGGTTATCGGTCTAGTCATGACTTCATATTACATGCACTAGACGACAAACCAGTTCCAGTGACGCCTAGTAAGAGAACACATCGCCGGATAGAAGCCATATGCAGGCTGGAGAACCTCTCATGGATGACCTCTCATGGATGGATATGATCACAACGGTTTTTGTGGAAAATATGCGTGAAGCAAAGGGTGACAAAGAACTGTGATACGATGCAACGCGGCGCATCGCAGTATCTTTGCCACGCACTGCCGTACGCGCCGGATTTCGCCGGTACTGTCGTTAGCACGAGCTAAATCGACGAAACTGGAGCCACTCAACCATTCTAGTCATGATCCCTTTACCATATACATCACACGAATGTGCGAAAAAATTCCAGTGATGTGAATCTTCATGGAAAAAAGGCGCAACAGTCACGACGATAAAAAAACCCTGACATCACATCCACTCTAGACCGTAGGTCCATGTTAAAGTGGACAACATTGCTGCTCCGGCTGATTAAGTAAAGAAACCAGAACTGGTTAGGACGATGATACAAGGCGCTACAGCGAATTATACAGCACGAAGCCACATAACGTCCAACAACACCTCAGCCAAACTGTACGACTCCATCTCGTACTCACACAAACATTGCTCTGAAATACCACAAAATGAAGTAAGTAATTTCACAGTGAAGTAAGTTAACTAGAGCCGGTCTTCGACCTGATCGTGGCTTCATACTGCGTATACTGGATAGACAAACCATAGTTACCACAGCGGGCTCCGACATGAACACAAAACTGAATGAATAGTGCCGAACCTAACACCGACCACCGACGACATCACCCCCAACTCGACGCACTCTCATCCGACTTCCCACTTCAACGACCGACCAGCCGCTACCGACGACCACCCCAACCACGATCNTATATATATATATATATATATATATATATATATATATATATATATATATAATGTATATGCACCGTTTTGTTTCACCCCTTAAATTAATAAAGGGGTGAAACAAAACGAAGTAGCTGCTCTTTTACAATATAAAAGCGTCAAATGTGACGGTGATTCTTATCTTTCGTGTAGGATATAATGTATCAAGTTGTTCACTCGTTCATTTTCAGCTCTCATATAGGCTCCGCCCTGTCAGATTGACAGTCTGTAAAGTAGGATGAACATCTATTTAGTCTGACCATTGAATATCCCCAAGGTGCAAGCTCAGAATTGCAGCGGCCCACCGATGTACTTTTTAACCATGCGCAATCCACAGTTAACTGTATGAAAATCGACGGGCGAACAATATGACGTCATTCCTACCGGCAGTATTTTACAAGATGATCTCCAGGTTTGCCAAGTTACCTGAAAATCGGTGTAAAAGCTTCACATATCTCGATAATCTGAGTATGGAGGGAGAAGCGAAAGCAGTATCGAAATAAGTGCATTTATTAGAGAATCGTGATAAATGAGTTGGCATTGCCTCAATATCTTCGTACAAATTTTTCACTTTTTTGTAATGGAAGAACGATCCCTTCCAAGCTAACCAAGCGTATTCCACTCGTTCAGAGTACAGCAAATCTGCGACACTAATACTCATTGATTCATTTTAGTGGGCATAAGCTGTGAGCATCGATGATCGTTAGTTGTTCCTAATAGCCGGTTTCATATCTTACTGCGGTGCTGCCAATTGAGGCAACGACGTTGAGGAATCTTTATGGGAAGTTTTTTCGGCGGAAATGACCCAGCATATTACGTCGTCATATTTTCTGTGCATATAACATATTTCTGTGTAACATTTTCTCATTTCTCTGTACTAGGTTTTGATTCTGCGAGCACTGAGAATTGTATAGAGTATTTTTTCTTTTATAAAGTGTTTTGATCGCTATGTTCTTGGGCGCTGAAAATCGCCTTTTTATTGGAGATGTGAAACATTGATTGAAACCTTTTTATCAACGCAAATTCCAACTTAGCATCACATTTGCAGTGTATTGTAAATCAACGATATCGAAGAAGAACTTGTAAGTGATTGTATGGTATGATTGTATGATATGCATCATTGTATGATATGATTGCGGTCAACGATTCGTTATTGATTCGCCTAGATTGACCCAATTGTGAATACAACTTTCGCATTTCCTTTACATCGCAAATAACATCGTAAACGACACTGTTGAAGAAGACAGCGACCCCAGTATTGGAGGGCTGTTCAACTCGCATTTACCAGTTGAAACCTTATTGCTCTGGCGTGGAAAACGCCGACAGCTGTCCACACGATCGTCAGCGTTTAAAAAACTTTCAATGACAAGCTTAATTTCTATTGCAAATAAAGTAAAAACTTTTACGAGTTTCGATGAGAAATTGAGCGCTACTCAAACCAATAACAAAGAAACGAGAGTACTCCATAAATGGGTCACAATTATTTCACTTCGGATGATAGGAGTCGAAAATTTATTCGTATATTATCACATAAAAGCTAGAAAGGCATTTGCAGCCCGAATTCGAGCCTTCTCATTCCAATCTCCAGAAAGGGATGTCGATGAATTTCTATAGCTGAGGAAAATTTTTTAAAACAAAAGAAAGAAGGAAACGTAAGCAAAGAAATACTTCAAAATTTTACGCGACCTTGAAAATGCTGCATAGAAATGAAAATGTCGCAAACGACACTGCGTGTTTATTTTCAGAATTGAGGCTTGCAACATTAAGGCCTCAACAAATAAATAGGTATGATTGTAAATATTAGGCCTCAAATATCCTCAAGAAATATGCTGCACGAAACGGAAAGAGATCAGATCTTGCAAACGAACTGTCATAGAAGAGGAACAACGGAGATCTTAACCTTTCATCGCCAGCCTAATAAGAGTTCCAAATCGAGTTTAAAAACTGAAGAAGACATTCTGAAAAATCTGGCGTTGAAGTCATTTCTCGCATGACGTCAACTGGCTTAAGCATTGCCGGGTGGGGAAGCGACTGTGACTTTCCAGGGGGCTTGAGAAGGGAGTGCGCCGTAACGGGAACGTAATATCATTTCTCGCAAGACTTCAGCACTGCCGGGTGGGGAAACAGGGACTGCGCGGAGGGGGGGGGGATAATAAACAACAAATAATAAATAATAAATAATAAATTACGAATGATAAATAGTAATAATAAATAATAATAATGATAAACAATATTAATAATAATGTTTTCTAGATGCCGCCCAGTCGTTTGTTCAACAATATATTTTCAGAGCTGACTGATCCATGAGCTAGGGGCGACTCGCGTCCGTCAGCATATAACTCTCTCCCGCAGTCAGTCACTCACCTTCACGTAGGTGCATGTTCCATCACAGTGAACTGATGTCCAGTCACTGCGTAGAAGTTTACCGATTTGCTGTGAACATTCAGGCATGTTCCTTAATGAGGTCCGACTGAAAAATAAAGAAGGATTTCGTCTGATAGCTTTGTTATCAACTGAATCAGTTGCTTTTTAAAAAATGGCTTCGTGAACAGTAGATATCCTAATTGTGGTCCAGCTATCGGATTAGGTTGTTATTTGAAATGGATCATGTCAATCCAGCACGGTCAGGTCATCTTCATAGAGAGGAGTTGCGAGTTCAGTTGCGAGAGTCAGTTGCGGTTGGAGTTGCGATTGGTGTTGCGATTGCAGCTGCGATTACAGTTAATGTTGGACCTTATTAGACCTCTCCGTCTTCTCCCGACTTCGATATTCATTCGTCTGCCTCGATATTCGCTCTCCTCGACTTCGATATTTATTTACTGACTTCGATACTCTTCCGCCGATCGACTTCAATATTTATTCAGTGATTTCGATATTCGTCCGCTGACCGACTTCGATATTCACTGATTAGTCACCTCGATATTCTTTCGCCAGTCAATTCGATTCTGTTCGACGTCACTTCGATTTTGCTAGCCGATCGATTAAAATTACGTCTTCGACCGTCATTTCGATTTCATTGGCACCTCAATATGATGTTCGCTTTCCGGTCAGTTGTGCATTCGTTTAACCGTCAATTATAAATCCATTTTGTTTTGCAGCTTTCGCTCTGCATTCGCTACACCATACCTTCCCTAGTCGACCGTGATTACAATACTTTTTGTATCCTTTCGGATTCTATTTTCTTTGTGTTTGCCCAACGGACTCGTTACAGGTAGAGGACGTCAAGTGAACACCCACATTTAGCATGCTTTGCAACCCGAGCGTGCAACACGCTGACCGACCGACATCAACGTGTGTGCGAGTTGTTAGACACATTTAAATGTTTGGTGTTTCTTTAGGGATTGATCATCCTGAAAGCTGGTTTAGTAGGTCTCCTTATCATCTCTATCAAGCCTAGAAAATTTAATAAGTCTAGCGCCATCACTTAAGACATGAAATTGTCGAACAGACAGTGATGCACAAAAGCGAACATTTACACGGACACGACCTTATCATAATGCGACCTGCAAATGCAAAATTGCAAAGGCCCATAAAAAGAGAATAATAGCGCATTATATTTCAATAGGTGTGTAGTTCTCATCCCTGAAAAAGAACACTCAAATATTAATTGCATCGATGAATGCTTCGAAACAAATCAGGTGCAAAGTCATCAAGTTTGCTGTTTCATTGAAGTGAAAAATTTGTACAAAGGAATTAAGGTAATGCTGACTCATTTATCACGATTCTCTAATAAATGCACCTATTTCGATACTGCTTTCGCTTCTCCCTCGATACTCAGATTATCGAGATATGTGAAGCTTTTACACAGGTATAAAAGACGTGAATCGGAACCAAGGAATCATTGTACGAGATGGTGGTCGGAGTGGTTGTTGCTATGGTCGGAGTGGTCGTTGCTAGTCGATGGTCGGTTGTTGAGATTGGGAGTCGGTTGAGAGTGCATGGAGTGATGTGAACTGGTGGTGGTGGCAGGTTCGGCACTACTCATTAAGTTTTGCGTGTTTTTGTTGGAGATCCACCGTGGTAACTTTGGTTCGTCTGTTCAGTAGGTGCAGTGTGGAACCACGATCGGACCGAAGACCGACTCTAGTTAACTTACTGCAATGTGAAATTCCTAGGTTCATTTTGTGGTATTTCAGAGCAATGTTTGTGTGAGTACGAGATGGAGTCGTACAGTTTGGCTGAGGTGTTGTTGGACGTCATGTGGCTTCGTGCTGTATAATTCACTGTGGCGCCTTGCATCATCGTCCTAACCAGCTCTAGTTAGCCGGAGCAGCAATGTCGTTCACTTTTACATGAACCTACGGCCTAGAGCGGATGTGATGTCAGGGTTTTTTTTATCATCGTGAATGTTGCGCTTTTTCCCATGAAGATTCACATAACTGGAACTTTTTCGCACATTCGTCGCTCTGTGACGTCCTCTCTTCGAGCGTTACTGGAGCTAGTTTGAGTTGTGATGTATATGGTAAATGGATCATGACTAGAATAGTTGAGTGGCTCCAGTTTCGTCGATTTAGCTCGTGCTAACGACAGTACCGGCGAAATCCGGCGTGTACGGCAGTGCGTGGCAAAGATACTGCGATGCGCCGCGTTGCATCGTATCACAGTTCTTTGTCACCCTTTGCTTCACGCATATTTTCCACAAAAACCGTTGTGATCATATCCATCCATGAGAGGATTCTCCAGCCTGCATATGGCTTCGATCCGGCGATGTGTTCTCTTACTGGGCGTCACTGGAACTGGTTTGTCGTCTAGTGCATGTAATATGAAGTCATGACTAGACCGATAACCAGCTCTAGTTTCGTTCCTTTAGTTCCCTGCAATGTCATCCATACAAATGTGGTCACGACTCGTGGAGCATGGAGTGGTGGTGTTGATGCGATGTCATCATAACAAGTCTGATTAGTCCACATGGTTGGGAAATCATGAACGAGTTCTAGTTCCGTTCACTTAGTCGGTCTTATTGACAGCCGATCGGAATATCGGAATTGTCGGTCAGAATCAAAATGGCGTCGACGTCACTGGAACTGGTTTGTCGTCTAGTGCATGTAATATGAAGTCATGACTAGACCGATAACCAGCTCTAGTTTCGTTCCTTTAGTTCCCTGCAATGTCATCCATACAAATGTGGTCACGACTCGTGGAGCATGGAGTGGTGGTGTTGATGCGATGTCATCATAACAAGTCTGATTAGTCCACATGGTTGGGAAATCATGAACGAGTTCTAGTTCCGTTCACTTAGTCGGTCTTATTGACAGCCGATCGGAATATCGGAATTGTCGGTCAGAATCAAAATGGCGTCGATGCACATGGTGGTAAAGGTGCTGCGATACGATGTGTAATGTCCTGTCACAGTTCTTTGCTGCCTCGTGCTTCACGTTTGTACGTCTGGCTTCGCTTCCACGTGTTTCAGTGATCGTCACGTTCACCTGCTCATCAAAATTGGATTTTGTTGTGCTTGTTAACCTTTGTGGCACTGTCATCTCTTTTGTATGGATTTGGGCAGTGTGGCGGTATGTGGCACCAATGCTGTGATGCGTTGTGTGGTGTCGTATCAGATCTCGTTACTGCTGTTTGCTTGGCGAGCGTTTATCATAGTGGCTATGCTTTGTGCAGTCTCGTTGTTTCGTCCTCTTGTTCGACGCTAATGCAATTATTTTTTGGATTAGTAACTGTTTTATGAGGGACAGGCAGTATGGCCGTTGTCGGCATTCGATCGAGGGACCTGACATGATAATTTACGGAATATGCGGAAGGGTGTCGGAGAACATCTGATGAACATTTGAGATGTCAAATGGTTGATTGAATAAGTGCATCTCGAGTCTCTTATAGGGAAGCTTGCTTTGGTCGATGATGTGCTCACAGCGTTGTATTCGATGCTGCGCCAGGATGTGCACTTCTCATATATTTCCTTTGTTCATTTCAAAAGAAGGCATAGTTTTGTAAATTTGATGTGGTTTGGATGTGCTCCAATGCACAAAACATCCACTAGACAAAACAAGGTCATTGCGACAGTATAGGGAGGGTGTGAGCACAATGAGAGAGTGCAGTAGTCTCATGAAGAGGGAATACGAGAAATATGAAGAGGTAATCACCTTGAAGCGTCGTTATGTTATTTACTTTGAGGCGTGTCTTTGGTGGGTGAGTTTGCTCTCTACTGCTGTGGGATATTATAGGTGGAAGTTCGAGGGGTGAAGGTTAAATTTGATTTGATACACTGAGGTTAAAGTTCACTGAATGGATATGACCCTCATCTTTACAGATCGATGTACCTGATAGTACCCTCTTGGTTTACTCTACCTTGTCTTTAAATTGTGTCTTTACATAAGTCTTAGGAAATATGATAAGCATTCAACATGAATGTAAATAATGATATGAACGGGCAGTAATTCAATAATATGATAAGTGAACCCCGCTGTGTTGTGATTGCTGATGAGCTGTGTGCATATTTATGCTGCAAACGTTCATATTTTACACGACAGCCCATATCTTACTTAGTATTTTGCAGTCATGTCCGATCGAATCGAGTGCTTCGATACTTATTGCTGGTATGAGTGATACAATAGTCTTAACACACCACTGCAGTGTTGCGCTTCATGTGGTCGCTGTGAGTTCCATCAGGGTTTTTACGTACCGTTGGGGATCCAGAAAAGTCTGGGTATGCGTGTCTGTGTCTGCTGGATGGCGAGATTATGTGATATCGATACGAGAATCGCGGCATTACCTGTGAATGCGTGCCAGAGGCTGTTGAGTCATGTGGAATGTCCGACGCCCGACGCTCTACTTCGTTCATCCGGTGATTGCTGATGAAGCGTCGCCATCGCATTTCTATGTGCTTTTGCCAATCCATACTTTCCAACACCTACTTTGAAGTTATTTCCCCTGCCGTTCACTCCTCTCTCTCTCCCTCCCCCTCTCCCTCCCGTACCATCCTACAACAGCCTCGTGTTTGTACCATCGCTAGTGAGTTCGACGTGGTCGATCTCTGAACCCTTCTTTTTTATCTATACTGTTGCCCCTATTGAAGATGTTTCTTAGCAGTTACCTTTCCTTACCTATTCAGGTTAATATGTGGGAATGTGCTGCAAATTGGAGCAAAAGTAGAAATAAGAATATTTACGAATATTGGTTGTCACTAGGGTGTCCTAATTAAAATGAAATCCGTTTGTCTTTTGGACCACTCAGGTGCATTCACCTTTCAGGTGTTATTTATAAACCACTGTAGCATAACAGGCCTGCAGTGTAACGACCCGATGTCCTTTTCGGGCCATCGGTTCTCGTCGAGCACCCTGATAAAACCAAACACCTTTTTTAGTCGATTACGGCCCCACCTGGGCCCAAGAGCTGCACACCGAAGAAATGACGAGCGAAGAAACAAAAGAGGAGAACTCCAACGAACGAACGAGTCAAAACTGAATCAGAGTGGGCAATAACAGTTTTATGTATTCTACTCAGCAGCAAAGCGACACTTACAAGAGCGTTGTACTCTGTCACCCTCTCCCTTCCCACCGTCAATGTTTTGCAAGGAATAGACAAAATCGGAAACGAACAGCATATGAGATGAACCAAAAGTATGGAAAAAAAAACGATTACAGATGTCAATGAGCACAGTGCAACAAGTAACTAGGCAGCTTGCCACCGGGTTAAATAAGTGAAATAAGGAAAACACCGGCCACCGACACAAGCTCCACATTCAATAAAATGCGATTACGATGCTCAACGAGCAGATGCGGTATATTCTGTTGGTATCCACCGATTAATGCAACTCGCCTCAGTTCTAAAACATCATCCATTAGGCGTATCATGTAAAAACAGCATTCAAAAGACTTAACTCCTAGCATTCGACCCCTCATTCCAGTATCATAACAGCACTCTGTGTGATTGCGCCGGTCTACGTTCAACCTTGATGTTGCTTTATGAATTTTCAAACAGCGAACCAATTTACCAATGAAATTATGGCAGCACCTACATTGTGAGACAAACTGATTTGTGGAGCTCCTAGCAGTGGGGGAGTGGGGTTTTACTAGTCGTTATTACTGAGGCCCGCCGCGGGCAACTGCTCGACAAACCGACAACTGAGACAAATTAGCTTCGGTCATCGAACATTTCAACTGAAATTACATCGACTATGCGAGCACCAACTTGAAGCCTGTAGTAAATATGACGCTAAAACAAAAGGAGTGGGCGCAGATACTCTGAACTATTTTGAACGAAGTATTGAATTGAATATGGCGCAGTCACGGTGAAAGTCCCAAGAATAAAAGCATAACAGATATTTTGGATGGATTTAATACAATTTGTGACCTGCGGTCTGGGCCTAATGTCGTGTTTGGCTATGCATCAAATCCAAATTAATATACCTTGAATGTCGTCAAACAAAACAAGAATTTATGTTCTCCTGCAATTACTTGCTTTTTTAGTCTCTTATCTTCAAATGAAGGCACAGACTCACCCAACCGGGGAAAGGGGAATGTGGAGCTAACTTATGGGATTTGGGGTTTGAAACTCATATATTCCAGCTGGAGGAATGAGATTACCCAACTATGTGAGTAGCCAGCCTGAACTCAAAAACAGACTTACAAAAACAACACATTTCAACAACGACAATGTATTCAAACCGGAATTATCCAGAGACGTGCGAGTTAATAACATGGTAGTTAATAACATAGCACGTTACCGTTAGTGCTAGCTGAAATTTCGTTACTTCTCCCAAAATCCTTTCAGCTGTCCAACCTGCGCAAATTTGTTGGATCATACGTACCATTGCTAGGAACAAAACTAATAACTTAAACAAATACGGCTGCCGATGCAAAAACGTACAGTAGTTATCGAACAAAAGGAACGACCAGAAGGTAAATATACCGCAAAGGTAAAAATTCAAGGCAGCAGAGGTGAGTAACGTAAGTATCAAGACATGCTAGACCTGAACGTCAGCGTTTCGCACATGGCCGTGTGCAAGTCGCATCAGAACGCTTCTCCACCAACGACTTTGTTGGTGGAAATATATTAAGCGAAGAGTTGCTTAGCTATGACGACCAAAGAAAATGAAATAGAAGCAGAGACAACTCAGATGAAACGTGTTTTAAATTGATGTCAGCATCGTTTCTTCTATCCTTTTATACGAACACGTGCCGATAAGCGACCTGATGCAAAACTATTCGATTTCCCCAGTGTCAAAGTTCCCCACCGATTGCTGGCCCTATTCTCTACGTGCGTCGATTTTAGCATTCCATATCTTCCTGCACTCCAGCGAACTTTGTCTCTGATGCACTCACCACGGTGATCCATGAGGAAACCTTCATAACGGCAGCGTGAATATTTTCATATTTTCGATTCTAAGCAGTAAACCCCGGAACTGAGGTTAAGCAATCAAAAAATGGAACTCATAAGAACAAAAAGAGAAAATATAAGGCTAACTTGAAGGAACGGCCTTCCTCGTGTTTGACGATGCGGAACCCCTTCGAAATTAGGGTGCTCACTGATACGAAAATTGCGTGGTCCACTGTCCTCATGCTCATCGATCATGCTTAAACACATCATTATTACGCAAACAGCCAAAAATAAGACACTTGTTTTGCTTGACCGATGCTAAATTCTGCGACTGCCAAATACAGAGATAAACGAACATGACACCAACTGAAGTCAACTTTCATCACGGGGCTACGTTTGGTGACCTAAGCCAAAAATGCGAAGATGGTTATCGTATTCTAGACAGCACCCTTTAGATACCAGTTATTCCAGACAGCAGCCTTTAAATACCAGTGGCAGGGTTCGAAGACAATACAGGCTATCTTTTTCAGGTCCCGCTTTGAAGCGAGGAACGAGCAGAATTGAAAGCAAAGGCATGAAAAGAAGAAATATAAGAAAAGGAGTGATAATCTCGCTTGATGAAAATTATGTTTAAGCATTCCTCAACAAGCAAAAGTGCGCAACAGTAACATTCACGCAGTGATTACAAAGAGAAAAGGGTTGCAAGTAGATAAATAGCGTATGTGAGAACGATCACATCACGCCAAAAAAAAACGAAAATTAAGACAAAGAATGGGCATATACACAAATAAGTTCAAACATAAGCTCAAAATAAACAGTTATGACTGATGTGCTTGCTGTCTATCCACTTTTGCCCATGCAGGTGATCGCGAGAGGTGAAGAGGTGGACTGTGAAAGAGGGAGGAAAGTAGAGTCCAGCTTTGGGCTAAGATCGCGAACGGCTCAAAAACATGCGCGAAGAGGCAGCGCGGAAACCGATTAGCAAAATATTTCGCCGGAATAGGGTCTGTGGCGAATATGACTTGAAAAATCTGAAGTCCCAAGTTTACCGAAGCATTACTCATCCTTTCCTTTCTCCACCCGTTTGTCACCTGAGACGCCAGTCTCCTCGAAAAACTGATGAAATTGCGGTTGCTAAGCACATCATAAGCAGATGAAAAAGTGGAGCAACTGGCTGGCCATTAGCTTCACTCTTGAATGTTCGCCAACACCGACAGTCTAATCGACAACAAATGCGTCTAGCCTAAACACCATAATAAAGCACAACGAACCATGAACTAACATTCCTCTGAAATCGTTTATGATGCTTTCAGCGGAAGCACGACTGGTAACGACATTGGTTGATCCAGCTGGTTCCCCTACTTCGTCGTAGTTCACCATTGCTGACTCGATCGCGTAATCCTCGAACAGCTCCTGAAAGTCTGAAACTACAGTCGCAGCACAAAAAACGCCTCAAAGTGGCTCCGTCGGTGACAACCTCAATTGAACCAACATCTCGCAGTGATGGCGCCGGAATTCGAATGAAGTAATACAGAAAAAGCAGCCAATAAATTCATGACAACGAATACGCCGACGAATCAAGAACATCGTTAACGCTGAATAACCATACTACTCACAGAAAAGGTTCGCATTTAGGTTTCACAACAAAGGAAACATGCACGATGGCTACAACCATCTTTATATAAGGATACTGCAAGAATGAATTTCCACGTAAACAGATCACATAAGCTGAATAGAAAAGCAGACTGCACAAAACAGAATAGCAAACTGATTCTGTGATCAGCCGACGTCACTCTAGGCGCCAGATTTCTGATATGGAGGATAACTTTCTTACTGAAGGCCAAACGACCGAACGTGTGTTCACTTTCTCGAAATCTGCCACTATCGTACAGTTTCTCAAAACCGCCGTGATTCCATTTTCCCGATGGAACATTCTGCAGCAAAACAATATATTAGGCAAGACTCATGCGGAAAACAACGAAACAACAGATCAATAAGTCAAAATTTTGCCATTGATGGACCACGATAGTTAATGCGCCGCCAAAATTTCGCCGTCTTTAGGGTGATGTGTTGTCCTTAAATTAAAATAGCCGAAAGGCTTACTAAATGTCATAAATGCAAACTTCTTATGAAGCACGCAACGTCTGGCCAGATCGCAAAAAAACAAGCTAGCTGCCAGGCTGAAAGGGTGGCAAAAATAAGAGGAGAAAAACGGGAAGTATGAGCAGCCCTATCCCACATTATTCCTAACTCATAAAACATCAATTCCTTTAGAAACTGAGAACAATAGCTTTTTGTCATATGAAGATAATCCATTCAGATTCAAGGCCATTAATCGAAGGAAATATTCATTGACAGGCTTTCAGTAGGTAGTATAATATTAGCCAATCTCTGAACTGAGAGCACATTATTTTATCTACGTGTGCTTGTGCCCAATGCGAATGTGGAAAAAACTAAACTGAGAAGTAATGATGGAGCAAACGGGTACTGCTTACGATAGAAAGACCAGTCACATCGCCAAATGAGGACAGCAGCATCAAGCAATGACACCAATTGCTTGAAAATCTACTGCGGATATTCGCTTGAGCCTCTTCTTCGATAGAGCCTCGGGGGACCATTTTTGTTACATGCTTCTGCGCTTTTTCTACGCTAAAATCTTTTCACGGTGGGTGGTCCTCAGCGGCGAAATAGCCAATATTCTCGCCAATCAATCGCCTTCTCCAAAACGTACGCAGCTATACGCAAGTCATGCATGGATTGGAACTTCCCTAGAGGGACGGACGCTCAGTGCATCGTTCCGATGGCTTTTTAGCCGACCGTAGATTACAGCAGTCGCTACTTAAGAGCTCAATGAAGGATTTTCTTCGAACTATCGAAATCGTATACCTGCTTAAATCCATCTTGGAGTCTTCCCAGAAGTGTCAAGAGATCATATTGGCAGGCAAGAAAATGTCAAATAAATTGTCGCTGTTTTATGGCCTATACAACCAACGGCAGCTTAAAACTGATCAAATGAGTCCTACCTTAGTGGTTCATACCGATCAAATCTCTACCAACTAGTCACTCATCTACCTATTTTATTGACAAACAAACTCGCAATGAGCGAGGGAAGTCAAGCAAAAACAAGCAGTCATGACTGACTAAAGAGCAGCCTCCTTGCGAATGATAAACAAAAATAGTGACGACTCTCTCCTATTCAACGCAAATGGAGGTGGAAAGGGTTGAAGGTGCAAAGCGCAGCTTGTCACCAAAAATGCTAAAAGTGAAGTATCAAACAGTGACCTACTCTGTCCACTCGATATATGAACAGCACTCAATCTCCAGTATATCCTTCTTGAGACCAAGTAGAAACTTCGTCCGTCTCAAGGTGCACCAAAAACCGGAAAAATGCTCGAAAAACGGAAGAGTACACGAAAAACCAGACCCAAGGATTTCAGGTGTAACACGAATCATAACAATTTATTCCATCCATAGCAAGTTGTTCAGAACAAGCTACTCCCAAGTAGGATTAAAGCCTGCTTGCTAAATCAATAGCCAGCCTACTGGGAAGATAAATTTGACAATAAAAAATTCACGTAGATGTGCCACATGCAATATACCGCATGCAATAAACGCATACAAACACGCCGTGAATCAGGCGGGATTTGATATGATCATCACAACAGAAGTAACAATCAAGTATTATATTATGCACAAAGGAATATTACCCATTTAGGAAGACCAAGTTTCACCGAAGTGGAGTGATTGTGTTGTCTCTGCACTTATGAAAACATCAAATACTCACTGAAATCTTGCGCTTTTCCCAAAACTTAAGCTTGTATACACTTCTTCTGTTTTTTTGGAAATCATTTGTTCAACTCTCCAACATAAACGATTCTAACAAGTGCTTTAAGAAAATTTGCGCTTCATTAATCGCTATCGATTGATGCTAAAGCAGTTAGACGCAAAGACAAAGGATAACATGACTTAGAGGAGGAGGCGTCCGACGTTCTGAATGGTAAAGGAAGCACTTGAGAATTTCTTTGGAATTTTTGGAGATGTGGGAAAAATTGGGTTTATACGTATAGAATTGGGAATTTTGTCACACATTACGAAATGTTTCACTGAAATCACCTTTTCTATTTGAAATAATGAGAACGTCTATTTGAAGAAGCAATGCTTATAACTAGAAGACAACATTGGAGCAAAGCCAACACTTTCATGTGGTAACATACATGCATAGCAAACATGTGATCGGAAATCTTGTAACACGATTCAATTGCTTGCGATGTTGATGTGAATTTTTGCCAGAGTGATGCATCCTGATGAAACAACCAACCATCCGTGTAAAATGCCTCATTTTATCCATGTAAATGCCTCTTTTTTTCGCTTCGCACTTCTTGCAGCTTCTTTATCTTCCGTTTTTTAGCATGAAACTGCGGAACAAGCGAATCAATAATGATTCATCCCACAAATGATCGCACCGTTGAATCCAGCCGCGTTATGTGTAAGTAAAGATAGAAATCCAAGAGGTTCATTTCTTTGCCCCAATTTACAAATGTTGTATCTACAGTTACAGGACGACGACGCTTTAAAAGAGAGCAACAAAGCATTCAATGATTTCTTATCACAGCAAACATCGCAGAAGGAACAAATGAGCGCAACCTTCCAGCCTCCATGTGCTTCGTCATACGTGAATTCGTGGCTGACGCGAACAAGCTGATGTGTTCATTGCTGCGTTTCGTGTAATGTCGAGATGTGCCGCTAACACGGACCACCTGCACATTCGTAATGCTAACATTCGTATCGTATAGCATGAACTACGAGCCTTTGTATTCACTACTATCAATATCCGTAAGGAGTTCATATTGCATCCACAACGTTGTAGCTCATATAACTAACTGACGTGTTGTAAAACTACCATACGGGAGCCTAAAATTGCATTTCATATCAAATATTTATCGGTATGTCGGCTTATGGCCATCGCTGCCATCGATCTTTCCTATCGTTGTTTCACTGCAAAGTCTTGCAGCTTCCTGCCGAGAACATCATTCAATCAATAAAACGAATTACAGCCAACAACATGAACATGAGCACCACATTGCTTAAGATTAGAGCGATCAAAGGAAGTAGGCTGCGCTTTTGATGATTGCGATACAATAGCTATAGCGTTTTCATTAAGGCGTGAGATAACACACCCTCATACCGCACAAACAAAAATGTTCAAATCGATCACAAGCTTCACAGCTCCATTATGCAGATATGCAGTGTAACAGTTGTTGTGAAAGTGAGCCGCGGATAGGGTTTTTTGATTATGTTGTTCAGTATGCTATCAAGGTTCACAAATGGCGAATTTCCGGCGCGTGGATAACAAAAATAGTGCTCTGGAAAGAAAAGAATTTGTAGAAGTCACCCAGTTTCGCGTCAAGTTCCAAGGTTTTCAGGATTTTCCTAACGAGGAGCTATGGAGCAAGCGTATGCCATCGATGTCACTGAAAGAGGGATTGACTAAACCTGATTTTTATCACGTACTCGTTGTTTTGTTTCTATCTCCTTGCATTCCTATGAAGAACACTTTACGTTAGCAGTATGGGCAGAGTAAAAAGTTGAGCAATTATGATTCCTGATCTAATCGTTGCTGACTTCTTTGTCATCCACTGTTGTTGTTATTGCTGAAGCAAATTTCACTCACAATGCTTAAAATATCGGAAGCAACTATGCGGCCTAAGATTAAAGGAATTTCATAATTCACAAAATTTGTTTGCAAGATGAATAGACAGTCTGTCCCACTGCTAACTGTAATGTGGCCTACAGCGAAATCGTGAAGCTGTATAGCCACAGTGCGGTCACAAATATTGTAGCCATGATTTTATATAATGAAGGCATCATCATCGACAACTCGCACTCGAAAATCCCACTTACGAAATCTGGTGGCACTCTGAATGCTTCTGAATATGCCCCTTGTCAAAAAGTGGTACTTTAGGATTTGTTTTTTTTTTAACCAAAGAAAAACTCAAATGAAGCATTTTCATGTCCGAAAAGCTTCATCATGATGTTATTTTGCAATGGCAATCTGAGCACTTCTGAGCTGGGCACCTATGGCCACATAAAAGAAACACTCCATCTGGTTCAATTTTTCAAAAGCATCTCATATCGGTAAGTTGCTAGCGCAGTGCTTAAAAGTCCTTAACTTTAGAGCTTACTGGTGATATGATGCTTGTTGTAGCGTAAGGCATCGCGTAATGGCATGGAGTAATGTGAGGTTGCTGGGAGAGTGGGCTAAAAAAGAAATATTCTGCAGGCATGTCATGTGAGATTTTCATATTTTTGATTATGGAGAAAGGAGTAACGTGAAAATGTACAATTATCAACGCTCAAATAATGCCTGACTACAACTGTCAAACTCGCAATGTGGACTTGATTTTAGACACTTCAACTAGACACTATTATTCAGGCATAGCGAAATATTGTGTCATCTGAAGCGAAGCGACAACATGACAAACGTTTTATGTGCTTGTGTAGATTTACTTTCCAAAAGTATATTATAAGGCCATATCTGTGCATAACTCATAAAACATCAATTCCTTTAGAAACTGAGAACATCGGTTTTTTCCAGTGAAAGGTAGCCCACAGTTAACTTTGTTTGTCGAAATAGAATCGTAGCTTCCCTTGCGGATTTAAAAAACCTCGGATGTTGGCAACGATCTTTGATAGATGGAGAGGTAGGGCTCAGCCGAATCAATTTTAAGGACGCCCTAATCTACGAACAATTTTGATATAAAAATAAGAGCATTTGATTTAGAAAGCGTTTTTCGCTGAAAGCCTAATTTGTAACCTCAAGAGTGCGTTTACTTTCGCTGTGCGAACCCACATGTACGGTAGAAAACTCGACCTTTATTCTCAGTGGGAACACAAACGGACACCCGAAATCCTGATAGTTCCAGCACCTACGATCTTACCTAAGAACAAACACCCCGGGACTCCGGCGGAGCTAGTGCATAAATGTATACAGCCTCATGTCAAACATATATGTCAACGAACAATGCTTCAGAAAGAAAAAACACTGAGGCAAGGAAAGATGATTATACAAGGAAGTAGGGCGTACCGCCATAAACATGTGCCCTGAAAGCGCACGGCGAAATAAAACGTGCAAATTTATCCCTCAAAGTTGTTTCAAGGCATGCGTCATTCGATTAAACCTTTTACAAGAGATTCCCTTTGACGACCCGCCAACTAAGTGGGCATTATTCAAAGACGTGTTTTCAACGAAAAAAATCTCATCTTAACGCAGAAATTTAACTGAAATTTTGGAAGAGGTACTATCCAAGGTTCATTCGAAGCCGAAACAACATGTCATGCGCATAATCACAAACAGAAGTTTCATAAAGTCATCCGTCTTGAGTCGCAATAATAAGTGAAAAAACGCCACCTTGGACTTCGTAAAGGCAGCACTCCACGACTCATACTTTGGCATAAAACCACGACCACGCTCTCTTGAAGGTGATGCATCACCAAACTCACGACTCTTCGCACCGCCCTTCTTCTGAAAGAATATTTCTGCGTGTAGGCTTAGCAGATGATGCAATAATTAATCCCCTATATTAACAATTCGTTTTGAAATTAAAAAAAGAAACGCGAATTTGCTTCGCTGAAATTCCCTCCGAGGAACAATTAGCGGAATGGACTTGCAAATGCTAATGCAGATCAATTTGTTGAGGGAAGGGGATGTCTGCACAATCAAACCACAACGCTTACACTTGAGAAAATTTTATTCGCTCCGTTAAACACGAAGTCTTGAATTTCGATTTGATTTAGAAGATTGTTGCTGAATTTGGAGGTTACGGTTCGAAGCAAAAATATTGAAATAGAGACATTTCATTCTATGAAACGTTTTTTAATGAGATGCTTTTTTGCAGAAGTGTAAAACCGATTTGACCATTCTATGAAACGTAAAGCTTAAAATCGAGGTTACCTCTACTACATCGTATCTCTACAGCACCAGCTTTCTCAACCGATCCCTAACTCGAAAACTGATCTGGAATGCGACCTGACTCACACCGCAAGAAACTGAAGCAGAAAACGGGCTGTGTATTTGTAAAGTAGAAGAGTAGCGACACATACTGGTGGTCCTATTAGCTGCCGACGACGTAATGAAGACGAATTACAACGCACAACGCTCAAAAACAAATCTCCTACTCGCTTCAAGGGCCTATACGTTTTAGTACCCCGTGAAACGTGGGCCAACTGACACGAAGCGTAGGCATGTGCAAACTATCTCAACAGAAGGATCCAAAAAGCAGTAAACGCTGCTTAGCACCGCCTCTTCCACATCAGTCGCTATCCTAACATATCATGAACGGGGTCGGCATTTCGAGTCTTCGAGTTTGGTGGTACAATAAATTTGGTGCCCCCAACTCTCGCCTCAGAATGACTTTTAAACGACCCGAACGAGATGTTTTTAGTAGGCGATACCTGTCTCAATTGATGATGATCTCATTGAGAGGAAAATTTGCCAGACTCATAGTCATGTTCAAAGCGGACCGGCTCTGCAATAAGGTATTAGTATGGTAGCACAGACAACTAACTGCGGGAAACTTTACGAGTGAAAATTCTGCCCATCGAGCACAATTCGGACATAAGCGCCCCTAACACAAGCTCAGAATAAAGCTACCTGCACGAGGGAAACAAGTTGCAACACTCAAGAAATATGCAAAGATACGACTGAACTCGGATAAAATCAATCTGTGGTCACATATCTTCGGGTTATATTCGACGAATGGACTCTTGCCACAACATGTTTGCCGTGACAGCTTGTCTCGAGCGGAACGCACTCGAAAAAACCGGAGGCCGCCGAATGTTTCAAGGTCTATTTCGGGGCATCAGCTTAATATGCGGGTGGTAATTATTTTGACGCTTTTCGATGACACAATTTACTTCTAAACATATGTCCTTGCCTATATGCCGAAAATTTGAATTCACTGCGAATGAGTGAGGTGATCAAAAAGAATTCTGCAACACTCAAAACAACCACTACGTAATCCCACTGAACAACTTTTGAGCATGGATACGCCCAGAACGTTGTTTTTGAGAAGGCCCTTCTGAAATTGAGAGGGGCGCACATCACGATCCTCTATTTTGCAAAAACTGAATTCTAACGCCTCCACCGATGATGTTTGGTGATGAGCAAGCACTTTTTAAATTCTTTTCTTGTCACCTCGTTGCTCACTTCGAACACAATACTACTTAGTACTGGCTTGTATACCGTATCACCCTCCCCCTCCCTTCCCTGCCACCTTCCCCGGGACGTCTTGCACTCCTGTATCTCATGGACGCCACAAAACGACAAGCTGACTTTGTACGGTATGGCACAACCAAGATAACTCGGGTGTTTGAACCTTACGACATTCTCCGACTATTGCAGCAATCAATTGATATACCAAATCTCATCGATGTAACTAAAACTAAATGGGTCGTTTAGTATGAAATAGGACCAAGAAAGAGAGCCACGATGCCCTCATCACGTTAGTCTATATATTTCGACTGATTTCTGAGTGTGGTTCACTATGCCCCCTTCTAAATGCATTTCTAGGATTCAGAACTTCCATTCCGGAAATCCTTCTTCAAGTCGGAGTGCCAAGATGTCGGACAGTTTCGTAATGTTCGGCTGCTAGAAGTCAGCAGTCGGGCTGCCCGACTGCTGACTTCTAGCAGCCGAACATTACGAAACTGTCCGACATCTTGGCACTCCGACTTGAAGAAGGATTTCCGGAATGGAAGTTCTGAATCCTAGAAATGCATTTAGAAGGGGGCATAGTGAACCACACTCAGAAATCAGTCGAAATATATAGACTAACGTGATGAGGGCATCGTGGCTCTCTTTCTTGGTCCTATTTCATACTAAACGACCCATTTAGTTTTAGTTACATCGATGAGATTTGGTATATCAATTGATTGCTGCAATAGTCGGAGAATGTCGTAAGGTTCAAACATCCGGGTTATGTTGGTTGTGCCATACCATACAGAGTTAGCTTGTCGTTTTATGGGTCCTTAAATAGTTCTTCAAATTGGATTGGAGGTTCAAACACTTTGATAGGGCCCGGTGTCCCTATGCAGCGACAAACGTCGAGCATGATTCTGCGTGCCAACAGATAAGCTTTTTTCTCGCTGATATTCGGGATCATAGGATCGCCGCTATTGTCTCAAAATTATGTATTTTGTTTTGCTGATATGCGGTTTGAATATTTCTTTATTTACAGTCTGTTGCTTCGGCAATGGTGTGTAGCACATCTGTTTCAGTGGGATATAGCAGCTGCTCTATTGATTCATAGCGAGTCGCCTTTCCAGCTTGCCGACTGTGCGTTGTTCGTGAGGAAGCAAGTGGTTGGAGTTTCATCGATGTGACCGACAACCTACCTCTTTTCCAAAACGAGAGGGGTTCCCACCTTTTTCTCCGAGTGTGGTTTGATCTCACCGAGAACAAAACAGTCATTTGCGTTACGGCTGCACTGGTTTGCAAAGACTGTTTTACCTCCATTCTAATCGAACAAGTCGATGAAAGCTATCACACTCTATGTGATCGCCGAAAAACGTGTGGGAGGGTAGGGGAAAGCAGTACATAGGGAGTCAGCGAAGGAAATTAGACCATCCCATGTCCCTCGTGAAGCCCTTCTCTGCCCATCCAAAGTACTTGCGTGCTGCTAGGGTAGAAATCCAAGCAACCGCAACTGGTTAGATGAGCTCGCGAAATCCATTTGCATCTTTGTGGACGAGTGGAGTTGTCATACAGCTATCAGAACCTTCCTTTCTAAGCGCTTTCTGGTTGCACATGTTAGAATGGATTAATCACGTCTCAGTGGCGTGTCGACGAAAGATTTACCACCGATCTCCGAGTGCATCTCATTCGCCCATATTATGTCTAAAGTTCGAATGTTGTCTTAATACGTCTCAACAGACCGTAAAGGACGTTTAAGGAAGGCAACTTCATAGGTGGTAATTTTCAGAACGACGGTACAAGAGCAAATCTCTATTGGGCTGAATATACTGTATCTGAGGACGAGCTCGTTGCTCCACGACCATTCATTGATGAGCAATGTAGTCATCCGCACGGAACTTGTATTTCTTTTGCCACCGGGATACTCTCCGCAGATTGAGACTCACATTTCTCTGACGCACGTCATCTGCTCCAGCATAAATCTGACGCACAAGTTGCAACGATGACAGTGCGAACAACCAGAGTCATAGTCTCATATTGCCGGCATCTGCCAAGTACTAAACGAATAAACTGTAGGTGATTCGCGTAACAAAACCGTTTATTGCAGAACGGACACAATTACAAACCGTCTTGACAGTCGTCTAAAACAAGAAATACTGATGACGTCGACAGAGCATCCGTTCAAAGGGACAAAGAAATGCACTCAGAAAGTCGTCAATTATTACGCAATTCGCCAGCTCACGGATCGAACTCACAGACAAAACGAGCATGTTACAGGTGCTGGCAGCTATTTTCAATAACCTTCCCGAAATCTAGATTGGCACAAAACAACGAAACGTATCGTCAAGAGAGTTAGAGAAACGCTTTTAAACGGATTTAGCTGCAGAAAGACGGAAGTATCAACCAAATACTTCCGCCAGGCAGTAATTCAGCAGGGTTTCACCGCATGCGCACCCTTTCATGTTTTTCCCTGCCCCCCCCCCCCCCCCCCCCCCCCCCCCTCCCCCCCCGTCAGCGCCTACATCAGCAGTGAACGAACCGTCGAAGTGACCCTTCCCCCTAAAAAAGCGCACCTTTCGTGCTGAAACCATCGATCGCAGTGTTTAGCTTTGCTCAGAACTCTCTGCTGACAATACTGTCTCTAAATTTTCTGTTCCAAACAACTTGCCGGCCTCATGTACCTCAACGACTAATAGCACTCCACAAATTCTAACTGAAAAGCGACGCTTGGATCACCACATCAGAATAAAAAAAGGTGAGAGAATGGAGTCTGAAGAAACCAACAATCTTTTTGTGCTGGTCACACAAACAAGCTTTACTCATTAACCGTCTATAATTTGTGAACGTTTGCGTGAATTCACCAACATTTGCCAGCAAGCTGACATCAGTATGAGAGTCATTTTTTGTAGTCCCGCGAATAACGACTCGCTGGGAACATATGCATTAAAAATACGCAGTGAAGAAGCGCAAGAGGACTTCAGTGTGGAAAACACACTGGACGCTACGGTGGGACAAAGTGGTCACAGCGGCAGCATTAAAACTGGCGGTGCTTCGGGACGGCTGAATGCTGCAGTGTGTTGGCCAGCCTGGCGCGTTGCAGTTTGTATAGCACATTTGAACACGAGGAAGTCTCCACGTTCGGGCGAGTGTATCCGTCTGCGCCGTGCGCCTTGTCGTATATCGTACTATCAAGCATCTGCCGTGCTGTAAAAGTGTCCGCTAGACTTAAACAGGCACTTATAAATTATATAAAATCCTGTTCGTTCGCATAATCTTTTTCCACCGTAGGACAGCACCCAGGGCAAAAAGCATTCACGGGAGTTCTGTGAACGGTCTATCCGGTAGGTTTTTGTTTCGAATTGATAGGGCGCAATTTGTTTCACGCCGCTCACCTCCCCTGTTGACTCTAGTGTCTCTCCCTGAGTTCTTTCTCAGCGCTTCTATTAAAACAACATTTAAGTACCTTATGTCTTTCATACTATCACTGACTTATGGTTATGGAATCTCCCCGGCAAGGCATCAAGTCTTAGAACCAAGACGTTTCTAAGCAATCTCTACTATTAGATGCTCTCAATTCCAACTTTATCTACGCCATCTTGAACATTTCATTTCATCAACGGTTTGAAAGTTCTTTCGTTCTTTCAGTACACATCACTAGACTCTGAAGAACATTACTTATTGATTTCTGCATATCGAGACATAAATTCGTCACACCAACACGCAAAGCAAGCGCAAGTTAACAAACCTCTAATTGCGCAGCAAACGAACATTGCGATTCCCGGGATGACCGATTCCACCAGATGAAACTTGGTGCAGCAAAACGAAACGTCCCCCACTCTTTCATCACCCAGAAATATATGACGAAAATGTTTGTGACAACTTCTACATAATAACAGACACTCAATTCTTGAAACAATTTGCGAGCTTCCAACGCATTACGCAGTCACTCTTCTGCAGCTGCTACGCCTAGTGCAACGCACTTGAAACCACATGCAGCGAAAGCCCCTTTCTCGCAAACCACTCCCCATCTTTTATCATTCTTTACAACCTCCAGATGGCAGCAAAGCCTTCCTTTAAATGCATTGAACAGTCTTTCAAACAGCAGTCACACGCTCGGCAAGCATCTTCTCTTAATGTCGACAATGTGTTAAAATCAAAAAAACCAACTTCGTTGGTCTTCTGAGAGGAACGCATTCACCGGCAGCGGATCGCCTCAAGATCGTTCAAAATTTGGGACCCGGGTGCTGGACAATATTGCATTTACCAGCACATCAGTCAAAGAGGCACTCAAACAGATGCAGTCAGAGGGCTCATAGGCCATATCAGTCCTTTATAACTACAAACATTGCTCTTTTAGCGAGTTGTCTTCCAGTGTATCTTCGTTGTTACTGAAGATGTACGAAAGACGACTTGCTGAAGGTCAGCCGACTTAAAAAGTACCATTTTCAAGGATTCTGTCCTCGTCGTTTGTGCTTCCAGAACCGAATTCGAAATCTTCCATATTCGCAATCTGCAAAACAACGTCATCCGGCAATATCAGACAATTAATATTTCGAATTCGACATTTTCAAGCGTCATTTCAAAACACTGATCGTCGGCCCCAACATAACAAATGACAGAGAGCAGTTAGGAATTTCTCTGTGAGTGATCCAGGAGAAGGCACAGAAAGAGAATTAACAAAGACGTGCTGCGGGACTCAGGAGACGAACATCTGCAATAGTTGGTCTCAAAAATGATGTCAAGGAAACAACGAAGATAGGGGCTTATCTAGAAATGGGCAAACTGTAAGAAATAACAGTCTCTCCCTTCACCGGTCTCACATCTGGATTGTCGAGGCGGGAAGTACAACGGCGCCAATCTCTGAAGTGCCGGATAAATTCCACGTGATCAAAATCATGTGGAATTTATCCGGCACTTCAGAGAGCCATACCGCATTCCCCGATAAATGCTTATTTAAATTTGCATGTGTCGTAATGTAAGCACAGCAAGGCCTGCTGCACAAATCCGATAATCTGTTTTCTGCGCAAGCATCGATTGTGCGGAAGAAAGGTCAGAAATGGCATCAGGAGCATGAAATTTGCGCGGAAACACGGACTTTACCAAAGATACGACGGGAAACCGTCGAATATGGAAGCCTTAAGAAAACCCGCTTGAAACATCCACACAGAAATTATAACCACGTCTTCGCCACATAGTTGCACTGAATGCTTCTTAGTCCCTTTCGAATTCTTAGTGCGGCTGGGCAAGAGATAAGCAAAGAAGCAGAAACCGATATATGGCGGTAGCTTGAAACTGCCATTGAAATCTGCAAACCTCATGGAACGCTCCGATGAGTGTGTTGACTCGGTGAATGAACATGCCAAACGTCTGCACAATGAGAATGCCGAGAAGAAAGACGATTATAATCAATCCGAGGGGTTCTATTTTGAGAGGCTCTCCCGTCAGTTCGAATTTACCCGTCTCCTCACTTAGTTTCATCCACTCAAACCCATCTGGAAACAGCTAGTTTGCTGTCGCGAACGACGTATGTGATAGACATATAATCATACTACTACCGAGCAGTCCTGTTTCAAATAAAGCAGTCAATCACTGATTTGTTCTATTTTTCTGCCAAATCTATTCCACAGTCCCTCTCTTCATTCTAGCAGCAAGTCACGGCAACTGCCCTAGACTGTGGCAACGGTGGCAAGTGATTCTGGCAAATGCGTAGGAAGGATTTTATTCTGAAGCAACCTTCAATTCAGCTTCCTGAAACTGCAGAAAACTGGGGAGCATACCTCCATGCACCACGAAATAAACTTGACCAGATGATATGATAGACGACCGAAACATCTGAAAATGCGGTGTTACCCAGTATCATCTATGATTCTCAAATCAGATGCAGAGTCTTTCAAAGCATACACACGCGGAAGCTTTCAAGGAATGCTCTGGAATCCCCATAGAAGGTGGACCTCCGATAATCGATTTCATCAGTGATCTACAGTCTCCAATATAGTGTATGCATTCAAAAAATCCTCTGAAAGATTAAAAACTTGGGACATAAGCACAGCTGACCGTATGGTTTGTATTGGAACGAGAGTATCTCCTTGTGCTTTTGTATAAGGAAGATGGCTAGAACAAGAAGACCATTCACGATGAGAATTGAAGCGGCAATGCGATTGCGGAGGGCGGCCAATTCACTCGCAATATGTTTTGTTTCCTCCTTCGAAGTTTCAATGGGCTGCAACACCAGTGCTAAATATATATCAACGTTCAATGACTTTCACCCATCAAAAGCATCGCGAAAACAGTTTTCTCGTGCTAACATCGCAAAAAAAAGGATTCTGATTTCCACAGTCTCATTCGGGACATAATCCAATAGAATGAATCCAATCGAACTTAAATAAGCTTGTTTCACAATTTAAATTCCGTTAGAACCTGTCATAACAACACGACAATCAACATTTTAACTAGGTTTAAATACCTATGACAACGTCCTGAATGTTCAAGTGACCAGTCACATCCATAAATCTTGTCTTCGTAACTACCCCAAATGCAGAAATTACACGCCTCTTGAATATATCATCTCCGACATCGTGCTCTCCATTAAAATACACAAGCACTATCACCCCTATTCAACGCAAGCTTGCGTTTCAACTCTCACCCTGAATGCCGAAAACTTTGCAGCGAGCAGCGCCGTCCAGCGAGTTCTTTTCAACTTACAAACTAAACAAACGTTGCCGATAGTGGCCTCATACAGCCTATCTGTTGAAAATGACGCCTAAGAATCATCAGCGGTACATGTGGCGTGCAATCACAACATCTAAGATCGTCTTACTTGAAACAAAATTAATTAGTGGAATGTAACTGGCAGAGTGCCTCTTTGAAATTAAAGTGTTGCTGTAACAAATTAAACGTTCAACGAATTCTTAGCTTGCTGAAAGAATGGCATTTCCAATATAACTTTTGATGCACCATTCAGTAAGCACGACGTGCCGAAGAACACCCTTTATGAGAGCCAAAATCGAGCTTACAATTTCGGACTTAAATAACTTACGAATGTATTTTTAAACATGTGGCATATGAAGCAAACCCAAAATTTCCAACCTACGACTAGCGAGGTAGGCCAGGAGCAAACCTTGATGCTAACTCGGGCCAAGCAAGGGCAAGAAATGCTCAACGCAGTTCAAAAGCTATTTCCGAAACTAAATCACCTGCAGTTGATGTGCCCCACTCAATTAGGCTCGAATTAAACAGCACAGCGCACACTGCATGAAACAATTTCGCGCAATCTGCGTCGAGCTTGCCATAAACTAAGTGCTCGGACCCCGGACATCAGCAGCACTATAGTCACGAATTCATCGAGTTGCTCTACTACTGTCCCATGCACCACTTGACCAAGTTCCGCGGTTCCTACCTAGAATCGTTCCGCTAATGCTCCAAGCACGACACGGCGCTATTAATTTAACGCCATGGGTTTCAAGTCCAATTTTTCAATTCAGACTACCGCCAGCTAGGCGGTTCTTATCTTCAACAATTGGTTTTTTCCACCCATCTCTCACTGAAGGTTGTTGGGGATGTTCATTTAGCATCAAGACCCTTATTTTCACAAAATCCTTCCCGGCACATGTTTCACTGAGCTGCCATCAATCCTAATTCATAAGCATAAGTAACTGAGAGCACGAAACACGCCCACCCTAGCCAGAGCAACCTACCTTGAGGTAATGGTCAATGAGCTCGTCCCAGAAATCTTCCTCTGATGGATTCAGTCGACCTCGGCTGCATACTTGTAAATATTCTGCATCCATCCACATAAAACCCTTCACTTCTTTCGCCGCTACTTGTTTATTCTCTGGTGATTGCGAACAAATCGCGTTCTCCTACAACGAGATGAAATAAGCGAAGAAAGAAGCACTTTGGTACTTCTACAGAGGGTGTACATTATCTCATCTCCAGCCGAATTTATAAAACCCAAGGTGTCCCCGAATACAAATTTTGGCTTCTAACTCAATAAGAAAGCAATAAAACCTAAAGGCAAACGGACCTACTTAAAGTCTATTCGTTGCACCATTGGAATTAAAATCCACGCGCCCAAGGAGTCAATGCGACGACGGCAATTAGCCAGCTTTCGTTTTGCCGACATGGTCTATTCCATAACATACATGCTAGCTGCATCGCATTTCTCAACCTTAAACCAAAGCATGGACTCCTCTCATTCTAAATATTTCATCAATTCCAAAACTAATAGCCAAAAAATCGCCATTTTCCATAAATCAAGTTTTGGAATACTTTATATCTAATTACAAATGTAGCATCAGCACGGGAAATGCAAAACTTCAAGGTACGCTTGGTCGTAGAATTAGCACAGTTAGGCGATCGTGGTGAACACGCATAAGCAGACAACGTAAATACCATTGCTCCTGCTTGAGCGGATGGCGTTGTGAGTATATTGAGATGGGGAAGAGAAGCAGGCGCCTCGTCTTTCGGATACTGAAACAAGTCAGGATGAGAACGAAATGAACTTAAATTAGTGCACCTTGAAGTGTCACCTCTGTCTGAGGGAATGAGCAAGGGAATAGGCAGTGTCTTTCATAGCTGAATTATGCGAGGGAAGACAGAAATAAACGTAACTTCAACTGCTCGAGGATACTGTAGTGTCCCAAAGTGATGCCCAAAGCGGAACCTCACCCTCCCTCGGTTCTACGCAGCTGCTACAGTTATCATCTCAATTAAAGTACCTCAAACACTCAAAACTACTAACACATACTGTTAATTAGTAGTAATTCTCAATTATTTCATCACCGCAAATGCATTTATGCAATGTAAGCGCTTTTTCGGAAACATTCGCTCCACTGACTCCTCATCAAACTCATACTGAACAAGGAGATCGTATCAGGTATCCACCAACTCAACCGTTCTCTTCAAGCCTCGAACATGGCAGACCAAGGAGTTTCTTGGCATGAACATACGCTTTCGGGGAATTTTTGGTCAAAAAACATAGTAGAACACAAGGTAAAAGGTGTACCTAAACGTCAGCGCGGAGCGGATACCAATTTTTTCTTTTGCCTTTCCTGGGAAAACAATCTTGAGAGCAATGCCAATCTCAGCTGATGAAGCGGATCGGAAAAGCCCGCAGTTAACCCAATAATAAATAATAGGCCAGTGATAACCAAATAAATAAATATGAGCAGTCCAAACGGCTAACTCTCTACCATAAAACCTTACGTGACCCTTTTACAGCCGAAAAAAAAATGGACCAAATTCGTCTCCAGTGGAAACAAATTCAACTTGTCAGCGAAACGTATTAGCGAATAACGACTAACTCGGGGCTCATCCGCATATAGACATACATTTTAACTAGGAACATTTCTTATTGAGAGGGAAGGTAAAGGTGGGGAGGAGCAGGAAGTTACAAAGCATCTGACGCCATCTCCACTCCGACACTGTTTCCCTTGTATCTCAACTACGTGAAGATTAGAGAACATGAGGTAACTGATGGGTGGAGGCAGAATGGGATATTC
Source organism: Baylisascaris schroederi (assembly GCA_006503575.1). NCBI lineage: Eukaryota > Metazoa > Nematoda > Chromadorea > Rhabditida > Ascarididae > Baylisascaris > Baylisascaris schroederi. The sequence goes on from QEWY01003232.1 coordinate 876,007, forward strand.
GGTCCATGGATGGTATCCCACATACGGATTTTGGTTCCATCTAAAGCAACACTGCAATGGTAATTTGTGTACCTCTCTTTCTTTGAATTCCTTTGCAAGCCCAGTGACAGATCCCAGTGTCGCTCTGTAAACTCTCGGTCGCTTTTTATGTGATTCTCTTGTTTTCATTTCTAGCCATGCTATGTCACATTCTTACTAGCAAACTGGAAACGTATCAAACACACAAGCAAATAAACTATACAGCGCAAAGTCGCCATCACCATGGGCATGACTGGTGCTGCTCTTTAGCGTGGCTAAAAAACAGTTTTCTCGCACTTCCCCTTGATCGCGTTGTTTATCAAGTCGCATCCAAGAGCTCTTCTCATTTTCATATGCCCCACCAAAAACCTTCTTTTCCACAATGTTCATCACTGCACAGCTCATGATGCGTCTAACGGACTCTAAAAAGTAGCATGCGAATGAAAGGCATGAAGGGAATGGCACAACTATGAAAAGCACCTTAGCCTCTTGCGCAGCCTTCTCGAGCATATCGATTCGGTGTTTCAGTGTATCGAATTCGCTAGATCGAACGACATCACTCGTCTGCAGCGACCCCAAAAATTTAACAGCGGGATCAACTCCCAAGCGACGAGCCAACCTCATCAACGATGACTCCTGCTCAGCAGACTGAAACTAATCGATGCTATTTCTCAGCTCTCTATATTTCCTTGTTGAATACTTTAATGAATTCTGAAGGTAAGCTGATTGCGCCACGCTGTACGCACGCCCCTAGTTATGGTTGTGCTGAGCTCAATTGCAATCAAGTTCCTCGTAGGCTTTCAGTCATATCTGCCAATCACATTCGCCACTATTCGAAATATTCGTTTCTGACGTAGATCATTCTGTTGACGTAAATGCCCCACATACCAGAATGACTCGCTGCCTTTCTCAAGACGTCAGTGGTTTACTTGATTCATTGGTTGAAGGTATACTACAGTCGATACTGAGGAACTCATCCCAAATTGTGACGGTATAGGGAAAACAGATTTGATAGTGCACAGTGATGGCAACCAGCTAACGGTTCCCATCAACTGACGCGTATTAAAGTCCCGAAGGTCTGGAAAGAACTCACTGGGTTTGCTCTCACAAGAACTCACCTCTGCAGTTTTTCTAAAATATTTCGAGCAAGTAGCTACAGCGTAAAAGCGATAGATCTCTTGCGCGCGGAACTACCTCTCGGAATTCCAAAGGAAGCGCAACCGCCATAACCTCCTCCCTCCTAGCTACACCTTCACAATATGCTTCCACGCGATAACAAACCCCGTTGGCACTAAGGAAAAACTAAACACAACGCACCTCGTTGAGAACAAGCGAAACAGCCTCGCGAGTACCCCAGTTGATAACGTTCAAGTTGATAAGAGCATAAAGCGATAGAAAGACGTAAGTGCATGGAATCATAAGGAAAAACACCAGACCTGCAATCACCTTCCAAGCATTAGCATTTGCCAACATTCACTGCCAACTTCTATAACAAGCATTAGTGGGAAAGTAAAGGGCACCTATCGCCAATATACCTCTACTTATGCTCAGTAAACGACCCAAGCATTGCAAAAGAGGTTTATAAGGGTCCCTGCTTCTAAAAAAGGATGGCCGATCCTTGAGCGCATTATGTAATTAATAGAAACATGAACAACGGCACAGTTCCAATATGCATAAAAACAACCACCCAATGAGGGCTGTTTCTCTACCCCCAACTTAAAACCGAAACACTGCACATCCTCAACAGGCAACTGGGCGGCATAAATCAAATGCAGAGAATAAAAAGCAGAATTCGACTTGACTTGATGCAGCGGCTTCTCTTCGGACACTGTAACTTTCAAAGGCCTAGGCTCCCCGAAGAGGCAATCGCACTGAAACGAACTGCGACGTTCTTTGGTGGTGAAACTTGAAATTACTGTAATAAGTTTCGTCACCTTACCGTACACAATGTTGAAAAACTCTTGGGGATGGATAACGGCAGCGAGCAAGAAAATGGCCACCATTGCAAGCACAAACATGGACGTTGGCGAAAATGCAGCTGAAAAGAAAAAGACTGCGTAAAAAAGCTGCAATCGAATGAGAAAGCTGAGCGGTGTTTTACTGAACAGAATTGTCGACCGCACCATGAAGCAATAACTAAAAAAGGTTTGCCACGGATGCTTCAACTCTAGCAAGTCTTCGCAGATTACAAGGATGCCAACGTATTCACAGATGGCCTGCCTAAATGAGGAAGTTAAATGATCACCACAGTCGAGTATATTCCACCATTGCTGGTTACAGACTAGCAACTGCAACGCACGGTCCGAATTTCTTTGTATCCGTCGTCAGTGATAGAACAGCAAGACATAACATTCACCACTACGCCACCCACAGCATTTGGACAGCACAAATACAGAGTCTACGAAAGAGAATGAAAGGTGAGGTAGGAAACTCGAATTTTGGAAATACTTGCAACGAGGAAAACTACGACCATCTGCCCATCAGAATCAATTACTTTCGACAGAAAGTTTTCACGATGTAATTCATAGCTGTTTAATGTAATTCTATGTAATTTAATCTCATTCAATGGACTTTAATTCAACGTGATTAACGTAATGCGTGGAATAATTTAATGCAACAATTAAAACTGTGGCATCCACTCTACCCAAATTTGAATGAAAACTGTTTCATTCAGTAATCAAACAACATGAGAGAACGCAACCATCCATTGTATGACATATGCAACTGCCGAATCAGAGACGACTATCAGCGGTGAGAGGACAATTAAAAGAACAACTGTGAAAGCTTACTTTCGAGGATGATCTGGTTAGCTGTGGCGACGAAAACTGCCAACATGATAAAACCGTAGACAACGGAGATAACCTTCGCGAACATCAGTTGCACTTTCGAATCACCAACGAAGCACACGCCAATGAAGAGCAGCACGGGAACGGCGTTATATGTGAGCATCCTGCCAGAACCGACCTCGAAAGCGGCCACCTAAACCAACGAAATCAGGCATTCTGTTAACGCATCCAGCAAAAACCCCGTACTCTAAAATGAAAGGAAACACCAAGAACGCATAACAGCGCATTACGATCTCCGCCAGTAACCTAGCTGCTCTAATGCTTCGTCTCTTCTGGTCAACTTTCCATCCCGCCCCGCAAAAAAACCCGATCTCACCATCGTCTACCGTCCAATTTCCAACGAATGTCAGCACTCAGTTCTGTAAACAAGTTTTGAACAGATCAAATAAGCTATGAGCAAAACCAGTGCGAGAGATGCGAGATGAGGACTTCGAAGAAGTTGGTCACATCAGTAAAAAAGATGGAGTGACGAAATTCGCCTCGATGCCTCAAAAAAACTGTGGAGGCCAAAAAACTTGGCTACAGACCCATCGCAACAGCCCATCTGTACACTCCACATGAAAGGCATTCAAGGCATCATGAGCAAAAACCTAGATTTCTATAGCCATCCTACGGGGAAATCAACAAGGTTCCACCTTTCATGTGTTGTGTTTGAAAGAATAACGCAGTAATTTATGAAATACATCTTTCTGATGCGTAGGCAGTTATTTGTGACGGCTTAAAGTGTTCAATTGTGCGTTTCGTTGCCAAATTCTACTTGCATGTATATTTGCAAAACATCACTGCTGCGCCCCTTAAGTTGCCCCACCAAGCAGATTTTAGGAATCATATGCCGGAAAATAGCAAACTTTAGATGACCCACATGACACAGTACGGTGTTTTCAAATCACTATATGCCACCACTAAACAAAACCGAAACAAACGAGCAAAGAAAATTTATGTCCGCAAGAAGGTAGTGACATTCGACCAACTGCGCCCAAAATTTCTTCGAATATTTCGAATGAATGAGCACGCTTAAACTCATTGCCACTGTCCGCTAGTTTTTCCGCATGTTTGTTAGCAATGGATGCTGATAAGCTGCTGCTAATGCAGGTGTTGGCGTTTTCGAGAGTTAGTCTGCGAATACCCTCAAATGGCAAGAGACTGCTGAAATAACCTCCGGATTAGGTAAATAAGAACCACCAACCTGTGCATAAACGAGCATCGTAAACATTATAGCAGGACCAACCAGCGAGAAACCAATCACCAGCATCTGGTATACAATGTACAACTGTGAAACACTTTCGTTGTTTTCACAAACACGCTGAAAAATCCCATTATTCGCACACATTTCGAAAACATGAAATTAACCACGCGGAACGAGTGGGTGGTGAGAATAGCTCTAGGCCGAGAGCAACTGGACACCGTTAGCTGATTTACATACAATATTTGCGGTTCGAAGCCGGTCTAAGCTGGCATCAGAGCCTTGTCTGGATCTGAAATCTGAGTTGGCAAGGCCTTTCCCATCCAAAAGCTGGCGTAACTGAACGTTCTCGTTAATAGCTGATGCTGCAGTCCATTCTTCAGTTGAGATTTTAGATCCAATCTAATTTTCAATCGGCTATAGTCCTTATCATTATTATCAATAACACTCTTCTCCTTCTTATTCCTACTAATATCACGTTCACTTCAAAAACGGCTTCCCTGAATTGAAAAACCAGCCCGCATTATATCGTTACGAAACACCGCAAACTGAGTCAGCATTTATAGTCCTTTAGAGATGAGTTACTCTTAAGTGTAAAGGGAGGGAAGAATTCCTTAATTCCGAACCATATATAATCCCACTCAATCTAATGTACACGCGTCTGGGTCTAGTGAAGCTTCATAATGCCATGACCCTTCGCTGTTAATATCTGCGCTGCTCAGATTCGGTGCTTTTGTACTCGTTCCTTGTTTCCATATGTTGGCATGTTTCTCTGCTCACTTTCTCTCATTTGGCTCAATTAACTGGGTAAGTGAACCTAAACTGCTCACGTCTCCTTCGTTCTGAAGAAAATTAAGGGTTTGATGATAATGATCTATGAAGGGCCATTTTCAGAAACTACCTATCAGCATTTCGTCATATTCGGATGAACAGGTTGTGAATAACAACCTCATTAATAAGTCAAGCAAAATCTGCCCCCTCTTGTGAAAACAACGATATTTTCAGCTTCCTGCCCTACGGATGATCACAATATGCTAAAGAAAAGCGTTAATGCGTTCAACTGTTTGCAGTGGGTGTTGGAAGTAAATATGAAAAGTCAACAGTTATTAACGTGCAAAAATCCGCATTCTAGCAAAGAGATGTGGGAAAGTGAATGGGGCGTACAACAAACCCGATAATCGGCCAGAAGGTCCACGGTGTTTGCAATGGAGGACGGGGTCCAACGACGTCGTTGATTAAAAAATTCATTGAACCCTTCTGGCGCATAGGTCTCCGCATCTGCAGCGGCAGCATATTCGATTCTATATCCCTGCTTCAGCAGCAGTGTTGACAACCAACGATCTTCACCCTTAACCATAATACATCTTGTCAAAGAAAACCCATGACCTCATCAGCAGCAGCCCCCGAGGCTCCCACAAAGAAAAATCATGGTAGCACCCACCCTCACTCCTGCATTTCAGCTAAAAACCAATAAACAACAGCGGCGTCCGCAAACTCATTTCTGATTATGCAATCCGAGTGACAACCACACAGCTTGTTCTAAATGCGAAATCAACGCCCTCTAAAAGAGAAGACGCCGACAGTCAACAGCATCTAGTGAACGTTTCAAAACCCAGATCTGCCCGCCGCTATTGTGTTCCTAAGCGCCGTCAATAATTCTTTATCGCTTGCATTCCACTTCAGTTATAATCGCCGAGCAAAGTTATCAGTAAGAAGGAAAAAGTCGGCATCAGAAAACGTATGTCATTTGGTCGAGTGATCACAAGAATATCCAAAAATGTTAAATTAAGCGCAAGCACAATATGTTGCATTATCATGCCGTTTATGAGTAGCATAAAAGCAATCCGGCTGACTGCCGAGATGTGAGTGCAATACGACAGGACGACTAAAACAAACTTTAGGTTACTACCTACAATCACCAAGCTTGATTTCCTTGACTTTCAAATGTTGGAGAGGGTGCGCGCTTTTTTAGAGAGTACAGATAAGAAAACACTGCTCAAATGAGGGAACGTCACTAATGCAGAGTAGCGTAAGGCCTAGAACTGCTGCTGACTTCGCAAGCTTGTAACAGCTTAGTAGTGGTGCAGCAAAGCCCTTTTGATATCCTGAGTTCAGACAGTGGCATGCTTTCGTCTTGAAGGGCCAGCGCATACGCTGCAAAAACTTTCCCGCTTAGAAGCTCAAAACTGTAATGGTCCTCTTGTTCGCAAAGATGCCTTCCAGCAAGATTGGTGGTCACCGAGCCTGGCGGAAGACACCTCTCCTCTCAGAATCTCCCAGATAAATTTATTGGAAAAGAATGCATACACCACTGGTTTCGCAGTTTGAGAGTTCGAGGATACGCACCTCCAACCCGAGTCCATTTCAAAACCCCTCCAATTCTGAGAACTCGAGTTTAGATGAGGCCACCTTCCAAATGCCCCGGATTCAAGGTGACACTGAGGTCTATCCAATTATCTAGAAATTTCCGATATACCTTCAAATATCCTACATCTTAGCTCCTGCAAAAAAAAAAAAAAAAATCACTAATATGCTATGACAAATTATCCTCATCGTAAGAAACCGGTGTACCATCGCAGCTTAAAGCAATACCCCGCAGCCTCGACTAATGTGTTGTTCCCATTTGGAATCTTTCGCCTCCTGAAATCATTACTGCCAAAACCCTCTCCGTTTAAACGCTGACCGCGATGTTCCGACCCTACTCCGCTCTGCTAGTATGACGCCTGATACGACTGTGCCCTTTCTTCCTTTTGTCACTCAAGGTTTTATTCGTTGATACAGCGTCTTCGTTGTCGTTATTCAACTGCTTTGTACTATATTCAACTTACTTCTTCTTCATGAACCTATTTCCTCTTCATTCACTAAGAGAGCTCACTGTCATGGCAAAGGCCGAAGCAATTTAAATGACCTGGTCATACTGCACGAAATGGCGAGGCTCGCATGCCGTTTTTGTGTACTTGTGCATAACGTTGTCGTCCATAAGCGCGGAAGCACGAAAAAGTGAGAAGCAACCGGGCGCGCATAGAACACATCCAAACACATGTTCGGCCGCCTTCTGAAACCAGTGAGCTATCGCGTATTCAAACTTCTGATACCACACCATCACGCCTGAAATACACCCACTTAGACCGCCACTCGTCGACCATCGCCATGTACATATGTTGCTCCTTCAAGTGACCACCTACTGATAAATGCCCCACTGGCCAGAAATTTATATTAATAATGCTAAAAACACCTTCAAGTTTTTGATATCGCGAAGCTAAATCTCGGAAGAGCAGACGAGCATTACCGCTCTCATTTCGAAACAACTTATTCCAGACAATCTTCCTTATTCTCAGCGGCCAGTTGGACCTTCTCTGCAAAACGAAGGTACTACACAGTCCACGGTCAAATCTCAGAACACCTGACCTACTAGGCACCCTCGTGAACAGAAAACGGGTGCCAGGAAGAGAAAGCAAACCGCCCCCTAAACAGCAAATACTAGAAGACAAACCATCTCCGATTGGATGGATTCGACCGCAGGCACATCCAATCTCACTTTTAACATTCATGAGATGAAGAAGCTTCAGAACGGCTGATGGTTCAAACTTTGAGTCGCCATCTATCGCCAAAATGTACGTATTGTCTGCCTCGAGCTGACGGTCCTCGACGCTCATATGCGAGTCCATTATGCGATGCCCAAGCAGGTAATACATGTACATCACCTACAAAATGACAGTATTAAGGTCGTATCTAGGTAAACAAATCCAGCAGCAGATGATCGAATTGATGGCACGACCATAAACAGCTCGTGCCAGCTTAGCAGCCAAAAAAAAAAACTCACATTCGTCACCTAGGCAATACATCGCCCAGTCAATCACTTATCTTTCACTGCGTAACGCCAAGCTGCAAAGTAAACGATGAAAATGTGATTCCACATGAAGAAGACAAATCGCATGATGTGCACGCAACTAATGCAACTGAAGCGAAAAACATCCACGTAATATGGAACTCCAATTTATTCGGAGGAGGGGGAAAGAGATGCTGGGTTACGGAACGAACTTAATCAGATTGGAATACCTTTCATAAAGCCAAGTGAAAAAACTTTTTTTGTTTCGATGGATCTCATTACAGTCTTGCTTCACAAAGACAAAACATTTCCCACTGAAAAATATTCCAAACTATCCAGTGAATTCCTTTTTCCCATCACCTATCTGCTATAATGAGCTAACCATGAGCTTGAGAACGTTTAGAAACGAATGCGCATGTGACTGGGAAGTAAGCATGGCTATGCACGGTTAAGGTTTTTACCTGTCAGCAGCACAAGCCAAGTCATCATGCTCTACCGCACTTTGAGGGTCGCCTTTGCATGATAAACAATTCGTTTATAAATTCAAAGCACAATTAGTTGCAAACCTGCGACCAGCGCTTCTTATGGCGAATGAGTTTCTTGTCCTTCAGATGAACGAACAGCAGCGTACCTGCGGGAAGTCGTAGGACGAGCCTCCCTCCGTACGCCGTGTTCACTAGAACGCGTGTGTTCGCCGTTGGCAAACCATCTGCCTCATTCCTAAAAACGAAAGTCACCTCCAAAGGTCTATTAACATAATCTTGACCCATAGCAGAACTGTTCTTTTCCCTCCACCACCATAGTAGACCGTAATGGGCGTTTCTTCAAGATAGCAACAGGCTTGCGCAAAGTTTTGACGTAATTCCGAACGATACCCTTTCATTACGAACAACGACTAAAAATCAGTAGAAAACAACGAGTGGATGCGGTCTTATACACTCCCAATGCAAGATAATTCTTTCCCCTATTGTGCTCAGTTGATAATCCCTTTTGTTTTTATTACCGTCACGACGGTTTTTGTCTGCTAACAATCACGCCGAACTGATCCCGTGTCACGATGAACGTGCTGGTCTCAAACTCAAATCATTGTCTCATCTGGAACAGAATATGCAGCTTTCTATCATCCCAAGTTACGAGAATTACGTCTTCTATTCCAAATGACCTCAACTTTTCCCGGAGACGGCACAGCAGGATGTCAAACTCTATGACAGCAAAACGTAGCATATGTTGCAGCAACAGGCTAGGACTAGGTCAAACTGTGAAACACGAGAATCATAACGCAGAAGAATAAATCGAATGCTCAAACGAATACTCTCCCAATGTTGAATTGGCACTTCTTCCTTTGAGCCTTCTAAACAGCGTTGCACCTGAGTTGACAACATTCAACAATTCTGATGGAGGGCATCCACCAAATAGAAAAAGGCTTGAGAGTAACATCATTTTTACATGAGAATGGAAATCTTCAGTTTCACCACTATACCCGATTTGCCATGAGACACAATGCTTAGTGCTTTGGCTTAGAGATATCTCAACGTTGCGGGAACGACATTTATATGAAATGGATTTCAACAATAACCACCCGCTACTGTCATGCGCTCCCAGGAAATATAAAACATTAGAAAACTACGATTTCCAACCTATCCAATACTTCTTGCTTCTTTTTTTTAACTTTAAATAAATGTTGAAATTCTTTTACATTACCAATAGTTTACGTTGCAATCGTCTGAGGTCAGCTTCCGTTTGGATGATTGTGGAAGTAAGGTTTGCAAGAGAGAACCTTTCAAAAACGACACGTTTCAAAGATGAAGGGAGAAGGGCTAAATCATCGAGAAGACAGTGTGCTGCCGCGTCTTCACAATAGTCTGATGACTCTCATGCACTCACAATGGGCATATTGATTGACTCGTTAGGCTTTCGTCTCAACACTGACTGAACTAACTTATTTAGCCTTCGACTGAACACACCTTCAAACAGAACGCATTGACTTCTACGAATAGTGCCAAAAGCATATAACTGAAGAGTAGTTAAAGCTTACTGGACGGTTGTTCGAGATAGGTGGACAAACAACAACAGCAAACCGAACAGTCCAGCAACAATTCCGGCTTTCTAAACATTCCCAATATGAGTGAAGCCATGACAGTAAACCTGAAAAGCGGTGTGAGGGACATACTGAGTAAGCTCGAGAAGAAGCCGAAATAAACAGCGGAAGAAAGCGTTCGGCGTTCGTCCGCATTCCGCTTGGTCTTCCCATGCATCGTCAAAGAAAATGTGAGCTGCAATATAGACACAACTGCTGCATTTTCCAACACTATATTTACTGGTTGATGCGAACACTCGAATATACAACTGCACATTATTCATAGTGCAGCAGAAAGCAGCTTTAAAATGCGTTGTTGGAAGGGTGATTAGAGCGCCATATCTAAGAATACTGAAATACTCCGACATCACTGATAGAAGCATCCGCGTTGAACGGTGTGGTAACCTATACTATGACAGTGTCAGCACATATCGAAAGTGAAAAAGAAGAGCTGCAGTGATGCAATATGTTGTGGATCCATCCCATTCCGTACATCTTTTGTTTAATAAGAAGCTACAGAACTTACTCGCAATGTCAGCAGCTAGCGTTGAGTCACACATAAACTTAACCATCTCCCAATACTCACTTCTGGTTTCAACCTCATCGCGAAATGGAAAGCGAACAGTTCGAATGAAAAAATCATTTCTTCATTGAGTCTACCTTCTGAACATAGTCCCCAAATAGCCCTGAATACGACTTAGTCCCGAGCTCAGCTGTCACTTACCAAGTCATCAAACGACCGTGGTGGACAACACTACGGCGTAAACTACCTTCACTTCAAGCACTTAGGTGCAATTCATCTGTACTTCGCTCGTCACCATCTTATATGAAATCTACGATTCATCATAGAAAAGTATATTCTGAAGGCTCGTCGATGAGTCTGAACGGCGAACGACCTGTCGATCAAAGAGGATCGCTGTATGGGCTGTGAGCAGGCACGACCTCAAAATATTCAACAACATATCCCTAGTGGGGTTCCAAGTCAGAATCATGCTATTTTGAAGCGTCAGGAGAAATACGAAAAAGATTGATCCTTACCTTCGAGGTTTCTTTACCGATGAACACTCACCTTTCAGGATTGCACCAAATGTACCTTCAACATTTCCAAATAGTCACTGAATCAATGCAGTGTAATTCGCTGGTTACGAATGCCGCAGCGGTTCACTTCTTATTTTCCTCGTTAAAGCTATATTATTCTCCACCCAAGCAACCTTAAATATCTCCTCCACCCCCCCCCTCCTCCACCACATCACTGAAGCAAACCGATGCTTGCCCAGCAGATGTGAAACAAGGGGGACGCAAGTGATGCTGAAGGAAGGGGGAGATAGAGAGGAGCAAAGCTCAGCAATTGCGGGCTGCATATTTACCATTCCACCCAGGCAAGGCGATGAGGGAGGATGGCTGTAAATCCAAGCTTGGCGAACGCATAAAGCCATCCTCTTTCATGGAGGACCCCTCGTTAGCACCCAAGTGTCGACCTCTTACCCCCCTCCCCCTCTCCCACTCTCTTTCGTCGCTAGCTAAATCAGAACTGTGATGCACCTTCAAGCCTGAACTTCAGTTGACCGGTTTGCGACTTCCCGTTCAGCAACAACGAGTGTTCCTTGTCAAGCCTGAAAAGAGTAATGCATTATTCACGTTGTCATGATCAAACGAGACACGCGAAAATGTATAACAAGCGAATGCTAAAGGGATTACACTATTCTGCTAACAATCCGATCAATGGGGACCTTCGACACGTTCATATCGACTCATAATCCTTCCTTACTGCATGACATTTATAGGTCCACGGTGAAGATTTACCAAACAACTGCTTCATTGCATGCAACTTTACGGCTCTTTTTGCCAAAATTACCAGCATAATATTGGAGAGATCATGTGTGCAGTCGCCAGTGAGCATCAGTTCTCTCTGCTCTATGCGCTCAAACTCCTCACCGAATATCCTCAAGGCTATCTACTCCGCTGTTGTCCTGAATTTTGCTCAACCTCTACCAACAGTCAACATGAACTACTCAAGCACACTTAAACACCGCTGAGACCCGTACCCACTGTCCAACCATCATTAGTCGTCACATTCAAACATTGAAGCACAACAATTTTAATCTGCTCCAGCAAACCGATCGTTTAACTGAATGCTGTAAGGAAGCAATCAACTGATATGAGCTAAGACGCAGAAGATGGATACTTAAGCTCGTTAGTCTGAAGTAAGAAAATTCAGATTTGTAGAAGTGGATGCATTCTTACCTACCGGGACTTGTGCAAATTATAATTTTGAGAAGGAAAATAAGTGCTGAAGGATAAATTTTGGCAAGAAAACAACTCGATAACTATCTGCTGGCCAAGCTTAGATGCCCAGTGGTACTAGCACATTTGCGTTATGAGGATGTTGCTTGCAAGCGTCGTTTGTGAAACCAACCAATTAGTTTAGAATCACAGTGTCAGCATGACTCTTAGTCGAGTCAGTGTGTGGAAGAAGGCTGTAATAAAGGAAAGAAATTATGATGCACTACTTGAGAACGGATTTGATCATCTGCATCATTTCGTTGCGCGTTTCGTGCCACATCGTCGCACATACGTATAGAGTGACAGTCTTGTTGATTTCGTCGTTGGTGATGCGTAGCGGGTCGCCTTCTCGCTCATCTTCCCCCTCGTCTTCATCATCGCTCTCATCCTGCATTACACCTCAACAATCACCACCTTACCTATTTTGCATGCCTACGATCTAATAAAACACAATAATGGAACCCCCCCCCCCTCCCCCTCTTCTATCTCCTCTAACGCATTGCGAGAATTTATGAGCTACACTTCAAAAGAGTCGTATATTACCATACAGCGCCTCATTTCTCGAAAAACTCTATGTTCTCAGAAATCTCGAACTCCCTAGGATTCTTCTAATCCGTTTTGGATCCATAAGTACAACTCACCACAATGTATAAAAAGCACCGCTGATATACCCCGCCATTACCAAAGTAACCAATATAAGAACAGCAGTACCCGTGAAAACGATATAATCTTTGTAATCGAACCCTCCCGACCTCAGTCTCACCTAATACAGGAAGTGTCTCTACTTCCAATGCCGTATCTAATCTGAGATATTTTTTTGTCCTCTGCAGGATCACCATTCGCTGATCACAATGTATCCCTTACCACTTTTAAACTACATACGTCACTTAATGTCACGAAAGCACATTTATGTGGAGCCGTTGAGGTACTATCGTGTTTATCAAACAGTTTCTCGAATTATGGATTATCATGAGCTCGACTGCTTTCATCAAAACACCCTACGACTCTCAAGAAAAACCCTCAGTCGCAAGCAGCAACATGCCGCGATCTAGGCGCCCTGTGACATACAGCTGATGAAACAAATACGATAACCTCACAATGAAGACTGTGCCCTCGTTCTTATTGCTCGTCCCCGTTATACGGAAACCAATCCTCACACAAGAGAAATATCGCCCATACGAAATCCCAGCCATCCCTTCCGGCATCTTACACTTAATAAATTTGAGCCGGGACACCCAGAAGCTCGAGGAGGATAGGAACCATGGAATTAGCTATCGCTTCAAAGTCAACGACTCGCAACAATGCGACGCGCTTCGCAAGTCAGAAATTGTACTACATTCCATGTTCGTCGACAAGAAGGACGGTAAGAATGACTGCATATATACTGCTTCGCGAAATTCATACGTCTTTAAAAAGCAAACAATTTGCAAACCCAAATATTCCATGATGGCACCAACTACACATCGGTGATCATTTTGAACCAAACCGTTCTTCACTTCAGTCGTTTTTCTGGACGTCTCAAGTGTGAGCGTCGAACTACGCACCACCCTCCGGATGAACAAAGACGAAACAAAAAAGTCGAAGGTTGTCTACGTTCTCTCAAAAATGCCCTTGTCTCTTTTCTTTAATTTTCTCTCCACGACTGCCTCTAACAGCTTTGTAAACGATGTGCGCCGCCGATCCATATCGTTTCCACCTAATGCGCTCACTTCCACCAACTGTTCTAATTTGCTAGGTAATGCCTGACGCTTTGGTTGAAAAGAAATAAGTAGTGCCAAAAACGTTCTTTTACATATTGCAAACAAAATACATTATCCCACCAGAAGGTTTATCGGAGCATATCAGCTTGGAAGGGAACTGTTGTAACAACCGGTGACTTTGACGACAGCACCACCTCCTAGTGGCAAGGGGGTTTTCTCCAGCACACTTGAAAATGACATGACTGCTAAATCGACTTGGTAGAAGTCAAAACACAGCAGATCTCACCTTCTTGCTGATGGAATGACGATAAACCACCAACGAGTTTTCAATCAAGAAGCCGTTCGTGACCGATGACATAGATTCGATTCTGCAAAAAGGCACATTTTATATCGATACATTCGTTTCCGCTTATCCCCCTTGTTCATGCATCACCAAAAGTGATTCAAAACTTACAAAGCAATGAGAACCTCGCCCACAAGCAGCAGCACCAGCTATGCATCCCGTTTCTCAGCGAGACGACGATTCATCTAGATAACCGCGAACTCTCCAAGATTCCCCACTATGACGCGTATAAAATGTCTCAAAATATGGTACTGATAGCTGACATGACGAAGCGAAGGCATGTGAGCTCTTCATCATGCGGACGACATATTAGCAGTGGTCCATCTATACATTACCGGGGGCCATATCTGTTCACTTTTATGGTGGTATGCGACAAGACATAAAGCCCCCTCATCCTCGCCGTTACTACTATGCTATCAATGTCCTTAGACATAAAGCTGCACTACTCCTTATTGCCCCATCGTTAGCTCCAGTTCCTGTTAAATGGACTGAATGAAACGTACACTTCATCCGATGGCTCAAAATGAGGCGATTTGACATGGTGATAAGCCCAGTACATATGTGAGACGAGCCAAAAAACGGTGATATAGACATCACGAAATGGATAGACTTTCGCTCTCCATGCCATACATGGCCAGTTTAGAGCAAAGTTGGCAGCCAACGAATAAAGCCTGCACGACGGCAACAAGTTGCACGAGCATATGAACAGCGTGAAGAGCAAGGGCAGAGTAAGGAAAAGAGGATGCATGAGTGGCATTATCTCCATAGACATCGCAGCCAAGAAGCGTGACAGCATTCGCAACACGAAGTTGACCACGACCACCCATAACGCCAAACTGTATCTGAAGAACAACAAACGTTGAGATGATCGAATGCAGGTCTACTCCGAAGCGAAACAACAGCCGAGCACACTACCAGTGAACAGCGCGGAAATATACTGAAATGAAAATCACTTAAATATAGCACACTTTCATGCACTTCATTCAATAAGCAATTTTATGAATAATGCATCGGCATTTCGGATTTTCTATTCGTCGAGAGTAGCGCATCGTCAAGAGGTTCATTCGAGAATGCCATGTGACGTGCAAATGCAAACAAACAAATAAAATGGATAACCAACAAACAAAATGTTATGGGCACCCAATTAGCACTCCTACGACTAAATAGTCTCAGCAACGAAAATGCAGTGGCAGGCACCTCATCATGCAGCTAGCCAAAGAAAATCAAACCCGTAATGACATACAATGAGGAGGCGGCCGCAGATTCCGATGAAAGTGATTCGAAAACGTTAGCACCGGTGATTTTTGCATCACGAAGCGCCAACGTGAATATCAGCGTGGAAATTGCAACACGACACAACGAAACGAACAGCCGCGTTGTGGCACTCATTTTGCGCACACCGTACTTCAACTGGAATGAATAAAAGCGTGTCCTGAGGCGATCACGGTGCATCGTTTCTGCAGTCAGAAGGAAGCACTTCACAGTGAAATGGCATAAATCAAAAAACGATGAGGGAAAGCGCATTTCTACGATTAGATATAGAGGTGCTACGAAAAGGCCGTCGCTGACATTATCCTCCTAACCCTTCATTGTAATGAGATTAGGTTCTTTTAAGCAGATAAAGGATACAGAAAGGGCCGCTTCCATTTTGATTTGTTGCAAACGAAGGAAACTCACTTGTGTAAAAGGGCTCCAACTAATGATGTACACCAGAACAATTATATTCCTGAAACTTGCTACTACTTCATCGCGAACTGATCACACCCTCTCCCAAGTGCAGGGTTTGAATGAGAGGTACTTCCATCTTCGGCTCTCATAAAAGGAAGGATGAATCGAGTGGACACTAACTCACTGCACTCATGTTGTTCGATCGTCATCTTATCTGATTTTTTTTTGCCAATAACTTCCAAGTGAACCCGTTTCCATTGCAAGACCTTAGAGTTTTCATTCCCACCTCCCCCTCAACCCCCTCCCCTCCACCCTCGTGCAATAAGTTTCATGCCAAAATAAAAAATTAGTCATCTTAAGCATACCCAGACCAGGTAATGCACTGCTGGTTGAATGCTGCCAAAGTATTTTGCAGGATCTGATACTTTTCAAAGGATCCGCTGAGACGATATCTTATAAGCTTTCTTTCAAAAGAGCTCCCTCCGTACAAAGAAAAAAGAATGGTTCCCGTGTTCCTATTCCTGGACAGACGGTGTACTACTCCGAAGTGGACAGCTGCACGAAAACCAAGGACACACACCTTCGGAACAAGCGAAAAGCAAACAGCGGTTAAAGATGAGCAATAAAATCTGATGTGATGTACCTGATAGAGAGAATGGAACGTAGACGAGCAATGCGATAGGCCGACCCAACTTTCCCAGAAACCGGCCGATGAAAGTAGCACGGCAAGAGGGAGAATGAATACCCTTTTAAATGGCACGCTCAAAACCGACCACAGATAACACGAGGAGAGCAAAATCAGCAGCAGGAGTGCGCGAGGGAATGAAGAGAACAGCATTGAAAGACGATGCGCCAACGATCTGAAACACTTTTCGTGGATTCACCCTCGAACTAAAGGGTAGTGCCTAAACGCTGCGCATTAGAAATCGGCGAAAATCCTTTCATTTCCATTCTTAGCAATCTTCAATCATTTTGCTTTCAAAGACGCTCAGAAGAGCACCAATTGTGAGGCCAAATTCTGGAGCTCGACAAAGTCGTAATCAACACAACAAGTTCCTACATTAGCATAGATAGACGGCAGTAAGGATGTCCAAACTCTGGCAACGAGAATAACTTGGTTTCAATCCTGTAATAAAATCCTATAGAAATCTATAACTTGGAAGATAATCTGCAGTAAAGAAAACAGTCATTCAACTTGAACGTGAAGCAATCTATGCCTACAGCATTCGACAATGACACGAACTGATAATAGGAAAGGGAAAAAAGAAACCGCGAAGGGTCAAACGAGAAACGTAGAAGCGCGCGAATATGTCGCCATAATGGCACGATCACCACAAACACCGACAGCAGCAGACATCGAGACGCATCGAGATTGGGGAACACGCAAAAAACAAGCAGAGAGATTCCTGCTGCGCGTATCGCTTCCATGAAAATCACCTGAATAACATTTTAAGTACCGTCTCTCCCACCTGGCCAATTCATACGTCTTCAGTACATCGCTGAATCGATTATTAAGCTGTTACTGCTGCTGTCTTATCCTTACGGAAAAGCGCGAGCATTTCAGATAGCGCGTACGCTTATGTTGATGTGTCGTTTCGTCTTCAAATGTCGGCTAGCAATGAGAGGATTTACAGTTTGTAGCTAGAGACCTCGGGCCAAAATACAACACAGTCCGCCAACTCGTTCTAGATGAACTGTCAGTGATGTCGTTCTATTAGTAAAAACAACGCTTCTAGGCATCTCCACCAATAAATCAGAAGCTCGCGTCAACAAAAATTAAGCCAAGAAGTCCCAATGCACGCAATGCTCCTCAGTCAACCTGTTGCACCAGCGCATCCCTCTAACATTAAACGCAGGGACCGTTTCTTCTCCCATTCCAGGAATGGAAAAAGGTCTACTGAGAATGATCGCTTGAACAGGAAGGTGAGGAAAGGGAGCTAAGTAGGGAAAATGCCCTGTTCATAACGGGGATAATCATCGTGGCTTTGCTCATCTCCTGCTAAGTGAACTCTCTTTCATTTGAGTGTTCCCCTAACCATGAAGCAAATGTAGGCTTGAAGGTTTCGCATCCTCCTCTCTCATGAAGAATCAGGTTGATTCCATAAAAAACTCAATTTTGAAGCGACACCGGAACCCAGTGTGCCCTCTCTTTCTGTTAAAACCCAGCAAATAAACACAAAAATTTCCATACACAAGAATTTCTACTAATGGTTCAACAAAAATACATTCTGAAACAGTAAGAGAAAAACTTTTTGATAAGCAAACCAATGAACCAACCGTAAGCGATATTCCAGCTGCATGCTTGCTGTGAGAAATCAACCTCCACAATGCCTGTAGGATGGCCGCGACATCCGGTAGATTTTGAATCAGCCACAGACTGCACAGCATCGCGCATACGATCTCGCGAGAACGAGCGGGTGCTGAAAACTGTTTGTCATATCTCAAAAGCTGTGAGCATATTGCACACAGAACGATGCTACGAACGACAGCCACAAGTGAAGCAACACAGGAATTGAGATCCTCCATATTGTTAGCGGCACCCAACGAATATGTGGCTAGCCACATAAACCTGTCGAAGGGCCATGTCAAGATCAACATCACTTAAAACTTTACAAGGTTGTCTCACACAAAACTGTAAACAGTACTAAACGAAATTCCGAGATTCCTGATGGCTTCCTTTAACTGTGAACTGTGAGGCGCAGGGAGCCGCAAAGTGATGTTCTCTAAGTGATGGCGGTGTGCACAATGCACTTCGGAAATGCAATTCAAATACAACCAGTGTAACCATCTTCTACTAAACCTTTTCTACAAGAAAACATCGGTGCCCGTTCAACTGCGCGAGGGATACGACGCCTCCTCATTTTATGACTTCACTGAGAACACAGTTGAGTCACGGCCATTGTTCCATGATGACTGCGATATATGAAATGATGCATGAACTTACGACTGGAAGAGCACTTCTGCCTGAGAAAACTGCCGACTCCCTTTGGCCGAACATTAGTAGCCATGAGTATGACGACAAATTTCGACATGGTAGCACCGCACAGCAGGAATACATGTGCATTGATAAAAATCAACAACTGAAATTGTTGAATTCAAGTGAAATTGTTGCGCGAAATGGACTGAAATTAACCGGAATGAGAGCGGAAATGCATCCGATTCATTAGGCTTGAGAAGAAGAAAAAGAAATTAAAAGAGCAAATAGTAGTAGTAGCAACCTTCATGACACGCAAAGCTCGCACCATCCATGGTTTCAACTCGTTGTTGACAGTTGCAGCATGCGACTGCGATCGGAACGCATCCCACTTGGCTCTGCTATCGTTTGCAGCGGCGTTCATTGTGCTAAACTCATCAAATAGCGTTTTCAGATTGCGACATTTCGTCACCCATTTTGACAACAAAGCGTTTATGACGGTACTCTAAGAACATCTCTTGAAGATATTGGATCTTTACCAGATGAATGTTAAGAGATCCGCCTAGAACAGCTGTTTCCATCATAATGCAATTGCATGCCCACCACTGAAATAAACCTCACACAGTACGATCCAGTACTCCGCCCACGGCAGCGCTGCACAGTTTACCGAGCATGACATTGACCACTGACCCTAAGCATCATCAGCCTAAACCACCACTCACGATAAATGCTGTAAGGAAACGATTTCTCTTAACGGATGCGTGTGCAGTTAAGGATGCCTATGCAGACACATAAACATATGCACGAGTTGTTGACACGGAAATGAGCAGTTTTATCAATGAGCGCAGATCTTCTCAACGGCTGATAAGGAAAGGCATAAGAAATACTCTGTACTCAAAGTGTGAAGTCAAAAACACAAACTGCGTTGGAAGGAACAAAGGATGCATCAAAAGAACGTATAAAACGTTAGCTGCTAACAATTGTTGAGCAAGAGGCGATTTCCCTCATGGAACGAGTGAGACATGAAAACGCAGGAAATAAGGGATCACAATAGAACTTTTATAATAAATCGTCCAGACTCATGCAAGAAATGGATGGGGCATATCAAGGTTCTATACTAACACCTAAAATTGCTATAAACGAGCCAACTGGATGAAAAAAATATTGAACACGACGAATGAAAACCGCGTGCAGGAAGAAAACATAACTCAGGAAAATGGGGAAGGAAAACAAAAGCAAAAGCTGCAATGGTTACCATTACAGTCATAAGAAAAATGCGAGCATTTTGTGCACAGCTGAAAGAATAAAAATGAAATAAAATAGAACTGGTGAGAACGCAACAGAAGTAAATTCGACAATCGCTCCAGCATTAACCCCCACTTTTCCCGAATAAATGTCGATTAAAATCTGAAATCAACCGCCTTCGGCCCTCACTGGCACTACTTAAACGTCTTGGAATGCTAATGTGAGTGGGGCAAAAAAATTCAATTTGCAGTTCCAGCGTGTTCGACGACATTACCAATGAAATTCTGGTGGAAACCACGAGCTTATGAGATAGGATTTCTAAATAAGACTATATCGAACAAGAGGTGCAAGGGTTGCACGTGGTCGGGTAAACGTTCTCAATCCAAACATGAAAAATGAAGCGATAGTTGAAATTACATCAATCCATTAGATAAAGTAAAAACTGCAACGACTCATTCGGAAGCCATCATCTAAACAGCGCATCCAATATTGCGCTCCAAGCGAACATTTCAACACAGCGACAAGTGAGACAAATGGAGAAGTTTTTATCCTCACAGCTTTATAAGGGGGCCTTCTTGTGGTCTGCCCACTCTCTTACTTATTGGTTGCTCATCTGTCTTATAACAATACTACTGATAGAATGACTTGACAGATCACAGCAGGTCCGAGACAGGCTTGCAACGAAGCATAAGTCACTGCGAACGCAACTGATCAAAAACAGCAAACTGATACAGCTGCTGGCAAATACCAACTTATCTGGACGTTCAGTTAAGCAGGTATGTCTCTACTATGTTGACCAAAGACAGACAACAAACAGCACGAAGAAACCAAAATGAGTGGTTTTCCGGTAGCCACAATCAGTGCACGGTTGTTTGCAGTAGTATACTTTCGATTAGCAGTGAGCAAGTTGTTGCTACCAACGCAGCATCAATAGAGCGCAGTAGGCGTATTCACTTGATCTAAATAGGCGATTTAATCTCCACGTTGTAATGTATACAGTTTATTCAGACGTCGACGCCGTCCGTGTTGCTCTCCGTTTTTATATTCCCTCTTACCATTTCTTTCCTACCACCGAGCTGCTGAACCACCTGCATCTTTGACTGACCGGCTGCAGTGGTCGCTTACGCTTTCCAAAAAGAAAAAAAAATGCACAAGCTGCCTTCAGCCACACTTATAATACATCCATATTTGAGGCTACTAAGGGACCGTGGTAATTCTGCGTTGCCCCTCAGGTCGTCACCGTTGCGGTGTCGGTCAAGTCATGGTTGCAAATGCAACAGTTCACGCAACACAAAAGCTGCTTACCTAACAGCGAGTATGCTGTTATAGGAAAGCATAACAAAAATGGTCTCCAGATAAGACCATAATAACGGATACTGTCCCCTCTGTGCTGTAATGGAAAACTCTGATGCAGTCAGTGAACATATGATTTTGATCAGTATCAAATCAATCGCAAAATGAGCGCATAGCCATCTATAATTCATCACTTCTGAACATAACGAAATTAAGCCATCGAAGGGCGCCTAAAAATTACAGTCGCAATTCATATATTCATCTGTTTTGTTGAACTGCCGATTGCTGTGTGAGTGTGGCGTTTGATGGGATATGAACGAAATGAATGATACAAGGACCTCTTGTTCCGAATCAGCCACCGTTATCATTATCATTATTATTATTATTATTATTATTATTTTCACCATCACACACTCACTTCTGCGATAAATAATTCTGCAGCTCAACTTTATTTAACATTCAAATTTATTTATTCGCGCGAGCAGTTGCGACAATTATTATTTAATAATATTATTTATTATTATTACTTAGTCCCACATGCTTAATATGACACGGAGCATGAAAGTCCCGAATATAGCAACTTTTGATGGTAAGGGAAATTTTGAAAAAAAAAATTTCTATGCGACATCGTCATTCTTGGTGTCGAACAAACGATAGAACACACACAGACCACACAAAGACACAAATACACAAACAAACACAAACAGATAATAAATTTAAACAAAATTACTTAGTTGACCAACTGAACTAATTGGATTAAGTGATTAATGGATTAATTAAATCAACCAACTAATTAATAAAAGTTACTAATTAAAATAAGCAGTCAATTAAATTATTAATTAAAATAAGCAGTTAACCAAATAAACCAATCAATTAATTAAATAGACCAGTAAGTTGAATAAACAAATAAAGTAAATAAACAAGCAGAATAATGTAAACGGCCAACTACTAAGCTCTTTTTCTTGAACATTGGAATAAAGGCTACTCGTTGAAGATGGTGTAAATAACGTGAATGGAGTTTGCCCTGTTTCACAACATTCTGAATCCTCTGCAGCACATCACAATTTCAATTCGATGATCCACTTTAACTTCAAACAAGTTGCTTAATTCTCTGGAATGAGACAAGCAATGATGCTAGAATACGTAAACGATTGTTTATTATTACTTCAAAAGGAAACGCATGGGTAAATTGTTACCGTGAACAATGAGATAACAGTGGTATCGTTTCAACAAATAAATTGCTAGTGCAACAAGCGAACGAAATCATTCAACGCACACCACCCCTCTCACACGTTAGTAAATGTTATACAATCCCCACAGAAACTTCACTACTTAATGGAAGTGATGCATCGAGGAGAAAACAAGATCGCGAATGTTTTTCAATAACCTAGCACATAACGCAAATTTCTGATAACATATAATAAAACGCCATGTATCTGAAGCGACAGAATGGTTCGGCAGGGCAGGTGTGGCAGCGTAATGAACTGATGCAATGCAGAGTGCTACACCAAATTATTAACCATCTGGAAGACACAATCATCTGTGGCTGAAATGCAGCCAAATAATAACGGTCATCATAGACCTCAAGTAGAACGCACTACAGAAACATTACGGCGGAAAGAAAATGGGAATGAAAAAACAAAACACCAGTCAGGTTCTAAACCGAATTAACACAAACTTCAACAACAGTGGAGTTGCTACGGGAACAGATTAATCAACCAATTATTATTGGTAAAGTGATTTCGAATGTCTGCCTTTGATTCTTTCCTCAAAAAACTGCGCGAGAAATTTTTTGCCAAACACTGTCACTAATCGAAAATTTCCATGCCAAATTTCAACTTCTCAGTTATGCTGGACTATGCAGTAAACTTCAAACTTTACTTAGGACTATTTCAGCATTCCTAACAGCGGAAGATCGACAGCGCAACCGACAAGTCATCTTACTGATCACCAACTCATATCTCGAAAGGCACCAGCGAAATATGCCATATCCAAGAGATGAAGATATCAGCACCGTTTATGATAAGACAAAACAAAAGGAAGATGAAACAATAAGATTAGACAGAGTTTCGCGCATGCTTTTCGACGATCAGGTGTGCCACTCCAGTAACTACGTCACGAATTGTCATCCCGTCGAGCGATGTGCAGCCGTTACGAATCATCAGCTCGTTCAAATACTCCATCAAGTTCTCGCTGCAAAACAATCGAACTTACTGGAGGCATGGATAGGTAGGAAAAAGAGGAAACCTTGAAACTAACACTAAGAATAACATCTCTTAATTTTAAGCAAACTTCACCGCCAATGTTTCAGTCTCCAACTTCTTATGCGAATATCTTAGTCCACAATTCCTGGTAGGAAGTCAAAAACCTTCAGCTTTTGAAAGTCCAAATCCAACAAAAAGTCGCCTCACAAGCGAGCTGTAGTCCTTTCAACGGTAGGAAAGCTCGCCGAAAAAGTGATATCATACTACTTTGCTGCTCTCCCATAAATCGACTGTGCCCAACCTTTTCTCTTCACATTCTACCCAAAATCCAAATGGGGTGACTGTCGTCCTCATCGCGCTCGTGTCCTGCTGACTAGGTTCGAACACTTCACGATTAAGACTGCATCCAAGCTTTCAAAAGCGTTTACGGTGATAGATTCACCTTCACATGCAGAAAAGCTCCTTTCGTATATTGATCACCAACCGGAATTTCATTCTTCCTCAAATGGAAGAAATGCTGAGACATCTGCTATGACACGGCAGATAACGATTAAAATCTTCACACTTACTTGTATCTAACGTTGATAAAACCCAGGAAACTACATGAAGAAAACGGCAGCGAATTAATGAAAATCAACAAATTTAACAAACACAAATCAAGCAACACCATAATTTCCATTAGCCCAAGTTTACTACCAAGTTTATTACCATGAGAGTGCCGGGAAGTGCATTTTAAGATGACGAATGATCTCATCGCTGTGACGGGAAGGTGGCCTCATCCTGTTATCAGCAAAATCCTGAAAGCAACTTCAGCGACTCAAAGCAGTTTCCCATCACCATATCGTATCAGAGAATCGAATCATCGCTATTGCAGCTTGAAAGTAAAAAAGCATTTGCGCACACTGCGGTTCCAAGTTCAGTAAGAAGTCCAAAACATCAAATTTTTGGCTTTTGTTGCATACTCTGTTGCCAATAAAAACGAGCACCGTCAGGAAAACCTCTCAGAAATGAATGTGGAAGTGACTGGGACAAAGATTCTATAGACGCTTTGGAGAATGGCATCACGATTATCGAAGACTAACGAACTCCTCCCCTTCCCCCAAAAAAAATCTACGCGAAGAACTATTTGGATGAAAGCTGGCGAGCTCTTGGACCACTGTCCTACCATAGGATGCACTTTTACTCCACTGTCCTACCATAGGATGCCTCCCCCAAAAAAAACTGTACCCGAAATCTGGCTGCACTCGCTGTTTCAAATTCTGTACAACGGTGGGCCGTACTTGACATAAGCAAAAGTATCTTATAAAAAGCTCATTGCTTCTCGATACGATGGAATCACTGCCCGGAGTATAGATCATTTACCTCGATCCTGATGAGTGAAGCATTGTCAACACAGCATATGAATTCCCAAACAATGTCTACCCTGGTATTCCTAGTAGAATAAGCCGTCGTTTCTTAAGAACCCCAAATCGTTGGCAGACGCGTGCTTGCATTTAGCACACCACCATATCTCGCAATATAGTTTATACCAACATTGCATCACTCAACAATGCTAATTTTGTAGAAATGTTGAAGTCGACATCCCTTGAATAGTGACTTGGTATCGCAGCTTGGAATGTATTTTAGGCGTCATGAATCCAAATTTCTTGACAGCGATGTGTCAGTAGTAGAAAGAATAATTTATGACCTTAATTTTTTGTGTATCACTTTTACGATGGATGATTTCCGTAGAGGTACGGGAGTAGCACAAATCATAAACCGGTTAAAGTGGATGTAAGACCTCGCCAGTAGGAAAGACAGTAGACTGATGTTCACTGCCGACACTCCATGGTTCAAGCTGCTGAGAAGTGCTTGTTTGTTGCATAAGGCCCTGCTCTGAATATCGTCCAAGCACACCACCCATATTTGTGTCTGCTGCAAGCAATGTTCTCACTTAAAAGCCGTTATACAATCCAGGAACGAAGCAGCTAAAACTTTGAAGATGGCTAAAGAAGATGCCATACTTCATCGTATAATCCTCAGTGGAGGCTATCAAACTGAACAACCATGTGGAAATGTTCTTGAAACTAGACGGCTAAAACTGCCGATAGTGAAAACCATGCAATAGCCGAATGCGTACCACTGTTTCTTGCATTTTACCAAGATGAACGTTTCTCGTACCTACAAAGAAGCCATCATTAATTTCGATACTCAGAAAAAAATTCAATCGAGGTATCAAATCGCAAAGCAACCATCAACCGCGGCTTGACAAGTGCTTTATACAAATAGCTGCTCAGTGCGCAATAAGATCTTACTTTCAACTCGCTTGAATCGGTCGCAAAAACAGTTCCACAAAGTAGTTGAAACTTCAAATGGTACCTGGTT
Source organism: Baylisascaris schroederi (assembly GCA_006503575.1). Classification (NCBI taxonomy): domain Eukaryota; kingdom Metazoa; phylum Nematoda; class Chromadorea; order Rhabditida; family Ascarididae; genus Baylisascaris; species Baylisascaris schroederi. The sequence continues at coordinate 901,974 of QEWY01003232.1, forward strand.
GTTGATCGAACCGTACATCATTACCGCTGCTCCACCCATTCGCGTATGCCCACGTATTGCCAGGGTGTTTACCGCCCAACTCAGTAGAATGCTGCGGTGCCTATAAACACCTTTCACATCACAATGAATCAGCATTGAATCCTACTCGCATATAATTGCAGAATGCAATTTATGAAACCTAAAGCTTGTTAACCACAGACCAAATTTTCTCATATGATCGTTCAACTCATGAAGAGTATGTAGTTAACTTACAACTGTATGCAACTATTATATATCATCGATCAACGAACGTGGACGGGGAAAGTGAAAATTCGAACTTCGCATCATTAGCACATGCAGAGCCGCAATGCTGTGACCTGTCGTTAAATAAACAAATATACAACCATTACTCCTTGAACATTCTTGTAACCTAACCACATCCGCACGCACACACACACGCACACACACACACACACATCACACGCACACACACAACAGACTTCTCCGTTTGCTCATTGCCAAAGGAATGCGTTGAGAAGAATTCTGCTGAAAACATAGATAGTTTTTCTGCGGCGAAAGAGATAATTTTTGCACTGAGCATCCAAATTTATGCCATAGCCAGCTAGCTTTCAAGCAGATAATACCTATGGAAGAGTGAAACTGGGCATGAAGGATAAAAGGCAGAAACTGACAAGAAACTTCCCTTTCGGTAACAAACAAGAAAATTGTGGCTTGAAAGCAGGCAATATTGAAAAGGAACAAAGTAATCAAGCAGAAATGCAATCATGAAGATTAAAGAGTTGGTGCAGATGATAGAAACGAGCAAACATGCTGGACGCTAAACAAAGAATGGCGCCAATTGAAATTAGGAATAACCTTCCTTCATGAATTAACCATGCCCAGTGTAGCAGAAACCGTCGAAATTTAGGCGAAAACACAATGAAGTCGACCAATGACGATATCAACGATAAGGGCGAAAACACAACCTTCACTATCGAGAGCAACTTATCCGATATGAAAAAGTCCTACCTTAAACATTATGAGCTCCGCAGCCATCTGCAAAAACATCTGTGCTGCGATGATAGCAATCTTCAAATATAAGACGATAACATACAGTGGAAGACACGTAGATGATCAGCAACGAATACGGCTTACCTTTCCATGACTTAATAATTTCTGATGCAGAAATAACATAGCACAATACTCGCTGACTTAAACAATAAAAAGGCTCGGTTTGCATATGAAATGATTGAACTGGAAGTCAACCAGCTCGCAGTCAATTAGGCGCTTTAGTTCCATCACGCACGACACCATCAACGGAGAAATCGGCAAGCAAAACTAACCCAACTATGCGTTAAAGGCCTCTTGTAGCAGCCAATGTTTGCTAGAGATGAAGAACTTGAATCCGCAGATCCTCTGCTCGACCCCACGTTAAACCAGTCTTTCCAAGAATGCATTCGCAACATCGGAAGCGGAATATCAGACAGTGCTGTCACACCTTCCAACATCCTCTTATCGCTTGCTGATGAGCTTGCTGTAATTACTTGACATACTTCTTGCCTGCTTAATAAGTCTGCAAAAAATTGTGCTCAACATTCAGACACTTGACTGCAGGCGTGAAATATTTGCGTCTGGGCAATGACTCGGTCTAACTCACTCCTAAACTTAACGATTCGGGTGGCTCACTTGAAGCAGTGGGAAATTTCAGTATCCAACATTGCGTGAATGAATGATTTTCGTCAGGAAATGGTCTATATTGATCATTAAATGAAGTCATATTAGCCCAACTGGGGCATCTACCATCAATTCAAGATCACTGCGTTCATTTGTTGAATACTTTGAAGGATTGTTTTCGCAATGTGGTTTCACCGGATGCAACTAGCAACAGTGCGACCCTGAGTTATAAAACGGCATTGCAGTTATAGCCCTTAGAAAAGGGATTTGAATTTAATAACAGATCGATAACACGGTTCTCGAACTCATCTTCCAACCAGCTCCAAATTGAGTAAAAGAGTTGTAAAAAAAGCTTTCGGAGCGAGTTGCTAACAAGTTCTCGAGTTCAGTGAAATATTGGAAAAAAGTCCGGAATGCATACAAGCTTTGTTACCTGGTAATCAATAACAACAAGTCACGAAATCAATAAAGCCGAAGAAAGAAAAATAAATACTTCTACATGGACTACGTCTCTTCAGTTCACAATTCCCAACGCTCCGAAATACCTGCCCCTGAAGACTTTTTAATCCAGCACTTCCTTAAACAGATGAACAATTCTGTGATAAACCATCAGTTTACCAATAGCGCCCATCTCCTGAGCGCCGCAACTTGCTGATTCAGTGACGGCGAACAATGAGCGGTACTCGAGTGTCGACGGAATCTGCATGTGAGTGTCACAGAATGTAAATGACTCCGGAGCAGGTGGCGGTTTGGCAACTGATATGGCAGGAAGACTGGCCAACTGTTTCCCGCCCTTAATCTGGTCAATCTGTAAAACATTAAGCGACTGCACCTTCCTGCTTAGCTCAGCAAAAAATATATTCGTCAATGTTTTTGAAAAGTATGCAAACTTTTCAAAAGTTCCTTGTCGACCTTCAGCACAACAGGTAGTTGGCTGAACGCAATTCGCGCAGAGGGGAAATATGCTTTCACATTTTCTCTACAGCGCCTATTTTGTAAAGAGAAAACACCTTCCTTTCTGCTATCTATAAGTGGTACGGTAACTTACATCGGTTGGCTTTTGCCAAGTGCCTCGTTAACAACCTTCAGTCATAACGAACCCTCTCTTTCCTTCATGTGCAGATGGAAGGTGCTCAGATCTCCACAACGAGAGCAGATTTAAACATTTTTTAACTGGATGATGGAAGGAGACCAACATGCTTCGAGTTACTTATGACCCTCGTGGATGACATCTCCAAGCTTTGCTTTCGGACATCCAGTGATGGGTGCCAAAAATTATAAAACGTCATAATTTGCCAACCAAAAACCGAATGGAAAAATGTATTTGTGCCTTTTAATGCGAATCACATTTAATGGAACTCACGGTTGTGTCGAACAGGTTTATGGAAAAACCCTGGTCTCCCTCAGAAATGGCTATTCGAATCACTTCACAACGAATTTTCTAGTGTCAAGAGGCTTGACGAGAAAACGCTGAAGTGAGCAGCTCCTGTTCATCGATACTTAGTTCTTGCTCCCCCAGCCTCCAATAAAGAATTCTGGGAAATGGTTCTACATGGTCAACAATCATTCGTCCATCACACACAGAAAACAACAATCTGTCTGCATTTTACAGACGAACTTAAGCAACACGCAATAACCGATTAAGAACTAGCGCCGTCAACTGGCACATTTATCTTAAAATTTGCCTAATTGGGATCGCTATGCAAATGCGCAAGAATTAGAGGATGAGCTGACAACAACAACAAAAAGTTTGGAATGGTTGATGAACCTGCACTGCGAAATCATTTTTCGCAGAAACGATAAGTTTCGTAATCAGCCGTTGCCTACCACGCCACGCCGCAATCGATCTCTCCACCACTTCGTAGTATCTCCCTCTTGCTAATCTGAAATTTAGCAAAAAGTCAGTCCTTCACTAAATTTCTATTTTCATTCTTGGCAAAGCGCCCGGACTCGTTTACATGCAACAGATCCACCTCCCTTTCTTAGCAGATCTCCTGGCGCTGCGCTCTGCATTCGACTGTTACTCGCTTCGCACAAAAAGATAACAGCTGCAGAAGAACAGTAGAATCGTAGTCACAAAATCTGAACTTTTTTTAGAAAAATTTTTAGTCTTCGATGAAGTCAACAAGTGGTTACTACAGAAAAAGTTCCCCGTACCTGCACCTTAAGGTTTTGAATTCTTTCGATGCGTATTACTCGAATCACAAATAATGACAGGATTAGCATATAAACGATGCGAAAAAATGCGAAGAAAAAACGCACGACTGGTGCGCATACACCATCATCAAATTGAGTAGATTTGACCTGTGTACAAACTTAGGAATATCAAGTCACCGGAACGTTCAACAAAACCTTTTAAATATGCACGCAGTAGTTACAAGAAAGAGGCCTTAATGCGAGTCCAAAAGCTTGATCGAACGTGTCGGCAACACGATATCATATGCGAGCAATACTGTGGATGGCTAAAAAATTCTATTCGTACAGAATACTTATGCAGCTTGTGGACATGAATAAAATATCTGCGCAAATAAAAAAGCGAAATGTTTAAACACAACGATTTTGCTCACATAAAACATGCTGTTGCAATACCACAACTAACGGTAGACAGACAACTCGATGCTCAGCAAACAGCAACCACAAACCAATGCTTCCTTTCCTTTTACATATCAGATACTCCAGATATTAGGCCTAAGTATGCAGTTCTTTTCCTCACAGTAGAGTGTGGTCAAAACTCCTAACAATCAACAAAAGCATACTGTTCCCGTTTTAACTCAAGCTCGCTGATATTCCGTTCAGATTCTTCATATGCTTGTTTGAGGATATCAAGCCCAATCTCTAGCTTCAGCTGCAGCAACCTCACTTCCGCTTTTCTTGCGCACTCCGTCACCAACATCACCTTGTTACTGCAATCCATCGTCTGCTGCAAATTTATGCAAAATGCCACAGTTATTCTTCACTCCAAGCATTGAAAGCGATCTACGATGACACCTATGCGACTGCTTTTGGCATGCGGTGGTTCTTCCATGAGGGAAAAAGTTTGCAATAACGAATGCAAAATTGAATGGCTGACATATACACTTGCTTAAAAAGGTACGCTTCGGCCGAGATAATACAATGCTGAATGTTATCTTCGTTTTTTTTCCACTGCAATGTTTTCCGAGATGCTTTAATCTGCGCGAGTAATTGTAACAACCTGCTGCCAAAATTTTGACACAAAGATCTCTCGAACAATGGAACGTACGTGACCCACTGGGAACACCATAAATTGAAAACGGATTCAGTTGTGATGCGGTCTACACCTAAAAACTCACTACCACAAAATTTTCTTCTCGAAAACTGAACTCATCTGATGGGTAAAGGCACTCGGACGCACATAAGATATGACGGTAAAATAATGCGCCTTTACAATGTGGAAACAATCAAGATTTAGAGGTGGACAAAATTACAATGCGAAGGGCGAATAAAGCTTACGATCCAGATTCTTCCCATCACTGCTTTATCTTTGAGGGATGCATCGAGAGTTCCAACAGGAAACATAATTTGCAATGTTTTTTTCTCTTCCGAGAAAGAAATGGAGTTATTCGAAATTCGGAGCGTTATTCTTAAGTTATAACCACTTAAGCCACCGCTCTCGCAGATTCAGCCCAATTCACTCCATTCTTTCCTGTTTAATTATTTCAGCAGATCAAAGGTGAAGTATTATTGAAGAAGGATCCATACGGAATAGCGAAAATACTCACAGCAATCAATGCATTCTTGAGACGTTGCAACTCAAGCGAACTCTCGCTAAGCTGGTTTTTGGTAGCAATCAGCTGTGCCTCTTCAGCCCTTGATTCTTCGATTGCTTCCTTTTCGAGCTCTTTGCTCACAAGTAAATCTTTTCGCAACTTTCCCAATTCGCTCTCAAATTTCTGCTCGACATTGCGTATGTTCTTCTTAAGAGAGTCAACTTTTTCTTGCAATTTCCGTCGATCATTCGCCTTCTTCCTGATAATTCAAAACTATCTGTTTAAGAAAAAGCATTCGAGCGCATACTCAATTGAAGAAAACAAAAGCAATTGCAGCTTCCTTCTTTCACGACTGAATTCAAATCACGCGTCAAAAAATCTCACATTCACATGTGCTTTGAAGCAACTGCGTAATGCGATTGCACATTCGACATTAACTTCCTATGTCCCGCCGAGCGGTCTAAGCTGAGATGAGCACCCAGGCTGGGTGCTTCCTTTACCTTTCCTTCGTCTGTAGAAAAACCTAACGCTCGAAAAGCTTTCCCATTCGCTTGTATGAAACAATGAGCATCCTGCTTAGAACCAAGTGTAATGATCAACTATTTTTGAAATGAATTTAAAAATACTTTGCAAAGCCCTCACTTTTATTTAGCACAACGCCGCAGTTACCACCTCTTTGGAGTGTGCTAGACTTTCAACGCGAATGAAACAGTTGCTATTGAATAGCCAAAATGGTGGATACCTACATCGAAAGGCAAACGATTCTGAATGCAGCCCATAACAAAGGTTTTAGTGTATGACCAAGCAAGGAATCAACAACCGCATTACCTACACTGAGAAGAGTGTTAAGATGAGATACCCAAACCGCCATATCCCGTAGCTGCTTCGCTCATAAACACAACTACATATCAATAAGGCTAATTCCGCTCTACGATAAGAACTATCCACTTTGTACAATGTCTTTTTATTCATTGCATGAAGCGAGTTCAGCTTATTCACTACAAGAACATATCATACGAAAGTGAACCATAAGAATAAACTGCACTTACATTTGCTGCTCAGCACTTTTCTTCAACTCATCACGTTCGTTGTTCACACGTCTTATTATCTTAGCCATATCCTTACTGCTGCTCTTTTCAGCCTCAAGTAGTTCCACCCAACTGTTGTGCTCCTCGGTGCTTCTGAACGATATGCACAAAATGTCATCACATCAAACTGAACTCATATATATATATATATATATATATGCAGATCTTTCTTACTGAAAGAAAGGAAAGCTTCCTAAGAAGCGTGTGTCGTTCTAACAATCCGCACCGGTGTGATAGTCTCTACTTCTTGAGGGCGCCATGCAAAGAACGCAGCGAATACTCACACGCTATAAGGTGTGATAAAATAGTAATGCGGAAGAGTTCGTATGCAGAAGCGTATTATCAATATTTCTTCGCCAGGGCGAAGTGCTCAACAAGAAAGGTGAAGATGTTGCCCTTCATGCTAAGGAGTTTCGCGTTAAACTGCCTTTTATTGCCACTGCTCTAGCTACGCGAACAGGAAGTGGAAGGTTGTACGTCTACGATTCCAAATATGACAACAGCAGTTTGCTAAAGAAAAAGCACACAATAAGCAATTTGATAAAAACGTTAGGTACGTCGCTTGTAAGGAATGGGAGTCTATAAACCGTAAAATGTGCCAGTAAATAATTATGGTGCTTAGTTGACCAAAGAGATTACCTTGTTAAACAAGCCCCTTTTTCTGAACCGGATTACGGATTTTTTAGTTTGCTGAGGACACCTTCCTAGCAAAAGTTATATGTGAAATCAGCCTTCTACTGATAATGATTGTTTACTCTTCATCGAAACCTCCGCAAAGAGTTTTGCTTTCTGCGAAGGAGTTTGTTCTCAATGGAGAAAGCACTCGCAGCAATATAAACTGTTCTCAAATTTGCTACCGTATGAATCCCCGCCATAAATGAACGAAGGCATGTCCTTGCAGCAAAACCCTGCACAGTGAAGTACGTTGAGACGAATGCAAAATCAAAATCACAACAACTAAGGAAAATGACTAACAAATCATACGTTAATCTCATATCAACCTCACCGAATGAGACCGTAACGTGACGCAAAAAAATAGTGACAGTAATTTCGAATATATTCAAGGATTTCAAACAAATTCCGAACCAATAATTCTCGAGAAAAATGTTTTTTATACATCGTCGACATAACCAGCAACTGCTGCAAAAAGTCGAAGGAATGCGGAAGCAACAAGTGGAATGAGCAAATGAATCGCATGTTAATGACGGTGCCCATGTGACCATAATGAAGCATTGTAAACGAACCCGATAATGGTTTCGGTCCAACGTGCATGAGACAACGCTGTACTCACTCGGGGGTACACTAGATTCCACAACAGAAAAACGCATACTTGCTAATTTTTTCCTGGATATCGGCCAGTTGCTTCTTCAAATCTTCTTTCTCGTCCTTCAATTTTTCAGCTCGAATAGCAACTTTGTTGACGTGCTCAATTAACCTTCAAAAACTCATATAAATTAACTGCTCTGAACTAACCACCGCGTTAAACAGCAACAATCTGTATATAAAAAGGCGGTCAGCTGCGCACTGCAGAAGCGATACCAAAAAGGGCATACTCAAATGCAGCTGCTCAGCGAGAGGGAATCTGTAAGCTGGAGATAATTAAGAATGGAATGAAAGTTCCTGCTTGTTAAAATGAAACGAAAGCTGGTGCTGATCGAGACAGTTGATAGTCGCGCATGAGAAACAACAATGCTAGGTCTTTAAATAAGAGACAGTTCCCGTTAATCGGTGAATTAAACGCAATCCAGAAAAGTGAAATTTGTCCTGAAAGATCTGCAAGAAGACTGATAAAGCAAAACAATGACGGCAAGTTTTAAAAGCAAAAAACAACAGTCAACGATAGATTATTTATAAAACCCATCTTAAAAGAACTCTTGAGCAGAGAGTTGTGGGCAGACCGGTGCCCAGTGCTGATAACCAGAATTAGATTTCGTTTAATTTGTAACTAAGTCAGAAAGAAGTTGCTATTGTCACAACTACCTGAGTTGCGAGAACAAACATAAGATAGAAGCAAATATTGTGACGACTGATAAAGAAGTACGTCGGTAATAAACACATAAAAGAAAAAGGCACCTCAAACTAACCTTTCCGCGTCGGCAAGTTCAATGATAGTGCCTTTTTTCAGAGCAGAGTATATGATGGTCTCGAAATGTCGCATTTCCTTCGGTGTACGACTAATGCCCGAAATTTCCTTCAATCGCTGCTTGACTTCGGGATTCTCTAGAAAACTGAAGAGAACTTCTGCCTTCGTCCTAGCGCCATTTTTTCCAACTTCTTTTGCTCCGGACACTGCAAAAGTTGCAATACAAGATTCTACGAATTCCAGCAGTGATGTAGCCGACGTCTGCTGGTTACTAGGTAACCAAGAGGTTTTAAGAGATCGTTAAGAGTTGGCGATAGCGGAGATGGGAGGTGAGACCACAATGGGAAGCGAAGATGAGATGGAAAGGTGGGTACTGCTAATAGGTGCTAGGAATTTCTGTAAGGGCCTACGCTTTACAAAAACATTCTCAGTGACGGATGAAAAAGAAAGGCGAAATAATGGAATAAAGGTTAGATTAAAATGAATTAGTGGTCTGCAGGATAGTCGGCAATCCGACCAACTCACAACAACAGGTGCTGCACTATTCGAATATCTGACTCATGATCTGAACGTTAAGCTATACAACTACGCAAACACATGACCAGGATATCAGATCATTCAACCATATGGGGATCCGACCATGATGCTGGACCACTCAAACATGTGAAAGTCTGACCCGGATGTCGGACTATTCAGCAGGTCTGGGATCTAACAGCCTACAAGGAGGCGATCAAATCTGCACGAGCAATCAAGTCAGTTAACATATGAACGCATTATCCTGCACCTCCTTATCATCCATATGATACTGCTGCTGTGATGATGCCAACAACAGGAAACTCATCAATGCCTCCCCCACCCAACAGTAGGATTTCATCCCTCAAACTTTCAAGGTTCAACACATACCAATTCCATCTAGTGAACGTTCTAATCTCCAATCGGTTTTTGTATCTCAAACCACGAACGCTTCAATAAATGGAAGTCAATTTTAAGGGATATAGGGAAATGGTCGTTGATATTGAAATCAGAGAGATTACAGATGATAAAATTTTAGCCGAACTGAACAGAAAATGTACATATTAGAAAAGTGTGCACGTCGGTAAAACACTTTTCACGGTCCTTCAACAAAATGGATGCAAAGTTTTTTTTACTGTACTCTGCATATCACAACTGTCTACATTAGATCAGAGAAAAATAAGGTGCTTTTTTGGAACACAAAAGTTTTAACACAAGGAAGAGTTAAGAAACAAAGACCGCTCAACTCATGAGTTCATTTGAGGTGCCGATGGAGAACTTGCAAATGGATTTTTGTTTTACAGGAGGGGGAGAAGGGGGTGGTCACTGACAGCAGCCAAGAAGTCGTAAACGCAGGATCTGCATGGGTGGCTGACCCCGCACCAAGAACTGTAATTGCATTTCAACAACTTGGCCACGCCAATCACGGCTACAGTGCTACTTCTCATTGAAATTTCAAAAATTTTGCTTCTTTCACATCCTTCACCACAAATTTCTCACTACCACCTTCCTGACGTCTGGTTTTGCTCAGATATCTCTTCCCTTCAATCGCGAAATTTCAATCCTCTGGAATAATCCGTTAAAGCATAGAATGATGAGAATAAGAGATAAAATCACCCCAAACCAATCGACAGCGAGTGATGGTCATACCTTTTAGGGCCCTCGCATCGCCGACGCCTTCAGCAAGCACAGCAAGTTCGCCTAAAGCTTCGTTGAGTTCATCCACGCCGCATCTTTCTTTCACGGCATTAAACAAATCAGAGACGCTTCCGAAGAATCCTGTGCAGTTTTTCACGCTGGGCTTAAAAGAGATTAACAATTAAAAAATCTTTCAAAAGCTTTCAGTGAGAAACTAAACATTTCTGACCAAGTGAAATAAAATCCACTCTAACAACGGAAAAAATCCACTCATCCATGATAAGCTGCTGAAAAAAAAACTCAAGCATCAAGTAATGTCTTGATGATATGAGTTATAAATCTTTCAGCTGTCAACAAACCGATTTTAATTTCTGCTCAGTTGTCATCTTCAGGGTCAAAAACTTAAATTAAGTGGCAGAAAATATAAGAAGCAGAAGCAGAAGAATGGGGACCTTCTCCTTTTCTTTTCTCTCGCCATTCCGAACCACTTAAAGTGCAATCTCGTTGACAGCCTCAAACCTTACCATTTGCAAGCAATTGATACTTAGGTGGATATTTCAACAAAGGTGTTGCAATGCTGGCTCACTGTGCAAATGGTCATGTTTGATGCAAAGTCACCCCGCTATATTAAGGACGCGCATGTGGCTTATCCTCAACAGTGCTGTCAACTCAGTGTTGTGCAACTAGATGAACACAGCTGATAGGTGAGGGCACGACGCGTTTGTGACAATGAATAATCTCTAGGGGAAGCCCGAAAAGGGAATGAATTACATCCTCGTTTATCGCATAATGTGGAAATTATACGCCTTCTGCTGTACTATAGGAAGGGAACACAACTTTGCAAAGATATGGTAACAACCCCGGCACGACTGTAACAACGTTTGGACTCAGGTGCAAACATAACATTTTAAAGAAATGTTGCTAATTATTCGACTCACCTAAATAACACGGCTTTACAATAAACCATTTCCTCCACGGATTTGAGCAGAATATTGCCAACAAGAGAACTTTCGCAAAACAAATATTTCATGTCATTTCAAGACGAATGCAATATTTGAGCATAGCAGGAGATGAAATGGAAGAAACTTCATCAGTGTTATTTTGAAAGTGAGTTGAAATTGGGCCAACAGATGAGCAAAAGAAACAAGTATCGTGCACGGATACATAGTGAGATAACGTACGCTCTCAACAAAACGGAACAATAAACTTCAGCAGTCTATTAACGTGAAACAACGGAGCGCATGTATTGCTCGTTCATTCATCTATAGCAATGACGAACGCCTCACAACTCTGCTATCAGCGTTAGTTCCAAATAGTCGAAATACTTGTCACGATACTAGCTGAGAGGGATAAGCGAACAAGCCCCTTCATGGTTTATACGATGCGGATAACATATAGTTTCCATTTTTTAATACTCTTTGATTCATAAATGACTTGAGTCGCAAATACGTGACCCCTCTCCAACTCCATCTGAGGTGCTATTAAATGCACAACTATCAGAGACTGACTTGTGTTAAGTCAGCAAATGAAATGCAGTCAGCAAACTTCTGAAAAAAAGGAAACGCCTTTTGAAGTCTGCAGGTTAAAATTGTGAGCAAATTTCGGCGGAAAATTGAAAATTGTTGGGTATGGCGCTGAAGAGCCAATCCAAGACATCCACTTCTGATCTAACAATGCAATGATCACTTTTACTCGTATAGCCGATTCTCGCTTATTGTTCTTCACATAATACCATTGAACGACTTCTGTGCCTTTGTGCTGCCCCAGGCGATATCTGAGGCCTATATAAGTCGGGCTTCAGCCCGTCAGAGTCAATCTTCTTCATTCGTCAATTCCCAGCCGTGAGTCTCCAGTCGTCAGTTCCCTACCGGATTTGCCTTGTCACCGCTCACTCCTCTCTGTTATACTGGTCTCTCGGGAGCCGTCGTGCTCCACAATAAACCACACTCTACTATCTCCGTGTGCACTCACGTTCCACACTCTGTCTCCCTCTTCAACGTCCTCGCTGCCCGACACAGCATGGCTGCTATACAGAAATGTTAGAAACACCATAAAAAGCTATCTGACATGCAAATTTTTTCAATGCCTTTTGTCAGTGAAAGATGCTCCTATATCGTACTATTCAGAGTTTGATGTCACAAGCGACTGTTGGCAAAGTGTACCAACTTTGAACCTTGCAATTCCGCCATGTGTTTTAAAAAGGTTAGTAATGTGTAACTGATGCAAGCAGATTGTAATAAAGATTATCGATCCACAAGTCTTAGCTGAAATGGAAGTATTAAACCAACGCAAAGACGGAGGCAGTGATGCGTGATTCGAATAATTTCCTCACCTTAGCATGGCTAGTAGAATTGGCCACTTCTTGCATCAGCGCTTCGCGCTCCTCTAAACATTTAAGCAGCGTCATTTCACCTTTTTCTGATTCGGTATATTGCTGGCATCCAGTTGTGCCCGACAAACATTCTGGAAGCCAAAAGAAATTAAACTTCAAGAGTAAGCGTGAAGGTTCAAGCTCAAATTTCCAAAGCACAATCATGGAAATTGTCAGTGCTCTCATGTGGAATTGAAGTTACGAATGGCACATAATAGCGCTGCGTCAGGCGTCTCCAGCACATGCGAAAGCAACCTCCGGACGTACACAATCATTTCAGAACGGGCAGTAACCGCCTTAGGTGGTCGTTACACAGAGACCTCGCTCCTGAACATCTCGCTCCTCCCGAAACTCATAAACCTCCAGCCCACAAAGTGAGCTTGTCCTTTTGAAATGTTCCACTAGACGTTCTCAAAAGAATTGCCCAATAAATGTATACTTTCATGAAGATCTTACTGGATGCTGAAACTTCCACAAAATTAAGTAAATAAATAAATTATTAAATAAAATAAATAAATAAATAAACAAACAAATCAAACCAAATCAAATAAATAAATAAATAAGTAAAATAAATTAAATAAATAAATAAACAAACAAATTAATTAATTAATTGCATAAAATAAATAATTAAATGCTACAATGTAGAGCACATCGCAAATGAAAAGATGCCAATAACACATTTGCGGTAAAGTGTTCTGAATCATACTCATTTGTTTGTCATGTGTTAGAAGTAGAGGTTGCTCACAGTATCAAATTACAACTGGGACATCAACGTAATATTAAATCAATATAATATTAAACGAACTCCCTCTTTCAAGTTGCACGTCAACTTCAACTGAACAAATCTAATCAGATGTGAGCCTGTTCAAATCATACGCAGTAAACTGGATTTGAATCAGCGTTGCTCAGAGATCACTTTTAATGCTATCTCACAGCCAAATGACTGTCTTTCATCGACGAAGAAGCAAAAAGTGGAAATTCTTTTGACAGGAATATATTTTCCCTCACATAATCTTGCACTCCGCTTAGCGTTTTCCCTGAATTATTGAAGATCAAAAGCGGCCGCAGAATGTAACACGGGTTTAGGCCAGATACCCGAAAAACTGGACACCTCGGGTTCCCATTTGCCGTCTCAAACTATATGGCAAAAGTCACCTGTGAGTGCTCACATATAACGACAACAAAAACTTCGATGCTTGAATGCTTCGCACAAGTGAAAACTTTGCCTTCTAATGCCCCGCACGACCACGAGTTCGAAATTTTTCTCCCCTTAACGCAGTTTCAAAATGGACCCAAAAGTATGCGCACGTGCGCCAAAAAGTAATTGTGCCTCAGAAGTTAACGTTGGGAAGTTTACCGAAGTGAATTGTCAGAAGCTTCGCAAAGACGCTGCAAGTGAAAAAATCCATCACTACTACTCGTAGGCAACAAATTGTGCGAAACGAGCAAAGCGCTCTGTGCTGACGTCGCTGTTCTCAATACATTCGCCTGTGGCATCGGTGAGTTCGTCTTGGCTTGCGGTAAGCTAGCAGTTTAGCGCACAGTGGGAACAGACATCAGCAATGGGAACAGGCAAAAGCATAATGAAATGGGGAGTAATTTCGAAACACACATTAATAGTTATCCATCTCTATCTTCTTTCAAATGGTAAACAATGCTTCCTGACTTCAGTTTACCTTCTCAAGGATTCAGAGTTCCACGCATATTCCAACTGGACACGATGGGGGCAATTCTTTTACTCTATAAAAGAGCATGTACAGGAATAAACAAGAAACTCAAAGAGTTCCCTCCCTTCTTTTGTATGCGTATTTGAGTGATCAGTAGTCAATTACATATGAGAGAACCAACTTTTGAACAATCCAGGCTTACGCTAAGCGAGTTAGCATACCCACTTCAACCAGCTAAGCACTCTACCAATTGCTTCATCAATTGTGACGTGCAAATCTGCATATGTGAAGGATCATTTCGAGCCTTCGCTAGAGGCACTCACTTTTGATGAGTGTAAATGAACATACAAAAGAAGAGCGGTTCAACACGACGCTTCTGACTAAATCCGTTCTCATAAACTTTCTATTCCACTAAAACGTCATCCCAATTGAAGGACTTCAAAGAACAAAAAAAAGTTCCAGCGACGTGAGATATTAAGCAAAGGCTTTTTGAAAAATATGAAGCATGAGGCAACAGGGGAGCCCAAATGCAAATGTGTATTCAAAAACACAATGCAACGAAAATATAAATACACTATGAGCGATCCTCCAGAGAACAAACCTAAACAAGAAATCTAAATACGACTGACCGACTGTTTGACATGAATGGTCCACTGTAAACGGCGGATGCGATCGTTGGCTTCCACAGTCACTGCGTAATGGGCAAGTTTCCCCTCGTGATTCGACAGCTCTTCTGTCAGCTGACTCCCCCAAGAAGCACTTCTCCAACTCTGGCTAAAAATTTTGCTGAGTATATCTTTGAATGCCAACTTTTCTCAGAAAAATTGCCTTCAACCTATTTTATATGAGAAAGAGATTCAGACAGAGTGCAATCCCTGGTAGCTTTGATGTGATTATTATTCCTTACGAAATTATTCTCATTATACTTCTTCAGGCATCTAACTATTTTGGGGAAAAGGTAAAATTCCTTGTATGAATGGGTATTGAAGGCCAGGCAATCACTATCGCAAACGAATTCACGACTTCTTTTAAGTCGGGGATATTTTTTCAATGGAATGAAGAAGCTGCATATTCGGATTTTTTAGTTGCTCGGAATGGCTCCTTCAATCTTCACTACTTATGCGCCAAGAAAACTGAGTTGTTATTTGGGCACTTTGAGAGACTATAGTGGCATTGACGAAATAAAGAAATCCGCTTAAACCACTACAGATCAAATGCAATGAAAA
This sequence comes from Baylisascaris schroederi, assembly GCA_006503575.1. Lineage (NCBI taxonomy): Eukaryota > Metazoa > Nematoda > Chromadorea > Rhabditida > Ascarididae > Baylisascaris > Baylisascaris schroederi. The sequence goes on from QEWY01003232.1 coordinate 917,440, forward strand.
TCAACTGGAAACATCACTCAGTGACGCATGATCGAGATTTAAAACAAACATTGCATGCTAAACAGCTGTGTGGCGACTGTGTATGTTCCGATAAAATAGTGCATGTTTTTATCCTCACCATCAGCTTCTTCGAGCCGCATGTGCCGTCCAGTTTGCTTCCACCAATATTCTCGCCTTGCTCGAGTGCACTCGAATCTCCTTCATTCCAGCTTGAGGCCCCCGTCTTTGCTCGCCGATAAATGGAATCGTAAGGTGAGCTTGTTGTTCTGTAACATATATACATACATATATATATATGATATATATACATACATATATATATGTATATACATATATATATATAAAAAAAAAAAACACGAGGAGCAAACGACGCAAAGGAATAGCGAAAGGAGCAAATAGCCGAGGCAAACCAGCATGAACCATGGACTTCAATGTGTTCGTTTCATACAGTTTTGTCATTAATAAGAAAAGAGTGGACGGCTTCCGCTTCGACTGCACTTGTAAATAAAAACTAGTGGCGGCCAAACGCAGTCCTAAAATACTGTGACATATCCTCACTGTAAGAATGCTAATCAAACAAGCTAACGTCATCAAAATACACCCGCGACAGAGCATCTGCAAATCAGATGAACAGCTATATGCTTTCAAAGCAAAAACGTTTTATTTTTGTGTCACTGCGAGAGCTGCTCTCCCAGTGCGTGCTTGGCACTGCAGAATCAAACTTGTAGGATTGTTTCGGACGGCACCATAAGCCTCCCTCAGAAAAACAGAACAGAACCTAATTGACTCGTCCTCACATAGTTCTGTCATCGTCACTGCTTGCAGAGTGGTGCCCAAACACCTGAAGCTCGGGTGTTTCGAATACTTTGTACCTTTCGGCAGCGCCGATATCGCTCGCTTTAACGCATTTCGATCCAGAGCATTCTCTCCGTCCTGAGGGCCTAAAAAATGAGGCTGAAGCATTTCACATTAAGCCACTCTTCCACGTTCAATTTTGCATAAATCTCGCTAAGAACGTTTCGTAGAATTTTCACACACTTATCTCACATCAATTTCAACTTATACTGCACGAAAATGCATCAAGGGAATGGAATTAAACTTTGATTACGAAAAGCTTTCACAGGCAAAAGTCCGAAACGAATTCGCAATCTGTGACCACTTTGCTCTCTGAACGAGAACGCTTGCCATTTCACGATCGAAGATCACAGAAGCAGCACATAAAAGCAACAATCGTTGCAGTTCCAGAATGTAACAACTAACAAGTCAGATGGACATCGCCACATTATTACATTATGTTGCAAAAGATCCCCCTCTCCGCCCGCGCTACGTCATTTGAGCTCGTATGAGGAATAAGTGCATATCTAAGCGCACCTTCTGAATTACCGATAATCATCTCCTTTCAACAAGCACTGCCTCTCAGCACTCCTCAACCGTCGTTACCTTTCATCGATTTCAGTCAACTCTCAAGGCAGTGTTAACTAATCAGAAGATTCGAACCGCGATGAACCATTATTTCTCTATCTAAAATGCGTGATCAACTGTAGTGAGATTGTTCGAGAAGCTTCTCTAAGCATTACAGAAAATGAAACGCGAATACCTCAGCTTCTGCCACCATAACGTTTCTGAATTATGGTCAAATAACGTGCTGTTATTCACACTGAAGCACAAAAAATGTCACCTTCTTCGATTGTTTTAATCCTCTCCACCAGCTTCGCGTCGATTAGTTTTTGCTTTTGCTGATGAAGCGCTTCATCGAGACAGCAGATACGATTATCCTTACAAAAATTCGACGCCGTTTCATTCACCTCGATCGCCTTGTCAATAAGCCCTCTCCCATATTGCATATCCGCTAAGGCCATGTAGTCTTCCGCCTTCTTTCTCAACTGATCCAGTGTTCTGGAAATTTTATAATAATAATGTTTCCACAAGTTTATGTCCAGAGTCATAATCAGCAATGTCTTTCATAAATAACAGTATTATATCTTTCAGCTGCACATCCCCTCCCTTAATTTTAAGCACATTTCTGTCTAGTAAAAGATTTGGAATCCTTGCACCCATTAACGCTTCAGCCAGTTCAACCTTCAAAAAACACAGCGCTTAGTGTCCCGTCTCATTATCGTGATTTTTCAAACTCTGTTGCTCTTATAAGGTTCGAAGAAAATAGAACGTCCCGCAATGCGTAAAAATGGTATGTTAGGAATAAAATTGCTGGAATGTGTCGATAAGCTGCAGAAATAATACTAACGTACAAGTTCACTAAACTTCAAGTCGTTCATTTATTCGAATGAAAATGATAAGAATTTGGAGATATCTGAACAATCATAAATATTTGGGCACTTGAAGAACACAGCTTCTGGACATAAACAACTTTTGGACAACAAATGGACACTAATGAGCACACCAACGCCAACTGCAACCATTGAATAGAAAGCGCATGTGCGCAAATACAACCTATGCAAGAAACGGGATATACACGCACAACGAACCATTATAATGCTATTTTGTGACATTTCAGCATTACAGAAAGAATTACAAAAAAGCTAAACTCAGAATAACACATCACCAACAAATTCGCAATTATGCCTTACTGTTCGATTTTTATGAAAACTGGGTAAACAAATGATGGACATTAGGATATATGATGGAGTGGCAGGTGGGCAGGAAACTCCCTTCGAATCTCGCCAATTGCCACAAAATATCGAAAAATCGCTCTCCTTCTCCTCTATGGAAACTCTCACCTTGATGACCTCAAAGCTCGGCCTGCAGGTACCTTCCACCCAACGTCATGTTTTCATGAAGTCTGCTCTTGCTCTTCTGGTTGCGTCACATCCCACTACGTTTATTTCATTTGGTCTGTTAAATCGCAATGTCTCGTCTACCGCAAAACAAATGGGTCAAAATATATCGGCAGCAATAATAGTGCACTTTTTGGAAGATAACAGGCCTATAAGCGTAGGTTTGGGATCATCGAATTAAACCTTTCCATTTAATTTTATTTATTTATTTTAATCAGTAAAGCATTCATTACGAAAAAATGCCTCATCATATCGCTTCCATTCCTGCTCAGGTGAGAATGAGGTTGCGCGAACGTTTATGAACAAAAAATAAATATTTATGAATTATTTTTTGTTCACGAACCTTATGAGCCTTTTAATTTACGAGGGAAAATTTGTCGAAGTTAGCGCCAACAAATTCTTCAAAGTTCTGGACCGAAGTGTCGAAAGCATAGGAACTTTTCTGCATATCACATACCCTTTGGAAGCGTCTTAGGGGGAACAACTTCCACGAAAAACCGAAGAGAAATGATTAGCAGGAGCCCAGTTTTTAAGTAAAAAAAAAATAAAAAGAAAAAAAATGACTACATTTCCACCGGATTTAAAAACGCTCTTCTCAAATTTCAGAAAAATTCCTACCGGAGCATGCATTCTTGAATGACTTCTATATTCAGCATGCCAAAAACAGTCAAGTTAATTTGCTTCCCAATCGCTGACATTCCAGGAGCCCACCAATTCTATGGAGTTTCTACAGTCGACTGGAACGAAACGCTGGAAAATCTTTCTTTCACTTGATGCTTGTATTAGGAAAAAATCAGCTGGTCATCTTGCAAAAATGTTTTCAAGATAGAGTGAAAGCGAGATTTTAAAGCATGGTTGCTAGTTTTTCAAATCGATGGAAGTATCATTCGAAAGATGAGTGAGTGTAAGTGAGCTGTCGACTACAAGAGAAGAATTAAGGAGCGTGAAATCGCTGCCAATGAGATACAAAATTTTAAAACAACGACTGAAAAAAATTTCATCATATCCTTCCCGAAATTGGAAGAAGTTCTGAAATGCTCACAACTACACTTTTTTATCGAACGTATTTCCAATTAACTGGTTTGAATTAATCTCCTACTCTACAGAATTACGATTCGTCTCTTACGCAGTGCACATCGGTGATCATGCCCTTGTTGCACAAGCCGGGTTGCTCGCTTGCAAATGGATGAAGGAAAAGAAAAAGAAAGAAAGAGATATCAATGACTTGGAAAGTCCACGATTACATAACGAATGCCCTTAATCCACTTTTTACATGCCCGACCCATAGAATTCCTTTCAAAGAGCGGAAACAACTTACAGGTTTTTCGGTAATTCCGCCTTTATCAGTGCTTCCAGCACGACCACACCGTTCTTGATGTATCCTAGGCTTTCGCTTGTAATCTCCTACAAAACAAAACCACATAAGCAAAATAAGAACAACCACAGATCACAGATGCAATAACAATACGCCAGACTTAGCAGCAAAATTTCGTCTACCATATCTGTTTTCCCGTTAATCCAGTGGTACGGCGAAAATTCGATGGGTTCCCAAGCCGACAATTTGGTAATTGAGGATGAAAAGTTGGATTGTGCCAGGCGGCGTTATACACATCATAAAGATCCTCCTAAACACGAATAATCAGCTTACATCCCAGGTCGCATAACATGAATATCCCCAGTCGTTCTCTTTCGCCGTATAAACCTGGTCGACCGTTCTGATGAAATCCTCAACACCTTCCTTCTGTGACTTCAGACGGAGCTCAGCAGATGCCTTGCAAGACCACGTTCTGCAACATCTACACGAACGAAGCTACTTTCAATGAAACTGTACAGATGCCCATGTAAAACTTTATTTAAAACATAAATGTAACTCAATATATGATGACGCTTGCTTGGTAAATAAGAGCAAAAACTAAAAGAAACAAACAAAGAAACTGATGAAGAAGTGCAAGAGTTCACAAGGAATGTGTGTCAGATGAATGCTTCTGTAGAATGGTCAACATGGCGTCTAAATGCCTCCATATTACAGATTACATTAAAACTGAAAAAGGGAATTTTTCTAAGTTTATATTCAGCGAATAAGCCTTTTCTTGCAACTTTTGCAATAAAAAAGCCACCAACATAGTTTGTTTGTCTGTTTCAGTTCATTGTGGGAACGTGAAGAGAAAAAAACGTCTAAATAGGCACAAATAATTTGATCGAACTGGGTAATGTGAAAATTTTATTCATCCATCATTTCAGATATTAACTAGGAAAATCTACCATCTTTCAAGATAAGGAAACTTGCTGCCACCAGGTAACTCAACCGCAAAAAATATTGGAAGAGAAGGGATTTAAGAAGTATAGCCTCGAGATGCTCAAAAATAACGTCATCAGTCAGGAGCCAGAAAACAGTAAACAGTTCGTTCGAATTCTATGCCGCTTTCCAAAATTTGATTAAGTATTTTTGGTGGTTTCATACAACATAGTTTTGCCATTTCAAATCAACAGAATTCACGGCACCTCTCTCGCTCTCTCCGCCCGCAACAGATCTTACTCTGTACCAGTGAAGGACCATTTCTATCCCCGATGGGCAATGAAAAATTCAGAAATGGCGGATTGTTGCAAGACGGAAACAAAGGTTCTGTGAGAAATGTTGTCACAAACTAACTTGTACTTTGCTTGATGTGGTGCAGGAGAACACTTCATTACTACACACCTTGCCATCGTCATCGCTTGCTTTAGTGTGCAGCCAGGGTGCATCCAAAAACTACACCATCATGCCTTTCATTCTGATATTTAAAAGCGAGCATTGACAGAACTTGTGACGCATTCTGCGACTGTGTTTATCCGTTATCGGCGAGGATTCAATCAAACGAAATTGAGACCAATTGAAAATTTAGAAAAAGATCATATAGATCATTTTCACGCATTCCACCCAAAAGCAGCCACATATTAAATCAATTGGTTCGAAGGATGAAATGCCCGGATGCGTATAGCAGTGTAAGGCACTTTAACAAGAGGGAGCATTTGCACAAGAACAGATGTTTGTTATGAACTTTAACGGCAAACAACATGATAATCAACAATCACTGCCACTAAGAAGCCACTGAGACAGCTATTTCCTCAAATAGTCGCTGCTCCTTACCTCAGACGCAACACCAACGCACTTAATTACTGATGGCAGCAAACTAAAGGCTGAAAACATGACGTGACAATCCATCATCGATATCACACAAAGGGTACCGCTGGGATATATGGCAGTTTCAGAAGTTGGCAATGACAGATGCGAATACGCCCTCCACCTCTATCACCAAAGACTTTACGGGATGTTTATGGGTCGGGCAGGTGCTACCACACAGACAAACCATATCCTCACCTTATTCCGCTCACCAACACCATAAGTGAAGGGTTCCAGTGGTACAGGTGCAAAGCGATCTCGCATCTCCTTTACCTCCGCCTCTCCAGGGCATAACTAAGTGGAAGAGCATATTTTAAATGCACTTACCTGCACGGGACGCACGCATTTATAAAGGGAATAATAACGTATTTCGGAGGAATATAATACAGCTCTGACGCAAACGTCTTGCTATGCAAGCAAAATCGTCTACCATGCGACAGTGGTATAACGGTTCTTGTGTAGTAAGGATGTGAAGAAAACATTTGCCGTACAAACCTGAGAGGCAAGGTTTCTCTCGTCTCAGGAATTCCACCAAGAAAGCTCTTTCGGGAAGCTGCCAATCCCCTCCAAACGATCACCGCTGCTTTCAAAGAGGCTTTGAGAAATATTTATGTTATGGGCACGTCAGGCTAAACTAGTGCAACAACGATAACAAAATACACTAGCGAAGATGGCAACAATACATACGGCGCAAAAGAGCTAATCACAACATGAATTACGATAAAATCTTAGCGCTACCGGGAAAAAGTAATAATACTAATTACGACAAATAAGGAGACATCTGCTGTACCCCTGACAAGCTTCTTCATGATTTCTGACAACAATCTGACCTCTCTCAAAAGAATAAAAATAAATGAAGAAAAACTCACCCGGAAAATGGATACTGGCAACACTCGACATGGAACGACAAGCATTTCTTGGAGGCTTTTTTGTCTCCGAAATGTGCCTTCGGTATCGCCTTTATTCTCCTGCAAATGCATTAGGCATCCCGAAATCAGCATTGTGATTGAGAGAGAGAGCGGTGGAAAGGGACCGGCAGTTTTTTTTTGGGGGGGGGGGGGGGGGGGGGGGTGGGAGGAGGGGGCATCCTAAAAAAATTGCATCGTATAGCGAAAAAGAACCTATGTTTGGGGTACCCAAGCAGCACAAGCTTTCTCGAAGGTGCTTGTGCTGGTTCAAGAAAACTTCAAGGAAAATGAACCTCACGAATATGAAAGAGAAAGTGCATTTCGATGATCGCAAATTTTTTATCGAAAAACGATAGTGTTCGAAACAGAAGAACCAAGGTTATAAAAAAAACCAAGACCTTCGATTCATCATCAAAAAACCGATCATAACCTACTCCAGCTTGCTGGGCATGCCAACAAGAATGATGTGACCGAAATCTCGGTGATCTAAGCCTACAAGATCTAAAACCTCCGAAACCACAGCAGCTTAAAACAATGCTCGAGTCATCGCAACTATTCACCACAAAGCCTGAAAGACTGGACGAGCGTCAGAAGACTTCAAAAGGACAGAGAAACGATATACTGAATTCACCTTGAACAGCATAGCCACAACAAAGAAAATTCAGTTGAAACAACCTAACGTTGACAAAGTTGAATTTTGTCACCTAAATCCATACAATTTTATAAGCAGTGCATGTATTTAATGCAGAATGGTCGATAAAACTGAAAGAGTTGTGCAGAGTGTTAAGTGTAAAAGAAGAAACCGAACCAAACTTCATTCAACTCAACGGTTCTGTTCGGGTTCTATTTGCTTTTTATAGTTGTCTGTAACTATTCCATGGTTCGAAAATAGCTCGAACCAAAGTTTGTAATGATTGTCTGGACGAAAATCGAACGAGTGGGAAAAGGAGGTGGTTGAGTGCGTTAGTCATGAAATTCGAGATTTCCCAATGTTGTAAAAAAAAAAACCATGAAAATTTTCGGGTCGCCTCTTCGCTCATTCAGCGATCAAATCAGATGTTTAAAGGTAAGGGGAAACACTGATTCCCAATTCAGTGCACCTCTGCACCGTCTCTAGCATTCGCACGATTTGATCGAGCAACAGCCAAAGAGGTATTTAAAAACTTACCATGACAAGCCATTTATCTGCACAGACGGTCCTCTGATAGGCTCTTTGAGAAAGATGAAATCTGCTATGGCGAGCGACAACAAACCCTCGCAATACGGCTGCATTGCCATATTTACCTTCTCCATTGTGAAATCAGACACTGAAAAAATCAATTCCATATTGGACGAGTCAACCAGTCTTTTTTCATTGGACCTTAAGAGATAGCCAATCGCTCTAAATTTACGTTCCTTTTCTTTCACTTCAATGAACAACGCGTAAACCCTGTATATGTGTACCGCTTCTGATCGCAGCAAATGGAATGTTCAATGATGAGGACCTTCCTCAACACTGTGTCTAGCACAAAGAAGCATCTATCAACGAACAATGACGAACCGCTCTGAATCAGAACACTAACAAGTAGACTTGACTTCAATATAAACGCTAATACCCTTGATGTAATCTTTCCCTCGAAAAAACATTCACTTCACCTTTATAATATTCCACTTTTCAAGTGTCGCCCCAGCACTTACGTAAGAGTTAGCATCAGCCAATGTGATTTAAATGCGATGTATGCACTGCAGCAGGTGGCAAAACATAGCCCTACGGGTGGCGACGACGACGTGAAGCTTTGAAACATGGGCAAATTGCTCCGTTGTGGCGTTGGACTTTCCTTGACCGAATTGAGGGATCGAGAAGAGATAGAGAAATGCAAAAACAAACGAGCCATGAAACTCCTAAAGGAATCTAACAGCGCGTTAAACCCCAAATTTCACTGCCTTCGGCCTCAACATGAATTTATACCACCCCTCCCCTCCCTCCATCTACTTTGCAAGCCCATCCCAGAAGAATGAGATGGTAGTGTTGCACTAATCACTTTTGCATATTCTTTTCCTCAAACCTTGTTTCAAATAAGTAACCTTCATTCAATTTCCAGATGCTCAGCATCTCTTTACACTTACTGTTACAAAAGCCCACTGACTTTGTCTCTGTACGGCAGCAGTCAAATCACAAAAAAAGATTGTTTGCACGGCGAGAAAAAGCAAAACGCGTTACTTTACAACTTATAGTGACTCTTTTGAAAGGTGCGGGTAAATTTCAACCTTTTATGATTATGAGCTCATGGGCACTGACTATGACGGTCGGAGTCACATCATACTAGCATAAACATTCCTAAACAGGTAGTCTAGTTAACTCCTGTTTCGAACATGTATTATTTCCCCTCATTCTTAATGAGACTCATTTTCTGCGACCAATAATCTTCCTACCTAGCTTCGTAGTTAAGTGGCATAAAGAAACATTTAACCCAGAATCAACAAAACGCATCTTTCGACCTGGTGCTAATCTGGTACAGCAGAAACTATACACCCAGAATCATCCAACACTACACGAAATAAGGTAATAAGAACCTCACCTTAGCACATTAAACACAAATTCCTCAATTCACATCAGCACAATGGACACTGAAAGCTCGAGAACGAAAATCAAGCAGAACTTGTGAATATCTTTGCTGACCTTATTGTATCTTACCAAAGCAAAGAAAAACATCCCATTATTCAGCTTTAAAGGAAGTAATATGGGATCCGAAACGGCCTCCTTCACTGGAACGACTCTGACGAGATGCTGGTAGGATACATGGATGGGATAGTGTCCTTACAACGATTACAGGAAGCTTAGACCATCGCAATAGAGCGCGACACAGACGATGAGGAAGCGAACAGAGACGCAGAAACCGGTGAATAAAGGTTCGCCTGATTATTACTGGAGACGGTAAGACGGTAGGTGAGGGTAACATTAGCCACAAGCGCAGGCGCAAGAAAGAGGCGGAGGGAGACCGCGCGCGTTTTCAGCGAGCGACGCGGCACTGGTCATTCGGGAATAAATCGTCGCAATAAATTGTAAAAATATGCAGTAAGAAAGCGGTGTCCGAACAACGGATTTCAACACATTTGAAAGAGCATTAAAAGGTCTATCAGAATCAGAAATAACCTCTGACAAAAACAAACTAGAATGGCTGAATAACGTTTAGAAGTATTTACCTAACGCACAAGTTACCTATGTTGCATTGCAATCAACGTATCAGAATGCAATTAACGATACACTGAACTTGTCGGTTGATCTTTCTACCATCAAGCGAACTTACAATGCCCATAATCAGTATGTCTATATAGGAAAGAAATGAAATGAAGTTAACCCAAAACTGTCGAATTGAAGAATTCTTAGCTGGTGCAGGTAACAGTCATATGAAAGATCCATTCATAAAGAGCCACAACGAGTTTAATGTAATTTATGAATAACTTCGTCAATTCATTAAATCGTGGAGGCGTCTCATCAATTGGGCTCATCATCAAGAACAATGTCATAAACGCACAACTATAACGCATAACGTAATGGATAAGGCGACACTGAAATTTATATCAATTGCACTTCATATAAAAAGTTGATGGTTCTTGTTTTTGTCCGGGATTATTTTTGATTGTGATAGAGCTTTTAATGCTCTTTCAAATGTGTTGAAATCCGTTGTTCGGACACCGCTTTCTTACTGTATATTTTTACAATTTATTGCGACGATTTATTCCCGAATGACCAATGCCGCGTTGCTCGCTGAAGACGCGCGAGGTCTCTCCCCGTCTCTCTCTTGCGCCTGCGCTTTCGGCTAATGTTACCC